>JAPDOI010001633.1:135000-157698 GCA_029168955.1 Aplectana chamaeleonis | reverse complement strand
TGCACGAAAGGCAATATTTAGGCTTAAGCAAAAACAACATGGGGAGTTGGTTTCATAACTGTTCTTGTAGAGATTTTTTCCGGCTCTGATTCCAAATCAGAGACGCATTTGTCAATTTCTCAGAGTTTTCAACCGATTTCGTGCAAAGCCTTCCTACTGAGGATTTAAGTCGGAAGCCAAAAGCGACACTTTGACAACGGTCCAGAATGCAGAGAATTCTCAAACGGACCCGAGGAATCTGTCAGCTGAATCGAAATTAGGTTTAAACAGAATGTTTTGATCCGTACATCAGACACAAAAACATGTGGGAACATTACAAGCCAAAACTCCAGAATCGTTATTCCTATTGTTTTCTTTTCTTTTTGACCGTGCGTCCGAAAAAGGCGCACAAAACTGTAATCAATGCATCGTTTGACGAGAGGATGCAGCGCTAACACTGGATATGTAAAAACTGGTATCTTTAACAAACTCAGATACAAGCGTGCAACATATCTCTTCCTCTTTTTGCTGAAAGGATGGAAATATTTCCTTTGAACGAACTTTCGGGCGCACGTGCGAAATTCTCCTGTTCCGCACCCTCCTCCTCCTCTCTTTCCCTTTTTACGGCAGTGCTTAACATTTGGCATGACCGCCTGCTCCATGGCGAATTTCCACAGTGGACCGGTGCGCTCCCACGGCTAATCGTTTCCGTGGGTGCGCAGTGTGGACACGTGGTCCGCTGGGAAACCAGTTTGATCGGAGCAGGCTTTCTACTTAGACAACCAATATTGCGTTTCCACTCCACCTGAGAGTATGTCTGCTCCACAGAGATCTGGGAGTGAGTGCCATGGCGAAGCAGAGTGATCCACCGCTTTTTCGCGGACCTCAAGCTTTTTTATTTTGGGAAGTTATTCCAGCTTTACATGCACACAAGGCTGGTAACGAAATAAGCGTTGCTGTTTGTCGACTCCTAGAATTTTCTTCAGGTTACAGCTAATGGTTAGCATTGAGCCGTGCTAGGGCTTTCGACCCTGGAAGTTTTGAAAATTTGAAAAATGAAACAAACTTCTCCTTTGTGATGCCCTTAAATAAACCTCTATGTAGAACTTTCTGCGGACTCAAATACTCTTGATCTACCAAGTTGTCTGATGCGACCGACAGAAACTTTATCAGAAATCTCAAAATGGGGAATCAGCTTCATGATCAGCACTCTCTCCTCCCCCCAATGGTTATCGTGAGCGTTTGTCGCACCAAAACGTGGGAAACGTTTACAAACGGATAATCGTAACGACAGACGCCAGCGAAGCTTTAGAATCACTGTGAAATATACATCACGTTTTCATTGTTCAGCGCCTCCAAACATACTCCCTGTAGTTACAATTTCAGTAAAATTTTAAGCACTGAACTATTTCTTTAGGTTTTCACCCCTTTCCCCTAAGTTACTCCTCCACTCGAAATTTTAGCTAGAAAATTTAAACAAAGTTGAACTGATGGCTAATATACCGCAGTCGGAGTGGAAATTTCATTGAAATTGAAAATAAAGACTAGAATCTTTTGTGCAGCAACTCGAATAACCCTCGAGGTCAATGCAGCAAACTTTTTGAACGATGACTCACTACAGTTATCTCAACAGGTGGCACTACTTCATTTCGACAATCAACGGTAGAACATCAGTTCCGGTGATAAGCATCATTGATAACCTTTCTTAGCCAAGTTTGGAAACGATTTCTTTTCCGGCCAAAGAAGCTCGAAAATCAGAGACCATTGTCATTTCCGGAGATGCTTGTAAAATTACTAGGAACACTGGAAAATGCTTGACCACTATGAGTGTAAATAGGTTACATCATAAGGAACCTATCCGTAATTAAGAAAGACTCCACGCCAGAGAAATATAAAAATATTTAAAAAGTTTTATGGCGTGGGTGCGCAGTGTGGATATCACGCGGTCCGAGGGGCAAAACAGCCGTGGGTGCGCAGTGTGTGTGGACACGCGGGTCTCTAAGTGTTGGGAAACACTAACAGAAATGTTGGGATTTTTGGTGAAAGTAGAACCCAAAACATGAGAGAGAAATGAAATATGTTGCAAAGCTCTTGCTTCGTAATTTCTCATGCTTCGTGCAACCTTTAATCGGAAAATTTTTCTTTACCCCGTGCTTTGATTACGTTAGGGAATTTCTGGGGTCCGTCATTATGAGAATTAGAATGTGTCATTTTCAATTAGATATGACATTTTAAAATGTCATTTAAGTTAGAATAAGTTACGTCAAAATTGCCGCAAGCGTCTTTCCATAGAGGTTCTTTGAACCGCTTATCACAAATATGCGGTTCCTTTTTACACCTTCATTGAACTATAGTAGTTATGGTGGGTACACGATTGGAGCTTTGGACCCAAGTATCATACTGGCCTGCAAGAAAGTTGTTAAGGGTGGCGCCGAACACAAATTCGAGCTTAATTTGTCAGATTTTCAAAGTATTAAGGTATCCTCTGTTTCCGCATGTGATTTATTTCCGTTCTTCAGGCGTGCAGTCTGCGAGCGCAATAGCGCTGCGTCTCCTTCTCCCCACAACTTCTCGTTTGTCTCTACTCCCTCGCTCCTGCACAAGCGCGCGAGGGAACAGCAGTAAATCATGAACCAGAGATTATGTCACACGAGCTAAAAAGTATAATCCCAACGCCGTAACCTTCAGGAACCTCAGAATGGCGTAATCCAGACCCCAAATTCTGTTCAGCGCCTTTAAAATCCCTCTCCATTAAAGTTTCTGAACTGCTCAGAGAAAATTTCCGAACGCCCCGAAAAAATTGCCGATGGGTAGGTACCAAGGGCGCCAAGCGGTTGTTGTGTAGGACCTCAATGACGCTACGACCGCCTTCTCTTAGCTTCTACCAGAAATTTCGAGATTTTGTAGTATCCCCTCCCTATATTTTTTCGTTTTCGGGCCGATGTTCTCACGATCTCCGGCCGAATTTTTTCATTTGCCTTGGGTCCGGTTTTTTACGAGCCTGCTCACCACTGGTCACATTTTTGAGGAATTCACGACACCGCGCTTGACTCTGAGAAGATACCCCTAACCTTTTCCGCGAAGCAAAGACTCACGGCTTGAAAAAATGATCCCCGGGCATTGAGGAAATTCAGAGTAAGGATTATTTATGAACTTCCGCACGTTGAAAGGGACATTATGCGGTTGTGGTCACATACCAAAAAAACTACTTGGTGAAAAGATTATCGACGACAATACCACAGCTGATTCTTCATGAGTGAGTTACGAGTTTTCTTGTTATGCGTCGGTAAGATGAGTTTCTTGCTTCTGACTTCGTAGAGGATATTGAGATAGGGGGCTTTCTCAGTTCGCGATAGGAAATTGTCTTTTTCGGATTTCAAAACAGAATTTCGAAAAAAACCACTACGAAGCCCGAAACGGCTAGTTTCCTCTTACGCACTAAGGAAAAAGCCCCTATTCGTAATATTATAAGAGTCAGATGCAAAATGAATGCCGAAACAAACATGGAAAAAAAAGAAAAGAAAACCGTAACTCACTCCAGAAAATCAGCTGTGCTGTCAATCAATAATGAAATCTGGGGCCTTCCACCGTAGTTTTAGTGAGTGAACGCAACCGCACTATGTCCTTTAACATTGCGGTAAGCTGTATGTACTCGGGTCACATACGTACAAAAACGAAAACATGGCCTCCCAGAACAAATGGCTCTGGTGAAACACTCCTTCACCCGGAGTTCTTTCTAACCCATTTACTGTTAGGGAACAGAAAATATGCACTTAAACCTTTTCGGGAACATGGTGTTCGGACGTTTGCTGACCATCGCAACCTGTAAATTCTCAGACCTTCCTTTCAAGGTATTTCTTCTCATGCGATCGTGTAAAGCTTGAATATATCTGCCACTCGATGCCACGGGAGATGATCTAATCCATATCTAAACAACTTGAGATCAAAAACGACCCAAAGGATCTCTTCAAATTCGCCCACTCCAAAGCACTACATTCCACGCTCTTACACCTAGCGAACATTTCAAAATTATGGCTGCGAGATAGCATTCATGTAAAATAATACCATATATGATCAGATATTCGTTGGAGCAGCTAGGGCACTTTGAAACGGCCTCTCATTTGCTTGAGCAGCATCATGGAAGATATCTGCCGACGACCGCCCACCAGTTTGTGATTGGCTGATGGACTCAGCGTTACAAACCCCATCGTCGCAGGATATCGTCCCATGATGCTGGAAGTGCAGCATATGTCGCGGAGCTCCGTTGCCCTACGGAAGAAAAATGTCCTAGAGCCAGCGGCCGCTCGCCGTCGGATGGCTCCGCCCACCCCCTTTCTTCCTAACTTTGTCTAATCCTGACCCTGCTTTAGACAAAAGTATTAACAATGTTGCTGGTATAAAAGGCTTCTCATTTCACAATGTGTTTCAGTCGGCTCTTTCGGAGTCGGACTCCGGAAGGTGGCCTCGAGTCACTTCGCCACCAGAAGATCCACCGGATACCGGAGGATACTTTTTGTCGCCGAGGAGTGAGTGGGCTCCCCACTGGGCTTCGGGGGTGGTACCCAACTGTGGGGGTCACCTCCCCACGTTCCACAGGTGGGGTGCACCCACTGCGTACCGCGTGGCAGTGGGATGGACCTCCTCTCTGGGGGACCCCAAAGCGGATTACCACAGTGGCAGGTCCCCGGGGCATGTCAGGCCGGAAAATTTACTGTGATGGGTGCGCTCACGGCGAAACTTCAGTGATGGTGCGCGTCTCGGAACACCGTGCGCGACGGTGAGCGCACCTTGCTCGCACCTCGGACTCGCGCTGGGAGCAGCATAAGTCGCGAGATGTGGCGTGTATACCAAGGCTGGGAGCAGCATATGTCCCGCGTGAACTGTGGGTTTCAAACGCAAAACTGGCAGCAGCGGTGATATGCTGCGGTGGTTCCGGCGCCCCGTTACGCCCACTTTTTCAGCAGCTAGGAACGGCCTTGGCCTAGAAACCTCCATGATGTGTCCTAGCTGCTGAGCGATTATGCGAGTAGGACTTTAAAAACCTTTCCACAGTAATGCTTCACAGCAATTCCTGATAAGCTAATTCTCGAACAGATCTCGGTTGATTCTTGGATATTACGAGGCTGGGATCATGTTTTTTACGAAATAGCCGAGCTATAACAGACAACCAACCAAGGCGCAACAGGCACACCGGCACGCGACGCGGCCTTCACCGGCTCGTCGAGTAGTAACCTGGGCCTCCTGCGGCTGGGCGCGACCTCCTAGTGCTGGCCGGTGTCTAAGTACCGCAAACTTGGGTAGTTGAACCGACGGTGGTGTTGACATCCAAGTCATGCCTGCGTCGTATACATCCCTCGGAGAGCATTATTGGCGGCTATTTCGCGGCAACCAGCTATTTCCCGTATATTTATCGGATATCACGCAGAAAGCATGAATTTCTTAGCTATTAATAGGGTAAAACTCTCAGAGCACCCGATTTCGTCAGCACAATCCGGGTTGCATCTTAGGGCAAAACCCGGAATCAACCCCTCGCTGCCAGCAGCAGTTCCTGCTGACAGCTAACAGCAGCAGCTGCAGCCAATATCGAGGGGCTCAACCCCAGCCAGCGTTCGAATCATGCACCGCGGTTAGCAGCAGCAGCTGCTGACAGCGAAAGGCTGAATTCGATGTATGGCCTGGAATACAACCCCCAGTGTGCCGAAGTACTGGGTACATGAGTAGGGTTCGCGATAAAATCGATTGTTGAGTTCTCTTCATGAGAATGCAAGTTTGTCCATCACAAAAGTGAGAAAAGTGGCAGCAAAAAAGCACGAAACAGGTTAGAACGACTAAATGGTGGGTGTGCGCCCGCCCTCAACAAACAAGATTCTCATAAATGCTGGTGCTTCCGTTCAACTCTCCATTCATGCCTTAGCGGAAACGACATCGGTAGGAAAATGACAAATTAGATGTCTGACAACCTTATCAAACATCTGATTTCTCATTTTTTCTACTAAAAATCCGTGGGATTTGCCGTTTCGCAAAAAATGAATAGGGTGCAAGAGGAGGATGAAAGACCGCAAATCAAGCATTTATAGAAATATAATTAATTGTGAGCGGGCTGACAGCCAGCAATATCTTGTTCCTGAGCGTTTTTCCTTCGACTTTTCACCTATTTTCACAGTTGTGATGACCGGATCTACCTTCTCATGAGGATACCACAACAACCGTTTTATGGCGAACCCTGCTATTAACACCAATCGCCCCATTGAACACAAGTAAGAGCGAAATCTCATAAACGACTAAATAAGCTACATTGCTTTACAAAGCTGGTTTTCGTTGTTTTTTTCTGATTTTCACAATTTCTTTTTCAGAAAACAGTAACAGAATGGACAAAACGGACAGAAAACAGAAATTTCCGCATACCCCTGAGTTCTCATGCCCAGCTCCCAAATAACCCCTTTGTACAATATTTTATTAAAAAACAACATTCGGCCACTGGTATCCGAAAAGCGGATTGCTGGCGATACCCTCAAAGATAATTTTTTCACGAAAAAAATAATAAATTAGAAAAGTACAATAAAAAATAAAAAGAACTGACCTACAGAATATTGTTCCCTTCATTCTCCTGGCCAGTGAAGCACATACTGAGATGAGAACAATGAAAAATTACCATTTTCACCTGAAATTTTTTGAAATTTTCACGCAAAATATCGTAAAGCCGCAATGACGAGTAAAAATGAGCTTAGAAACTTATACGTACAGAAAAGCGAAGACAATATCTGGTGCATCGAACATGGCGAAAGGGTGGGTACCATCAAGAATTTTTGGGGTGTTTTTGAAAAATAAATCGGATTTGCTCAAAACGTGTATGTAAGGGTAATCTAAGGAGCTGAAAACAAATTCGATATATTGAGTAGGTGTTGCAAGGCAAAGGTTTACTCTTCTCAGGTAGCTACTCCCCAAAGTTCCAGTCAATAAGTTGAATCTTCACTCCACTAGGATGATACCAAGTCTATTCACTCTCTGGTCTCTCACCAGGGATTTTTTCACTTCGAGACGACACCCACTGTTCAGCTAAAGCTTGTCAGAATGAGACTGTACGCCCACGCGGTCAGCGTGCGCGGCGAGCACCCGTCACCAAGACATTTTTCAGACGAGCTGACCTACGACAGAGATACGGCTGACTGGAATACTGTTTCCTATTCGTCTGATATTCGTGGTAATCAATTCACAAATCCAAAAAACACCTTCGCGGCAGCCGGTCAACCCGCCCGCCGCGCGCGTGGGCGGACAGTTTTATTCGGATAGACCTGAATTACTCTTTGAAAGTACTAAAAAGGCTATTAATTCTACTGTGACAGAAAATTTAGTGCAATCGTTGCAAACCAAACAGCAACAAGTTCGTCGGAGAAGAGATATGTAGGGTTCAAATAGCTGCATGCAGTAGCATTTAGCTGTTTTATTCGTGAGCTACATATAGTGCCAGCGTAACTACACAGCACGTATTATTGGTATAAGCAGCCGTCCAGTGTGTGGCTCATGCTACTGAATTGAACCTACGGATCACGGAAGATATATTATTCAGTAGACTGTGTAAGAACCATGTTTGTAGCCAGTAATGGCTTGGTGGCAGCAGAAATGTTGCAGAATTATAGGCTCAGCAGCAGCGCCAACGCTCTGAAGGAGGCACTATTGCGGTTTGATTGCGGAGCGATTGCGGCAGGGCCTTGACAGCCCCGCAATCGTACCGCAGTCGTGCCTCAGCGGCTCTGGCCGGTGCCGCTGAGGCACGATTGCGGTACGATCGAGGGGGGGGGGCGATTGCGGCCACTCAGCCTAGAGTATAAGAGTTGTCCTGCGTTCCTCTCACCAGGATTACAGATGCCGAATTTTGAAATACTCTTTGTCGCGAAAGATTCTAACAATCAAGCATGTCCATTTACCCATCTTATTCTTAAGAAGTTTCTGGCACAGGAAACAAAAAACACAGAAGTTACTCATCTAAGAAAGTCGAAGCTCAAAACTTTTGCGGCGTTTGGTTTGACTTTTTTGTCCGCAGTGCACAGAACACACCAGCACGCGTAAATAAGGAATTAATGGGTCTTTTTAAACAGTTTGTCTCCGATATTCGAGTGTTTTATGGGGACTTTCACTTTTATCCAATACAGCGTGACTTCACCTACTCAAAAACGTAGAAAACAGAATACAAGTAATGATTTTTGGGCGTTTTCGGGGACACCGTTGTGGTCAGGGAGAGATTTTCTGCAGAAAATGAAAAACATGTCTGCGTGTGGACTGTGCCTTGAAGGGATGGAAGCCGTTTTCGTTGAAAATGAAGGTAACTCGGAGAAACTTATTAGATTTTAGGGTCGTTATTGACCGAACGGGCCCGTGATCTTGTGATATCATTATCAAATTCATAAATAAATGACTTCATCTTGAAAAGGAGTTTCCATCGTGAAATTTTGAAATGGTTCTATATAGTTTGATAGACTGTGGTGCGATGAACATTTTGGTTTTTTCGAAATTGAAAACAGAGCACTTTGAGGTGAGTTGTGGTCGGAAGACGCTTTAGTTGCCCACTTTGGCCAATTCATCCCTTTTTCCTTTAGATAGCAGCGGTATTGTACTTTTGCCAATAATGAAGGATCCACTTTTAAGAGAAATGTTGGGCAAACTAAAACCTTCCGAGTCTTTGGCCTATGCAGATTAGTCAGCCTTTCCACTTGAACTCTATGATAACAGAGTAATTCCTGAAGGGGTGGAGATAAGGATTGCGGAAAAACGGTGACACATTGGGAATTTTCAGACTGCCAATCCAGTTGAAATCCCAACAAGGGGATTCACTTATGGTCAGCGACTTCGTGTTGTTCTAAGACCCCTCGACAAGAAGGATAAGAAGTTTTATGTGAGTAGTTTTCACGACACTTCTCTTTCATGTATGCCGTCACAATGCGAAATATTGTGAGCAAAAATGAGAATAGCAAGCTGCGGACTTTGAAATGGCAATTTGTGCAGAGAAATACAACATGTGTCCCTGCACAAATTCCCAGATCAGGTCTATATTTTCGTTTACAAACGAATGTTAATACTGTACTTTAATGTGACTTCACAAGCGCTCGAGTCTAACGGTGAGTGACTATGAGCTTTAGATAGAAGAAGTGCACTCTCGGATGCTGCATTAAACTATGTCGAAAGAACTCAGAAAGGTTAGCAAAACACATGCATGGCACCTACACATTTGAAACCTCTTATTAAAGCAGATTAGTTATGTTTTCACCAATAAGTTACAGGCCATAAAACGGCCAAATTCTCACCGTCGACTGCGTACCAAACGCTGCGCGACCGCACGCGCGTTGGAAGCAGACGAGTTTTGGCCGCCGCGCGGCGGCCGAAACTTGTTCGCTTCCGACGCGCGTGCGGTGGCGCAGCGCGTGGTACGCAGTCGACGGTGAGAATTTGGCCGTTTTACGGCCTGTAGCTAATATGGGATGTTGCAGTCGTAGGCTACCTCCTACTTCGTAGTTTTTAATGGTTACAACTTTCGTTAGACAGACCGTAATTACTAAAAGGATTCATCATTAAACGGCTCTCACGTGAATCTGTCTAATACTGTGCTGACAGGGTGGTGGACTTTAGGACAAAACCATTTTAGCGATGGTTCGCACCTGATCACAGTTTGCCAATGGGGAGCAAGAACTCCCCTTATTAATTATCTCTCACAGACGTCGCACTGCGACAAGCTCGTCGCGATGCGACGAAGGGACGCGCCTTCGCATCAGTGATGGAGGGATGGCGTTCGAATGGCGCGACCCTTCGTGTGACAGCCGGAGAGCGCAGCGCTATAGCCACCCGATCGCTACAGTAACACGCCGCGCCGCCGCAGCGCGGTACTCAGGTGGACGAGTTGTCCGCAGACGTCCAAGTTGGCGGGCGGACTAGGGGACGCCATACAACGTCTCTCCCCTCCAAATATTCTGCTATCTCTCGTATTCTCTAATCCTTCCGTATATTCAGCTGTATATCGCCTTTCCAACGTCATATTCTGAAATTAGACCGTTTCGCTCCTAAAATCGTCTTTTTCCTCCATATTTTGCCGCTTATTCGTCGTCAGATATTCTCAGTCAGGGATGTTCTACACCTGTTTTGCACACTTCTTGCGGGTTTCGCCTCCACTCGATTGAAATTTGACCATTTCTTCCGCATTTTCTATTTTCCCTCTATTACTGCGCTATTCGCTCCGCTAAACTACTACCACATAATAAGGAACACAGGTAAGTTCATTCTAGAACATTTTTGTGTTTGCAGGTTGGATTCATAGAGGTTTTGTGGGTTTTAGGATTGTTTTTCTTATTCTGCCTTCTCTATCCTTTATCGCTACTCCTCCCACCCAGATCAGTAGCCATCAGCGTGCTGAGAGAAGGCTTACCATGATCTCTAAGAATCATGATTAATTATTCTCTGCAGTTCGTTTTGGGCTTTGCTTCCCTTCTGCCATTCTTTTCAAAATCTGGCCCTCCCCAGATCCATTTCAGAACCCGAACGAGAAGAGAGATCTCCGTGTGCGCGATCGTCAAAGAACAATATAGATGTATTGTATATATGTACATGTCGAGAAATGTAACTGGAACTACTATTTGATTGCATTTTCGTGATGCATGCATGCTCAGTAACTGGTGATTGTATTAGTGATACTCTTACGAAGATAGAATAAAAAGATATGGTGAACGGTAATTAACATAGTAAAAAATAATGTCAAATTGGACAAAACATTTCATTCCTAGCTTTCTTTAAGTGAAAACATTTTTGCATCATTTAAAAAAAAAGATTCCATGGATTTCATGACTTCCGGTTACGCTTGGAATAATTTATTTTCATATCACATGTTGCCGTAAGATTAGTTTCTGGTTGCCTTTCGTAACTTTCCATGCAGGGTTTTTTACGCTTTGGGAAGCAAATCGGTCGGAAACTTATCCTGAGTAGATAAATCGAGCGCATGAGCACTGTATCTGTTCGTATTATCCAAAACAGACGATCAAATGGCTATGAAGAAGTAAAGGTAACAAAAAGAACAAAATGAGGTGTTATGTTGTCCTGCGGCGATCTGTATTGCTACGGGCGACGCATCAAGTGTCATTATAACAAACGATTGCTACCACTCTTATAAGCAATGGTGGCGAGGAATTGGTTTCCTTCTGTGGTACAGTCGTGAGTGGCGAGGTGCACCCTTCAACCTGGAGGGCGCCATTACAACTCGTCCGAGCTCCAGCCCTCCTGGCAGCGGCGAGATCTTGGCTGTCTGATGTCTCTCGAAGAGGCTCGGGAGGAAGACTGCTGTTGGCAACTTTGGCGAGGCGAGAGATGGTGTATAATTACTCCATCCTATAATGATTTTGTCCTAAAGTCCACCTCCCTGCAGACATACACGGAGTAATAGTTCGATTTGAGACATGGTTTAGTGTTTCCTTTTTTCAGATCAATCTCAAGAACGGATCAGATATTGTGGTTCACTTCAATCCCCGTTTGAAGGTACGTTAAATGCCAGAAATGCCAGCCTGAGCAAAGTATTCATAGAATTTCGTACGTATAATGCCCATCGGCGACCCATTGCAAAGGAGAAAATATCTGAATTATGAAGTTCCCGCTCCTCGTAGCTTTTTTTTAAAGCGGAAAGCATTTTGCCCTGTAGGGAAACAGTTGGGACCGCATAATGGAGCATCTTCTGTTTCGGAGTGGAATTTCTTTCCGTTCATCGCTTGCGTCTGCGCGCTTATGCTGCGTCTCGTTTTCCCCCACCTTTCTCTCTTCCTCCCTCACTTCGCACAAGAGCGCGAAGGAAAACAGTAAATTTGGCTCCGAACAGAGGATACATGTATGGCAAAGTGCATACTTGTGTCGCGGCAACGAGGTCATTGTGCATATACTGGCACAATCCGCCGCGGCCAATGACTCAGACAGTCGGTGGTACTTGGATGCCGACTTCTAGGTGTCGTGTCCGGCGAGCGCACCTTGAAGTGAGCGGGATGAGAGACGCAGACAGGTCGCTCCCCTAGCGAGATGGAGATGTCGATTTCCCCGTACGCGAGCCAAACACAGGCCGAACGACCAATCGAAAGTACATCTTGAATGATTAGTGTAAACCGGCGCTGTATACGAGACGCGTGGGGATTAGGTGCTCGGCCGAATCGTGGTCGTCAAATGGTAAAGCAAAGTTTTCCGTTGCTCCGATGGCCCAAAGGGGAAGGAACGTCTGGGGGACTCAAACCCCAGGCAAACTTTGTGGGAAACAGGCCCCCTAACTACAGGCTATAAAACGGCGAAATTCACATGGTTGCTACGCGTACTGGTGCGGAGCGGAGGATAGAGACAGTGAGAGAGCGGAGGGCAGTCGGAGGCTGAGGCATCGCGCGCGCCGCTCGCGCCGCGAGTGATGTGAATTGCGTTTTATAGAGGGTACTTTTGCGCTTCGTCATGGAGCATCACAAAAAAACCGACGGCCTACAATAGCGTGAAGGTGCGCTTGCGGCCAAAATTTGATGGAGGTCCGCGTCCGAGGAGGCTCGGTGGCCAGCTAGCGCCCGTCCTCCAGGCCGCATGTGGCTGAGGAAGCGACCGAGCTCCGCGTCGGCCGCGTCTCGGTAAATCCCTCAGGCAGTAACATGGGATGAGGGGACGAGCAATACCGGCTGACTAAACATTGTATCCGGGCGAGCTCCGGAATTCACTGCCCCTCAGCCGGTGAATGGCGGAGCGCTCACGGGGCAAATGGTGGCCCGCTCACCCCGCATTCACTGACCCTCAGCCGGCAAATGGAGGTCCGTTCACCGGTATAAGTTGCTTACCGTGTGAATTTTATCGATCTGCAGGAGCAGATGATGCCCCTAGTAGGCCCTCCCTATCCCCAGATTCAAGGCTCACGCCTTATTCCCTAAGCGGCAAGCCTTACCTTGCTTCAAAATTGTTAAAGTGACCGCTGTCACGCCCCGCACGCTCACAACGAACCGTAAGGGGTGAGGGGTCAATGGTCCGAATCGTGTGGATGACCACCCGTTCGAATGCCATCTCCCGAACCATCGCGATGCCCATTTTGCCCGCGCCGTATGTGGCCCTGGTTTGCTTTGCTGTTCAGTATTGGGCCGTTGATATCCATATGTCTGCCCGCTCACCCCGTAAAGCCATGCCGGTAAACTGATAAGACGGTCCGCCCCTAAAATAAGCCTGTCCGCTCGGCCGTGGAGCCTAATTCTCCGTCCCCTCAGCCGGTGTTACTGCCTGAGCCGACTGTCTGAGGAAGGAATCGAGTGCGCCCAGCACTGACAGACGTCGGGCGCGGCGAAGCTAGTAGGAGTCGCTACGCGCGACGGTATCGTGCCTGTGTCGCGGTCAGTCCATACTTTTCTGCAATCTGCGCGCTGTTTAGCGTCAGCTGGATGGTGTGTCGTGTCACAGTCGTAAGCCATCTGTACTCGGAGGAAAACATTCACTTGTTACCAACTTCTCTGAGTGGTTGACGTCCCCAGTTCGTTTTAATCAACGTTCTTACTTCGCGACGAATGGAAGCCACCGGTCTCGCTGAAATGTTCTCAGAGTTCCCTCATATATCTATTTATTCCAGTAGGCTTCTTTTACAGATATACTGGAAGTAATTTATCTTTTTTTTTAAACTTTCGCAAAACGATTTTACGCCTTTAATAACAATTATAAGGATATCGTTTTGACCAGAAGTAAGTGTTGCATTTTTGCTTTCAGTTAGATTTTCAGGTGCTTGTGAGGTTTGATGATTCAGTAGAATTTAATTAAGGGCCTGCAAATGACCAGAAGCGATGATATTGATAACCAAAGCCTTCAGATTTGAACGTTATTTTTTCGGTGAATCGTTGATTTCGGATCATTTGGACAGTTTGAAATGTGGGAAATTGGCTAAATTTGGTGAATTCCTTTATATTCTTGCAAAACCGTTCACGCTTAAATAATTTTTATTCGTTGCTCACAAGGAGCTCCACGATTTCGCAGCGATCTATGAACAGCTTCGAATATCCCTAACCTCTGGAACGTTTGAACAGAGGAAAAAATGCAATACTTCGAATCGTCTTAAAATGACTATGGTAAAAATGCAAAAAAGTAGAATTGTTATTGAAACTTAAAGAATAGATAATTGTAATCTATACCCATGGCACACAAAAGAGAACAGATGAATTGAATTTCGGCATTCTCAGGCCGGTGTAGTACCAGAAAATTACCAGAAATTTCCCAGTGATCAGTGGTAAATGTGCAATTACCACCCGATTACGGACATTTTACCAGAGAATTTACCCTAATCTCTGGTGTTGACAAATTCTGCCAGATTACGAGAGAGTTACCACTAAATTTCTCTTTAATTTTCCGGACTCCTCCCGTAAACTGTCAGAAAAATGGCGATTTCTGACAGACTACGAAATACGGCTTCGGCATCCGAATCGGCGGTTTTGAGGTCAGTAAGAATGAGGTTTTAAGATGAAAACCTTTTCGGGACTCAGAAAGAGTGGTGAGGCGTACTCCTTCATACATGAATTTTTTGTTGAGATTTTGAAGTAATTGTGTGGTGGAACCCTCCTGCGTAATACATGCAAAGTAGATATGAGATCTCAATTCCTCCAAATGAACGAGATATAAGCGACCCGGGCCCAATTCTCTTCAGTCACCGCCACGGACCACGCCCCTTTTACACGAACTATTGTAGACTTTTCCTGATGTCTTTATTCGTGAAAAAATATAATATTACGGCACCGAATTCAATATTCAGCCTTAGGCCGGGTTTATACTTCCACCGCGGAGTAATGCGGCGGCTTACTCTGAAAACGAATCGACGCGCGACGTAATAGTGATTGATACTCAGTAATGTCAAATAATCGCGTGGCACCGTATTGAAAGTGTCAACCCAGGTATACATCGTCGCACCTATAGGAGTGATCTCTGATGGCTGAATTGAGATGCATTCGCACAAGCAACACCTTTTAGGATCCATGGTCAGCTGTCACTCACAGGCCCAGGTAACCACTAGATCCATTGCTGAATCTTGGTAGATAAATTCAATAGATGAATCTTCGTTGCTCACTCCCTGAATTCAGGGGGTTCAGGTACTCAGGGCGACGGCCGGCGCCCCACATTTCGAGGGTACCGGCCAGCGGCGAACCATGCTGCATGCGACGCACACGCAGCGCGGATATTGGCCACAAAACACGCCACGCCATCTTCAATTCGGCCGGTTGGAAAGACAATTGATAATGGTCACGAATGATCACGTCGTAACGTGCTTATCACGTGCACAGCCGGTATAAAAGGTGCCTCATCTCACTAGAGTACTCATTCGGCATTCTGATGCCGGCCCTGGAAGGTGACTTCAAATCCCTCTCCGGAGGCCAGCACATTTTTGACTGCTGAGGGGATAGGGGTATCCCCAAGGCTGGGGGGGGCGGCTTTCGCCGCGATTCGCGGGGAGGGTGGTTCTTCACCGCAGACTGCGGCGGGAGCGTAATCTGGCAGAATTATCCGTAGTATCCCGACCAGAGTACAGGAAAATTCTACAGATTTCGGAAAAATTCTGCCAGTAAACGAGAAAAATCTGCCAGAAAACGGTTAAATTACCACCAGAGGAGGGCAAAATCGTTCCGTAATCTGACAGAATTTTCCCGTAATGCTCCGGCCTGAGTTAGATCACGGAAATATCATGATGTTGAAGGTAAAAGAGAAGTGCGGCGAAATTGGGAAGTATGCGAAACCGAATCTGGTCTGTAGATTGGCGCGCAGAACGGGACGTAATGTTGCGCCGAGCCTATTCATCAAAGACTCATCCCGTCGTCGAGCAGTAGGGGTCACGGCGACACCGTCGCACCCGCGACGGAGTATGCACCAAACCTATCAAACGACTAAAATTTTTCGAAAATGCCAATAATCCGAACTTCCGACACTTTCAAATATTTGAATGAGCGAAATATTTGAATAACAGCTTTTCCGATTATTCAGATATTCGAACAATTCGAACTTCCGAGTTTTCGATTATTCGAAATAACCAAATATTCGAATAATGGACTAATTCAAATATTAAAAAACCCTAATTATTCCAATTATGATCTTCTTTAACTATTTGAGTTATTCCGATAACCGAATATCCGATTGTTTGTCTCCCGAATACCCGTAGGCGTACTCTACAGCATGGCATCGGAGAACAGCGACAAATCAGTTTCTCAAATCAAATCTTCTTTATTCGTTTTACTATCGTACCTCAGTTGATGCTTGCTGTTCTTCTTAACTTCCGCTTCTTTGGCCGGTTGTCGTCAGCCTATAGTTTGAATATAACTTTCGATTTGATATGCTTTACCAGAAGAAAAGAACCCCATTCAGCCCTTGTATGAAAAAGCCATAAAGACGAAAATGTCAGCAACCCAAATAACTTTATGAATATACGAGTCATTTCAATTTAAAACGTTCTTTCTTGAAAAATCAGGCAAAATGCTACTGGGGAAATTACCGTCATCCCTTACAGATTTTATGCTCAGATTAAGTACACCGTAAGGGCATAAAGCTCTCGGCGGCAGTTTCTAACTCTAATAATGCGCAGCACACTTCATATTCTGCCGTTCAGAGCTTTAGAGGCTTCTGGAAGTGTATCATACCAAAACACACTAAAACACAGTTTCGAAAAAACATTTCACTGCCTAGGGGTAGTTCCGTATTAGTGAAACCTCATTTCGGTACCTAAGCCACAATCACACCTGCATCATTCAGAAAAATCTTTCACCCGTGATTTTTCGATTACGGAAGCATGAATTTGAATTTCGGGTTTTTCTTTTGCTTATGGGAGAAGAGCTCACTAAACCGCATCACCCTGTGGGTAAGCGGCTGATGAAATTCTTCCGTCAAGGAATCAAGGTTGACCTGAAAAAATCAACCGGGGCTGACTAGGGTTTGCCTTACATACAACACAATGATTTAGAAAACCAGGCTCTGAATGCCGTGAGTACAGGCTTGTGTTTCAATAGTCCGTGTTCGAAATTTCCTGATTGCCTCAGAGATTTCCAGAAAAGGGCATTTCCATAGCTTTGCGAGTAGAAAAAAGGATACCCGAAAGACAATTAATAGGGTGTTCAGGAAAACTGTTTCGGATTTAGCTCAAAAGTTTTATTAGAGTTTTTTTTGGGTGCTGGTTATAATTCTAAAGCCCATTTTCCCATTTCTGAGAGATTTTGGTCGATTTGTTTGAATCTTCCTCCTGGGACCCGAAGGCCAAATCCCATTTTGGCATTTTCAAGAATGGTATGGTAAAATTTGATCAGAGCTTGTCTATAGGGGTGCTTTGGACAGCTTAAAGGCAGCATACACGCTCGTAAGCATAGTCGAGACAACAGCATAGATAGCTCCGCACGGCCCGTACTATGTCGTCAACGACGTCTGAAGCGCTGAAAACTATCCAGGATGACAGTATTTGACAATGTTTGAGCAATCTTGCCTTCCACGCCCGTATTTTCACACCCCTTCGAGTAACAGAATGAGAATCGATACTTGTGAAAACGTGTGATAATTGAGAGTGATAGCACTATCAAATGGGAGTGCACGAGAGAAATAGCTTGGTTTACTTGAGTATAACATGTTTGTGCACTGATAAAATCCTCCATTTCAAGAGGTCAGCCAAAGTAGAGCGGCATTCTCGAAAGTGGACCAGAGTCATTAGGTATGTAGACATGTTATACTCAAGTAAACCAAGCTATTTCTCTTGTGCACTCCCATTTGATAGTGCTATCACTCTCAATTATCACACGTTTTCACAAGTATCGATTCTCATTCTGTTACTCAAAGGGGTGTGAAAAGACGGGCGTGAAGGCAAGGTTGCTTAAACATTGTCAAATACTGTCATCCTGGCCAGTTTCCAGCGCTTCAAACGTCGTTGACGACATAGTACGGGCCGTGCGGAGAGATCTATGCTGTTATCTCGACTATGCTTGCGAGCGTGTATGCTGCCTTTAAAGGCAGTGTTCACGATAACCTTCGGTTTTGAGATTATTTGCTATATTGATTAAGTGGCCCCCGGGTAGAACTAAAATGACCTATGAATTGAGAAAAACGCACCAGAAGTACACGAAATCCTTAAGTATCACTCATCCTTAGTGTTTGTTGTGACAATGAAATCTTTTGTGGACCCGTTCTTTGCAATTCTCCTTTCTCCATTGCTCCGTTCTTTCCTTAGGGCCCTACCTAATCCTGTTTCGCATAAAATATGCTTCTATTTTCGATTGACCCAATTTTCCACCGGGGACAACCACCATGAACATGTTCGCCCAAACGGACAACTAGTCCAGTTATAAAATAATGTCACCCAAATACGACGTTTTGATGCGTTTCTCGCCGTTTTTTCGTAATTTTGCAAACACTTTGAGGCCAACGCGTTGTTTTATGTAAAGAACTCGGGGACGAAAATCATCGTGCACACTGCCTTTAAAACAAATCTGTGGCTCGTTCATCGACTTTTCTTGGATTAAGCTATGTTACGGTCCGTGGACGGTAGGTAGTACGGTAGAAGTCTGGACCTGGCTCAAAGTTTCTCTGGGGTTATTTGGGACGTCGAAAACGAATTTAAAGTTCATTTGTGAACTTTCTGAATTTTTAGGTACGTTACGAGAGTTAAATGGCATTACGCTCAACGCAGCCTGCAGTAATTCTCCAATCAGCGACAAACGGAGCCCAGATTCGTGCTCATCGTCCTAAATTACCCACATTAGACAGCTTTGGGCCGAATCCGGAAAAGAAATTTTTGAACACTCTAAAAACCCTAAAGTGTATCCCCACCTTTCTCGCGAAGCAGTGGAAACACACTTTTTCGAAATACCCGGGAGCATCTAGAAAATCTCGAACACGAATATTTATGTCCTGTTGCGCACCTACACTGTACAACAAGGGAAACAAGGTTTTCCAGATCGTCGGGGTGAGGGCAAAACAGACATTATGGAGCGCTGATTTTGTAGGAAACGGTGGTTTTTTTGTTGAGTGAGGTGCTTCTCAATTGCGAGATTTTCAAATTCAGGAGAAAGTGCTGGTGTTCAACTCGTACTTTCAAGGAAACTGGCAACACGAAGAAAGACCCCCGGTTGTCTTCCCATTTGAGGCCAAGCGAACGTATACTGTCGAATTCGCTGCTACCGGACTGAACTCCGTGACGGTAAAAGCACTTGATGTTTCGGGACCGTTATGGCTTGCTATTAAGCTGTGCGGTGGTATGTTGTCTCTCTCTACTCTGAGACAATGTCAACATTTGAGGTGTACATCAGTGGACAACAGCTTTACGAGTTCCGCGAGAGACAGTCTGGCTGGTCTGTGTCGTCAATTGAAGTTGGAGGAGACGTTGAAATTCATTCAGTGCATGTTGCCTAGTCCACTTTCGACTCCATGATAGTGATAAATGTTTTCCTCAAGTACCCGCGTGTTACGTGCAACTGTGAGCCAATCTCAACATCTTACAGTTGGCAATACTTACAATTAGAGTCTCACCACTACTCAGAACTTTCGAAACATCTTACGAACACCTTATCCAACATGTTACGCAAGTCTTCCGTTAGATGTTGCCTTAGCTGTGGTAAGCTGTTCCTATGCACGTTCGATACCAGTGCAGAAGGATGGAGGAAGGTTGTTGAGTATGCGTGCTAACCGCGTTGATAGAAACCTCAAAATACTTCTGCATTTCGATACCTTATCTCTGCGGCTACGAGACCACACTTTGTACTCCTTGCCATCAAATTTGAAGGTAGCTGTTAGAGAAAGACTGCGGGAACCAAACAGTAGATCAGGAGTTGACAGCGATTGACTATAATGAATGCTTCTATGCCATTATCAAGGCTATGAAATGCATGATGCTGACTTTCTTCCTTGAAAATTTGAATGCTTTGCTTCCTCACCCTTAGATAGCCGTTCTAATACCAATTCCTGCACTACTTTACTCAAAAAAGTTGCAACTTCGCGACTTTCCGTTATAACTCGGCTCAAAGTGGCCCGTTTGGGGAGCTAGGGGCATATTTGGAATCAGCATTGAGAGCTCTTCATTTTGAGCACACACATTTTTGATCTGCAAACAAGGCATATAGGGTTAACAGAAAAATCGGGTGAACGAAAACACCACCGACGTCCCGTTCTCAGCTCAAACGGGACCAGTCGACCTGGGACTTGGCCTACGACTTTACTTTCTGATCCACTTTCAAATAAGCACTGCGGCAGCCCAATCCGGAGAAGTCGATTTTTCATACCGTTCACATGTGCCAACTCCATTCTCGCTTCAAACGGAAACAGGCTAAGGGATTCCTGTGCTCAAAATGAAGAGCTCTCGATGCTGATTCCAAATATGCCCCTAGCTCCCGGGAAGTGGTTATTTTTGAGCCGTGTTATTACGAAAAGTCGCGATTTCGCGACTTTCGCGGCTTTAAAAAAATTAGTGCGGGTATTGTATACCCCGTATTTATAATACCTTGGGATCACGTTCTTTTTCTTACAGCACAATACCTTTGCTAAGTCCGTTTTTCGAATCCTGGTAGTTATGAAATGGGAAAATTTTTAACTTTTTTACTCTACTTTTTTATTTTGTAGATGGCGTGCTCTCCAAGATTCCCAGTTTCAACGGATTTATACTGTTCTAGACGTAAAGTGGGAGGGGGTTAGGGGACCTGGGGACTCAGGATCCCACACATAAATGAAATGAATGATGGATGGATAACGCTACAAGCAAAGTATCTCTATAGAATTGGTAAGACAACACTAATTGGCAGCGATATCAAGCATCCATAGCAGCAGCGATACCAGAGTTTTTTTCATTTTTATGAAAAAAAAATCTTGAGTGCGCCCCAACCCCCCTCCCCTCTTCCCCCGCCTAGGAGATAGAAACAACGTATTTCCCAAGAGATTATTTTTCTTCAATGAAGTTCGATCTTTACATCACTGTAGCACCTAACCCTGGAAGATCACTACATGCCACCCATGTGCTTTGATAGGTAGGCCCCCCGCGCATTTATTGAGCGCGATTAACTCCATCGGCAATGTTTATGTCTTCCAGGGAAGTGCAGAAAATATTCGTTTGAAACAGAAAACCCAATTAGACAAAAAAAGAAAACTCGGAAAACTAGGAGGAAAAAATAAAAATTGAAGTTCGTGAATTTCGAAAAAAAAAACTATAATCCACAGGTGTTCAGAGCACATCGAATAGGTCTTTGATGGGATCAAACATATCTTCAAAGTTGGGGTTTGTCGTTTCTTCCGCATTGCTGTTTCCACTGACCTCGAAACATTTTAAATTCCGGTGGAAAATCGGAGACGATTTTTATCGTGGACACTGCCTTTAGAGCCGTTGACCGCGCAGAAAAAAAATTTCCGCACCTGCGGTAGAAATCGTTGGAATTTCAGAATAATTTCGAGATTATTTCCTTCTACGCAATATGTAGAAAGTCTTTTCATCTCTGTCTAGGAAGGTTTGATTTTCAGTGACTAGTGCTCGCTTTTCAGTTCATAAAACCCACGCTGAGTATTATTTTTCACAAACCAACATGGTCAACAAGAAGCTCACATCAAAATTGTCGCCAAGCGGGTGGGATTCTGAGCGATGATATTAATTTCTAATGTCACAAAGAACAAAAGAAGACTATCGAGAGAAGCGATTTTAATTAACAGTCGGATACACGAAACACAAGCAGAACAGTTTCCCCGCTTGCTACAGTACCAAGCTATTTTTTTGCGAAAACGCTGTTCTGCAGAATTTCTGGTTTTTTTTTCTCGCATAAAGCGCTTCACCGCCGTAGCTCACTTCAAAATTGACGAAATGAATATTCAAAAGACTTTTTGTGTTCCTCTCATTGTCAGAGGGGTGAATGCAATGGTATGGTACGGTAGCCTTTCTGACTCCGGAATTTTGTCAGCAAATATGTATTTCTCACTTGAATTCCCATCGACCACAGGCCAAAACATGACAAATTTCTGCTATGGTGACCGTCTGTTCAGTCGATACTGGGGCATTTTGAGGAGGAAATGTGCAATTTCCGCTGAATTTCTGGAGTTGAATCTACTCTTTTGTAACACGACGGTATGGAACTTGTTAAGAGCAATTTTAAAATAAACTTCAAAACTGGAACAGGACTACTTTGTAGCAAGATGTGGCGAAGAGGTGCATTTCGAGTGCAAAGCGCCGCGAAACGCAGCTTTTGCAAGAAATTTGCTCCATCCTGTACAAGTATAATTTTTTTCAATCCGATCGCTCGATGTACAGCCTCTCTTCCTCATTTTGAGCCGGTCGAAGTAGGGCTTATCGGGCTAATCATGTCGAAGTCTCTATACCATTATTATATCTGGTAACTATCGACCGCTCCGCTGCTTGCTTCGCCCGGACTCATATGAGCGGGACAAGCTATAAAGTCTATCCGAATGAGACTGTCAGCCCAAGCAGTTGGCGTGCGTGCCGAGCGGCCTATTGCGAAGGCGTTTTTTGGACGAGCTTTCCCACGCCTGCAAACAGCTGACTGAGATATTATTCAATATTTGTTTTATTATCCCGTTTATCGAGTTCCGGGTGCGAATAATATCTTGACCACGTCCACTTGACACGCAATCCAACCGCGTGAGTGGACAGTTTAATTCGGGCAAACTTCACATTCGCGTAGATTGTGACAACAGAAATACCGTTAATCTGAGTTTGGGACCGAAACATCAGTTTTCAAAGCTGCGTTCTTAACCCTT
>JAPDOI010001633.1:70000-130000 GCA_029168955.1 Aplectana chamaeleonis | reverse complement strand
TTGTGGCGCGATTCACCAAATTCACGTGATGTGACATTCATCATTTGAGAATTCGAGAAAATTTATCCGAAAAATATGTTTTTTTTTCGAAAATTCGAAAAGATTATTTGAAAAAATATATTTTCAAATTGGTTTTGGAATATAGTCGAAAATTTGGAATTCGAAAAATCAGTTTTTCGAATATATTTGAGAGTACGAAATTCGAAAATTACGATTTACGGGTTTATTCGAAAATTTTGATATTCGAATATTTTCAAAAATTTGAAATTAAAAAGGATTTTCGCATTTATCCGAAAAATTGGGGTTTTTAACAGTTTTTCCAAAGTATAGTATCAACAATAACGGTTCACGATATTCAGTTCTGCTGTAGTCAACCAAAGTACCGCAACAATAGCTCAAAAAAAGACGCGATAAAAAGGAAAACACGCGAATGGGGAGAGCAAAGTATAAGGCTAACCTTTCCACTGTGAAGGGAACGCCTGGTGCATATTGACGATGTTCGCTATATTCACAATACCGAGTGCTGAAAAAGAGGGTGTCATTGTGTGTTAGGGAACAAAACGGCAAAAAAAGTAGGAAATATCGAATGAGTAAGAGTTTACTCATGAAGGCCTAAACAAGAAAGAACAATCAATGCAATGAGGAATCAAATACTCCAACGGAGAAGAATTTGATGAAGGAAATAATGCCAAAGACGAGAGATATTGACCAAGAGGAAAACGGGTGTCCATGGCTGGCGCGTGAACTTTGCTCCAATCATCAGCCACTGTCTCTGAGGGCGACCAAAATCTACTCGGGAGTAGATTTTCGGAGATGGCAACCTCGCCGTCTCTCCCTCCTCTACGACACACTATTTCTCCGTCCTCTCGCACAGAGAACGAGATGACGCTCTTGTGCCCCTCATATGAACGAGAAGACCACCCGGAAATGGCTGCGAAATGTCCTCATGAGGTCGAAGTAATGTCGAGCTCTCGTGTAATTTTTCGATTTTCGAGCTTCTGGCACCCTAATTAACAATTCTACGAAATTGTGTCAAAAACTTTAGGTGCCACTTAAGTGGCACCTTAAGCTCATCCCTACGTCCCGCTCTCGCCTGGTTTACTACCACCCCTGGTGTTCTTGGTGTTAGAGATCATCGATGCCGATGACGCGGAGTGGGCTCGTACAACATCAAAAGATTGGAAAGTTCAGGCCTAAAATTTGACCCAGAACAGGGTTTTTTTTCCAAATTTTCCTTATAAGTACTACTACTCCTTTATAGAGAAGGGTTCAAGGAGAAAAAGGAGGCAGGCATATTTCATCGCGACCACTGCCTTCAAGAGCATTGTTCGAAAATAAAAATGTGTTTCAGTTTTCACTAGGAATGGGTCGTGGAGGGGCACACTGTAACGTTGACGTTTAAAGAACACATGAAAACGAGCCAAGAGCCCCAAAAGAGCCCGAAGTTGCCACTTTGAGCGCAAGGCAAAACCCAAATGCCCGCCCTCCGACGTGAGCAAGTGAAAACTCGAGATCGTGAGAGGAGCGATGGTTTCCGATCAATAGCCCCGTTCTTCCCTTCATTCTCAACTTCTCTGTTTACTCAGGTCAGCTCGCATACTATCGTTCTCTGGGCCAAATGCCGGTCCGCATTTGCGGACTACGGCTATTGCATAATGTGACACGTGAAAATCGGCTGAGACCACTTGGTCCGCCACGATTTACCTTTCTCCCAGCATGATTATCACGTGTCGCATGATGCAACAGCCGTGGTCAGCAATCGCGGACCGGAATTTGGCTCAGAGAACGATAGTACATCGGCTGCAAAAGACGAAAGTTACAAGCCTCGGACAACTCGTCCACCTTGCTTCCCCAACTCAATTTTTGAGGGACCATAACTCCGTTCCCAGAAGGTCTTATACGATTCCAGAGGCATCATTGGAATCAGCATCAAACCATTCTCAAGCTAGGCGAAAAAACAGTAAAACGTAGTTGTATTCTTGGGCAGTAGACCGAGAATTTTCAGCTTTATTCGGCTAACGTTTCGGCAATCACGCCTTCTTCAGAGCCTGGAAGCCAAAGATACATAAGGAAACTAGCCGTCCAAGCACCATTTCATAACAAAAGGACTAATTTTACAGAAAACTGACAAAAGCGACACCGTATGGCAATTTGAAATGGCTAACCTTCAATCTGCAGACTGAAACCTGCCAGACACCCTCAGATGGTCTTAGATGGCGGGTGAATGAGTGGGACCATATCGGACCACCCACCTCATTAGCCTTTAGAAGGCTGATCAAGCTCATAAGCAGATCAAAACCCACAAAGGTCAACAAAGGGGGCTAGTTCTTGGGTGATCGCCACACATTCGTCCTTTCTGTTGATCTTTGGGTTTTTGGGATTTATCCAAAACGCCTCTAGGGTCCTGCATGCGGCAATCTCTGATTCGCGCGCAAGTATCGTAACCGCAATCTCGAAACAGCTGTTTCCATGGTACCCGCACCCAGTGTTCTCCCAAAGGAGTAGACACCTTGAACTTTCACAGGCCATCCACGTGTTCCTTAACCTTAACGCAAAGAGCCCTGCCTGTTTCTCCTACATATTCCTCTCTGCACATCTGGCATGAGATAAGGTAGACCACCCCGATGCTAGCGCGATCCCCTTCCCTTCCGTATGGGCAAATCACACATGACGGCGTTATGCAGGCGTGGTCATACTGACGGTTACGAACCAATTGTCCTTTGAGGTTGTGAGGAGGGATCTCAATTAGCCTCACTACGTTCTGGAGGTCTGCCTTACGTATACATACATGAGCGTATCGCGGCGCTTAGATCTTCGGAAATCAAGGGCACAGAAAACCCTATTTTTGACCTATTCTGATCAGCACTGATCGCTCTGGGTGGTCTTCGCCTGAAATTGGTGGATCCTTTAACAGGGTAACCGTTTTGCTGAGCTATGCGCCGTGCTAATCCTATTGAGGTCGTCTTCTGCGTGCTGTCAGATGAAACTGCGATAGCTGTGCGTAACATGTTTTTTACAATGGCTTTTTTGCTTGTAGTGGGATGCGCAGAACTGTAATGGACAATAATATTTTTACTTGTAGGTTTGCGGAACCAGCTAGTTTTGTATGACCCTCCGAAAAGTTTGACCAGGGCATTCAAAAACGGCCTATGGTTTTTCCCGTGTAAATTGAATGTGTTCCGATTGCTGGTTCAGGAGATCAAAACAGGTGTCCATCTCGGTTTGAGTGGCGCACACAATAAAGCAGTCGTCAAAATAACGGCAGTAAACGACTGGGTGGCGATCTAAAACTGGCAATTCTACTTTAGACATAAATGTGACCGCCAAGACAGGAGCCAAACGCTGTCCCATTGCCAGTCCCTTAACTTGTTTGAAATAGTCCCCAGACCACCTGAATACATTGCATTTTGAACATTCGCTGAGCAGCGCCATTGTTTGAGATCTTGAAAGAGTGTAAAAATTTATGTTTGTCTGCTGTTCCGTAAGGATTTCGAAGACCGCATGCAAAGCGCAATCATTTGACACATTGGTGAACAATGAAGTAACATCAAAAGACTCCATCACGAAATTGCCATACGGTGTCGCTTTTGTCAGTTTTCTGTATAATTAGTCCTTTTGTTCTGAAATGGTGCTTGGACGGCTAGTTTCCTTATGTATCTTTGGCTTCCAGGCTCTGAAGAAGGCGTGAATTCCGAAACGTTAGCCGAATAAAGCTGAAAATTCTCGGTCTACTGCTCAAGAATACAACTACGAGATACTACCATGCCGAAATTTATGGAAAGTCGAACGTGGAATAGTAAAACGATTCTTATCGTGAACAGTGCCTGATCTCCGATTGTTTCACGGTCCAATGTACGGTGTACGGTTTGACGGGGGATCTTCAAAAAACGAGAGATCTCAGAAGCTTGATGACCGGCCACCTTGAGCGAAAAAATTGCAGCGCGGTCCGTATAAGCTTTTATCATTACCTGGGAAAAAGATTCTACAGCGCTTCAGAGAGGTTTTTGATACGTAAAAATCTAAGGGACACCGGAAAAATGCGCTTCTTGAGCCCTTAGAATAGAAAGAAAAGTCACAGGCAGATCGATATTTTCCACGCGATTCCGATTTCACCATATTTAAAAAGCACCATGTAGACCACACCGGTGATGTTTGGCACATCAAAAATTAATCGTTCTGAGGTTATAGTTAGTGAAAGTGAGAGAAGAGGCGACCTCTCGATCAGTTTCAAGACGTCTAGTAATCCCTTCACCAACTCAGACAGTCGGGGCTTAGTACGTAGGCACAATAGCGTTAGTACCCCGGCACAAACAGATTAGGAGCACTGGTAACAGCAGGAGCTGCTGCCAACGACCAGGAGCTCATGTTGCTTGTGCTGGAGTTCATCCTGGCACGTGTGATATTGCCAGCCCCTCTCTCCTAGTGTCTGCTGACACGTTCCTCCATCGATTTGTCTGATAAGAATGAACATTGCAGCATCCTCTTGTACGACGGCGACGGGTATATAATGCGGCCAGTCTCGCTGAGGCCCCCGTCATAGTCGGTGGATCTACTGAGTCCCACCGGGTCGATACGCATCGAATTCGTGGAAGACGGGTGCAAAAAAATCAACCCGCTGAGTCCGACTGCGACCGTCTGATGCCCACCGCAATCCCCCCGGTCGATACTGATGGTTCTCATGCGTACAAGAGCGGGGCCAATGCACCGACTGAGTCCTACTGAGTCCCACTGAGTCCCACCGAAATCGTCCTCACCCCACCCGGTCGATATAGATGTTTCTCACGTGATTTGGGTGCATTTTTTTCGGCCGACTGCGACCTGCCGAGTCCCGCCGCATCTCGACTCTCGTCATTTGCGCTCTGCCCTGCTGCTGCTGATACGGAAATCAGATTCAGACATGTTGAAAACAAGAAAAATCAGCCACCAAACACGTTCCGATTAACAGCTGAGGTGATAATCGTCACTATCAATTGCGTGTTTCGCAGAGGAACTGGTTGGCGCTGGGGGCAACCGGACTCAGTGGGACTCAGCAGGTTTTTCCACCCCGGATTCATTCGGACTCAGTCGGACTCAGCAGGTTTTTCGACGAAGTCTGACCGGGGCCTGAGGGGGCAATTGGCCGTCTGAGGCCCGTCCGAGAAGGTGACCTGGGCCAGTAGCAATCCGGCAATTTGGTGACTTTAAAGAGGCAGCCAACCTGAGGCCGGTGACGCCTAGATGCCTCTTATGGTTGCCACTTTGGATAGAGAATTATTCTCGAAAAATAGCGTCGAATGCAAGGACTCTTCCTGTTTTCCTACATACATACACTCCCTCCACAGTTCTTCGTATCCGTTGCAACTTTGATAAAACTATCGGTTGTAAACATGGATTAAGCGAACGTGCGTATGTGTCTGTCTTTCAGATATAACACCTTTTCAACCTTCGATGATGAGATTTTGAAAATTTCCACGAAAATCATCAAGGCGACAGATTGTTAGATTTGCAAAAAGGATTTCTAAGAATTTCTTGCTGAGTGTGGCCAGTTACCACTGAGACCACGATGCTGAATACTTTGTAGTATGACTGTCGAGGAGGATACCTCGTGTTTTTGTCCACAAGGTGAACCAAAAAGTTCGAAGGATTTTTTTCAAATAATGAACTTATTTTTTCCTTAGTTCTGTTCACGCTCCCCAGTAGTGACCTTGTTTCTAGAAGAGGAAAACGAGGTTAACATAAAAATCCCACTCAGATGAACAATTATACAGAATTTAGTAACTAGTACACGCGGATCACGTAAGTTTTATGCTTTTTCTCGAGAACGAACTTTTTTCTCAGCCACCTTCCTTACATGGGTTTCGTTGCAAATCTGATTTTACTTGTAGTGAGCGATTACTGGAAAAAAAATCTGGCTTAGAACAAGACTAAAGCACGTGAAATCCAGAAAGGAGACGTATTCATGACAGCTACATACAAATCGGCGTAAATCTCCCACTAATCTTCGCTAGGGATCAGTAAATCTCCAACTGAACCTTTAAAGGTTTTGCCTGTCATTCCTATCAGCTGGCAGCGGAGCTAGATGGCCGCTAGCCAAATTTTTCCTTACCCACCTAGACAACGAGATAGGCCAACGTGCTGTGCTGGCTTTATAACTGGACAGCGGACTGGTCGGTTCGCAAGCGCTCCACTGCCTCTCTCGAGGCGCACTTTCCTCAAGAAGTCGCCACCCCTGTACGTGCGTGACCCCACGTCCGTGGTATCGACCAAACATCTCTTCGCATCGCGCGCTATTTCTCTTTCCTCTGCGGCGGTGAGCGAAGTCACCACCCGTTTCTTGCAGTCAGCCACCTCGCAAAAGAGCGCTCACTGCTGTCAGGTGCCTGACTACAACGGTCATTCACTTGAGCGCCGCGTGTGCATTTCTATGCCTGCGTGTTCACATTGATAGTCAATCAGTGATTGACACAGTCACCACGCAGTGACAGCCGATAGCTGCCACCTTTCGGGGAATTGCTACTGGTCCTTGTGTCGCTTTACGAACATTAATTTCGAACGCTTATGAGATCATCCCCATGGCCCATCGCGAGGGAAGCCTCCTCGTTGTGGACCGTGGCGAGATTGGTCTCCTTGCTGCTGACCGTGACAAGGATCACACCCAACACCGGTAATGAGAGTGGCAGTCTGAATTCTTTCTCCTTTTGCAGAACAGGCCGTCGACAATGCGCGTTAGAACGCCAACATACGTTGGCAGAATATGCTGCCGTTGCCAGCAGCTCCTGCTCACGAGGAGTGATAGTACTCCATGTTTGCCGTGGGGCGGCATTAAGAAACCCGCTAGCGCGCACCAAAACTAGCGCGGTTGTGCTGGCGCTAGAAGAGGCCCATAGCGCGCGCCTGCTTGCCCACTATCAAGAACCGGAAGGCTAGTCCGCGCCAATGCCAAGCGCGCGTTTTCCCTTGGTGCATTGATCAGCCTTGTGCCATAGGAAACGTTTGCTTACATTTAAACTGTTATTACCAACAAAATTCTCAAAGAGGACTGTTTTTCAATTGTTTACGAATACGCGTTCAATCAACCACGAATACGGCGACGAAAAAAGGATTAGCACCACCTTTGCGAACTATTCCTTGCTTATAACTTCCTTGAAATTTCTGCAAAATCATCTTTAGACTGTTGTAGGAGTGTGACAGTACATGAATAGTCCCTGCTCACAATTCTCTTAGTGCCTTGGGGGATTCTAAAAAGGGTGTGTTTATAGCTTCACGCACAGGTAAATCTTTTTTCCGAGGTGTTTTCGAATTTCATCAGGGAATTTTCAAGATGTTCAGAAACTTTTCTGAATTACGCTCAAAAGTTCCGATCGGGGTAATCTCGGGCGCTGATCATGAATCGGGGATCCTTCTGTTGCTAGTCTGGGGGTTACTGTAAGTTGCGGTAGGCATAATGCCTACTAAGTTGGGCACCTATCTTAGTATTTCGAGCATTTACAAGTTATCCTCAAATCTGTGTTTGGCGTCTCACTTCTACAAGGAATTTTTGAGCCCAATCTGAGACTTCGACCAAGCTTTCTAATACCCACCGTTAAGCCAAGAAAAATGGACAAACGAACTCATTCGTGTTAGGTAGCTGGAAAACTCCTTTGAAGAGGTTTGAGGCAATATTCTCGTTGCATCGCTAAAAGTCGTGTTTGGCTAGCGAAAATTTCCTCACAAGGGAACTACTTTTAGTCATCCTGGCCATTCCGTATAAAATGTGCTTCTCTAGAACAGTTCTTGGCGTAGAGTCCAATTATGTTCTTCGCAGCCGCCTAAAAACAATAAAAAAGGTAAACGCGTTTTTCAAAGTCCGGCGGCAAGGTAGGGGTTTCACCCCCCATGGAAAGTTTAGGGTGTTTTGAAAAAAAAACTCGGATTCTGCTCAGAATTTGTATGTAGGGGTAATCTTGGGTGTTGAACACGAATCTCGAGTCCGTTTGTCGTGATTCTGAAGTTTACTGTAAGTTACGGTAGGTATCATGCCATTTAGGGGCGAAACCTAGCTCAATTATTCGAAAGTCGACAAATGGTCATTGAATTCGTATTCAGCACCCCCAAATAACCCCCGCTCAGAAATTTTGAGTAAAATCTGAGACTCTGACGAAACTACCGTATACCCACCGTAATCTACCGTAATCTGTCAAAAATCGATAAACGAACCTCGGATTGGTTATCAGCGGCCCAAATAAGATTGCAAGTGGAATCTGAAAATTTTTAAAAACGCTTCAAGAGCCTTCTAATTGGTATAAATAAACGCCCAACCGCAAATCCGTACAAGTCCAAAAAGGTATCAGCCTGTGCGAAGTTTGGAAAATGTGCCTTCACACAAAATTTGCTCAGGGGGTAGTTTTGGGATCTGAACACAATTATGAGGTCCCTTCCAGATTCCCCAAAGACTAATGCTTGTTTCGGAAGGTACAATAGGTACGGAAATCTGGCGAAAAACGCTTGAAATATTTTTCAGAGAGGCTTCAGGCAGCTGCGAAGACAAACCGTATTCTACGCCGAAAACGGTAAGAAACGTGTATTTCATCTAAGAGACAGGCTGACTAAAAGTAGTTCCCTTGTCAGAGAAAAGCGCCGTACCAGCACCCGAAATAATCTCTAGGAAGCCAAATCCGAAAAACATTGTTTTGGAACACCCCGAAAGTTGCCTTTTGGTTACGGATTTTTCCAAAAGCTAAGAAAAAGCTCGTTTTTCGAATCCTCCGAAGCATAAGCGAGTTTTGAGCTCGGATTTTTTATGTACTGTTGCACACCTGCAACTGTCAAAGCACTGTTTTTTTTACTAGCAGGAAATCTGGAGCAGGACCTAGTGAGGCACACTCTCATGCCACCATCGTTTCATTAATATTCTCACACTTCGGATTCACAAGTTATTTATTCGCTGTTCAAAACGAGCCATTGGAGCGGAATAATTCTAAGAAAAACCTGAATAGGGGACATAAGAGAAAATTATTGCTTTCTTCTCACACAAACGACAGGGTATTAAGCGTTTGAAAGATTGAAAAGGATGTTTAGAATGGAAAACAACGTGGAGTAGTTCGCGCGCCACTGGTAGCGTGCTCCGTGTAGAGCGCTAGCGGTAGCGCGGTTTCAGAGGGTCTGTCGCGCTTCCCGTAGCGCGCCGTGCAAGTACTTGATATCAAACAGCGCTAGGATCTCCATGATAGCGCGTTTCGACGATGCCAAGCGCGTTCAAGCTATGCCAAGAGCGTTTGGGCTATGCCAGGCGCGTTTTAGCTAAGACAAGCGCGCGCCTGCCTAGTTCTTGATTGCAGATTGCGCTATGCCGTCCCCATAGCGCGTTTGCGCTAGTTTTGGCGCGCGCTACCTCGATTCTTAATGCCGCCCCTGGAGTACAAACGATATTGTGCCGAAGCACTGAGCCCCGACTGTTTGAGAAGTGAACAAAGAAAGGTCAGCGAATAATCGATATACGACATTACTATATGAAGAATGTCTCTTCCACACATATCGATCAGCTTTTCGAAGCATGCACATCACGCGAAGGACAAGCGAACTTTATTTGATGAAGAAATCACTAATCAGCAATCAAATCTTCCATTCTCGAAGATTTTCTGAGGAAACGTAGTCCCATTCCGATCCGAAAAGTCAGCTGTTATATATAAGGAACTCGTGAACGAAATCCACCGTGAACGATGCCTAAAAACGCATCATAAAGCTTACAAACAACTTTCCTGTTTTTTTTTCATTCATTCAGGACACGGATTTCAGAGCTGTAACCCTATCAGGAAGTGTTTCATAACGCCTTCTACAACGTTTGGCCGTTTCACCATTATACGTTCACTAAGATTGAGAAGTTATTTATTGAACAAAAAGCACCTCGGCGGAAGTCAGTAATCAAGAGAAGGACCTTGTGCGATGGCCACTTCGAAGAGTCGAATGGACCTGGGGTGGTAGTAAATGCATTTTCAACGCCAGTGTGCAGGACCTCAGTAGGAGTGTGCAGGATATCATGGAAAGTGTGCAGGACTCGAGCGGGAGTGTGCAGGACATCATAGAAAGTGTGCAGGACCCGAGTGGGCGTGTGCAGGACCCCGTTGGGAGTGTGCAGGATGTGTGCAGGACCCCACTGGGGATGTGCAGGACTCCACTGGGTGTGTGCAGGATGTGTGCATGACCCCACTGGGGATGTGCAGGACCCAGTGAGAGTGTGCAAGATGTGTGCAGGACCCCACTTGAGGATGTGGAGGATGTGTGCAGGACCCCACTGGGGGTGCGCAGGACCCGAGTGGGCGTGTGCAGGACCCCATCGGGAGTGTGCAGGATGTGTGCAGGACCTCACTGGGGATGTGCAGGACCCCATTGGGAGTGTGCAGGATGTGTGCAGGACCCCACTGAGGGTATGCAGGACCCTAGTGGGAGTGTGCAGGATGTGTGCAGGACACCATTGGGAGTGTGCAGGATGTTTGCAGGACCCCACTGAGGGTACGCAGGACCCTAGTGGGAGTGTGCAGGATGTGTGCAGGACCCCAGTGGGGGGGGTGGGCAGGATGTGTGCAGGACCCCAGGGGGGGGGTGTGGAGGACCCCAGTGAGAGTGTGCAAGATGTGTGCAGGACCCCAGGGGGGGTGGGCTGGATGTGTGTAGAATCCCAGTGGGGGGGGTGTGCAGGACCCCAGTGAGAGTGTGCAGGATATGTGTGCAGGACCCCAGTGGGAGTGTGCAGGATGTGTGCAGACCCCAATGGGGGTGTGCAGGATGTGTGCAGGACCCCAGTGAGAGTGTGCAGGATGTGTGCAGGACCCCGTTGGGAGTGTGCAGGATGTGTGCAGGACCCCACTGAGGGTATGCAGGACCCTAGTGGGAGTGTGCAGGACCCCATTCGGAGTGTGCAGGATGGGTGCAGGACCCCAGTGGGGGGGGGTGGGCAGGATGGGCGCAGGACCCCAGTGGGAGGGGGGGTGTGGAGGACCCCAGTGAGAGTGTGCAAGATGTGTGCACGACCCCAGGGGGGGGGGTGGGCTGGATGTGTGCAGGACCTAAGTGAGAGTGTGCAGGATGTGTGCAGGACCCCATTGGGAGTGTGCAGGATGTGTGCAGGACCCCACTGAGGGTATGCAGGACCCCATTGGGAGTGTGCAGGATGTGTGCAGGACCCCACTGAGGGTATGCAGGACCCTAGTGGGAGTGTGCAGGATGTGTGCAGGACCCCAGTGGGGGATGGGCATAATGTGTGCAGGACCCCAGTGGGGGGTGTGGAGGACCCCAGTGAGAGTGTGCAAGAGGTGCGCAGGACCCCAGGGAGGGTGGGCTGGATGTGTGCAGGACCCCAGTGGGGGGTATGCAAGACCCCAGTGAGATTGTGCAGGATATGTGGGCAGGACCCCTGTGGGGGGTGTGCAGGATGTGTGCAGGACCCCAATGGGAGTGTGCAGGACCCCAGTGAGTGTGTGCAGGACGTGTGCAGGACACCAGTGGGGGGGTGTGCAGGATGTGGCAGGACTCCACTGGGGCTGTGCAGGACCCGAGTGGGCATGTGCAGGACATCAGAAAAAATGTGCAGGCCCCGAGTGGGTGTGTGCAGGACATCACAGAAAGTGTGCAGGACATTAGGGGAAGTGTGCAGGACATCAGAGAAAGTGTGCAGGACCCGAGTGGGCGTGCGCAGGACGTTGTGAAAAGTGTGCAGGACGTTAGTGGGGCAAAGCAAGAAGTCGTGAAATGTGCGTAGTACTCCACTGGGAGTGTGCAGGGGGTCATGTGCATGTGTGCAGTACTTATAGTAGGAATGGCAGATGTGTGGGTGCTAAACTAGTTGGGAGGGGGAGGGGCGTACTCGAGAAAATGAAATGATTCGTCCATGAAAATGAAAATCTGTGCTGATATAATATGCCTCATAACGTTATCAGTCAGTGTTATCGTGGGAACTTCATGTAAACACTTCGATTTCCGAAAGCGGTATCATTCATTCTTACAAGCACGCTCTTACGGATGAGTGGATGAAGGGGTACCGTGATAATTCTTGAACAAAACATGATAACGAATGCGTTATTGTATGCATTCAAACCAGCAACGTGTTAGAATCCGGCAGAAAATCGAAAGCGGAGGAGGACAATCTCACACTCGCAATGCGAGAAACGTTAGTGACCAACATCTTGCATTTTGTTATCAAAAAATGAAATGATGTCTGTGACACATGCGATGATTGATATGCTCATATTTTTCGTGTATCATCAAGTTCTGGATGGGAGCTGCTATGATGGCTTTATCATATAAGCCGAGTGGTAGTTTTCGAGAAAACACAATGGTGAAATCGAAGAAAAAACCGTCCCGCTCCGAAGATAGCGTGATGATAATGCAATCCTGCACACTCCCACTGGGGTCCTGCACACATCCTGCACTCCCCCCCAATGAGGTCCTGCACACATGCTGCACACTCCCACTAGGGTCCTGCACACATCCTGCACACTCCCACTAGGGCCCTGCATACCCTCAGTGGGGTCCTGCACACATCCTGCACACTCTCACTGGGGTTCTGCACACCCCCAGTGGTGTCCTGCACACATCCTGCACACTCCCACTAGGGTCCTGCACACCCCTGGTGGGATCCTGCACACATCCTGCACACTCCCAATGGGGTCCTGCACACCCCCAGTGGTGTCCTGCACACATCCTGCACACTCCCAATGGGGTCCTGCACACATCCTGCACACTCTCACTAGGGTCCTGCACACATCCTGCACACTCCCACTAGGGTCCTGCATACCCTCAGTGGGGTCCTGCACACATCCTGCACACTCCCAACGGGGTCCTGCACACATCCTACACACTCTCACTGGCGTCCTGAACATCCCCAGTGGGGTCCTGCGCACATCCTGCACACTCCCAACGGAGTCCTGCACACATCCTGCGCACTCTCACAGGGGTCCTGCACACCCCCAGTGATGTCCTGCACACATCCTGCACACTCCCAATGGGGTGCTGCACACATCCTGCACACTCCCACTAGGGTCCCACACACTCCTGGTGGGGTCCTGCACACATCCTACACACTCCCGGTGGGGTTCTGCACACACCCTGCGCACTTCCGATGGGGTCCTGCACATTCCCAGTAGAGTCCACACACCCCCAGTGAGGTCCTGCACACATCCTGCACACTAACACTAGCTCAGACCAAAATGCGGACTTATCGCGAGCAAAAAGTGGAGTATAGAACTGACCGCGCGTTGGAACCGCGACAATAAATCAATCACGACTGACCGCGAACAATTTTGCGAACTGGGCGGAATATCGCTGTACAAATGCTTCGCGATCCGGTTGACCGCGCGCAACTTTGCACAGCGGGCAGGAACCGCGCAACTTCAGGACCGATCGCGCGCAGACGTAAGGGAAAATGTTTGGTGTGCACGGGCCGAGAACCCGTCAACTTCACTCCTGATTTCAAAATATTTTTGCTGCGGTGTATGAGTTTTTTTGTTTTACTGATGTTTTTGTTTGTTTTTCTTCCTCTCCGCGTCATCCTTCTGTGTTCCCGTGGTATTTCCTCTGGTTCTACTTGTATTTCTTATAGACTGCATTGTTTCAGTAGTATTAATAGTGAATATGACAATGCTGTGCATTGGAAACGACTAAGTGTGTTGAGCGCAGGGTTGTTGGTTGTGGGCACATTTGTGTTAAAGGCAGTGTTCACGATAAAAATCGTTTTTCTCTTTCTCGGCCTATCTTAAAAACGGTCCCATGCTGATTCCAATGATGTCCCTGGATTAGTACAAGACCCCCTGGAAACGGAGTTATGGCTGTTCGAAATTCAGCAAGGGAAAATTGTGGACGAGTTGTGCGAGGGTTGTAACTCCCGTTTTTTGCAGCCGATGGGTGGTGGCGATCGTATATCAACACTCCTGAGGAGGCGGGAGAAACGGAGGAGGAGCGAGGTTCCTGATTGGATGCAACACGTGCTAGCCCCGGCCCCCATCTGTTGCGTCCAATCAGGAACCTCCCTCCTCCGCCGTTTCTCCCGCCTCCTCACGAGTGTTGATACACGATGGCCACCACCCGCAGCCGATGTGTGCGAGCTGACCTGAGTTAAGAGAGACGTTGAGAATGAAGGTAAGAACGGGGCTTTTGATCGGAGACCATTGCACATTTAACCACAAATTCAGGGGAACTGTTATAGGACGTGGGCGGAGTGGACCAATGGGTCGGCTGGCCCACGAGATTTTCACCCACTTACCGGCCGTTTTTTGTCGCACTTCCGTTCTTAATCTTCTTATAGGGACCCAAGGCTTACGTTTTAGCCAAAAAAAAGGGGAAACTTTTTCTTCGTGAACACTGCCTTTAAAGGCAGTGGTCGCGCACGATTAAGCTCGTCTTCCTTTCCTCTCTAAACCCTTTTCTGGGTATAGAGTAATAGAACCTATAAGAAAAAATCGCGAAAAAAACGCTGTTCTGGGCCAAGTTTAAAGCCTGAACTTTCTTGTCTTTTGATGGTGGACGAGTCCACCCCACATCATCGGCATCGATGATCTCTAATATCAAGAACATCAGCTGGCTCGAAATTGAATTTCAATCAATGAAACTTTGGATTTATGTACACATCTAGGCAAAAACATTGACTGGAGTGCTTTCTTTCTTTGTTCAACTGTTTCGTTAGGTAAATTCGCATTTATTCCTTCCTCTGAGTGTCGATGATTTTCGACTGCTAGGCATGAGACTGTGATCTTTCTGTGCACGTGTGCACGAACTGGAAATTTAGGGTCTTAATAACTCTAATTCTAGCCCGTTTTTCACCGCGCTACCTTCATAGTTTTTGAGCTGTTTTATATCTAAGCTGATTCCTGTAGTTCTTTCGATAAGGTTTTTCATCGTGACCACTGCCTTTAAGTGTGCGAGGATTCGGGCAAATGAATAGAATTGTGGAAAGTGCTCTACAGGCGGGCATTTAATGGGTGTGAAGTGGGCGGGGCTTCGGTAGGAGTGCGCACAACTGCGAAAAAGTGCTTTAGGATTCGAAAAAGGTGTCGGGATTGTTGTTGGACATGTGTAAGGATTGCGAAGACGTGTTCAGAGTTTCGGAAAGTGGGCGGGACTTAGGAAGGAGTGCGCACAACCGCGAAAAATATAGTTTTGATTCGAAAAAAAGGTGGAGATCGTTGTTAGACGTGTGTAAGGGCTTCGAACGCGTGTTTGTGCACACAACGGAGGAAACATGCTCTCGAAATTCTAGAAGTGTGGGGACTGGCGCTTGAAGTGTGTAGGGGAAGCCTTCTGAGCTGGGATTTTTTTTTCTGAAAATTCTATGATCCCCTTTCCCGAATTGGGGAATTCCTTCTCTCGAGCCGAAAAAATACAACGCCCCTCCCCCCCACCCACAGTGTTGAGCATTGTTGCGACTTGACGCAACGAGGGTTTTACCCGGGATTTCTACCCGAAATCATTATATGTCGCGCTCTTAAGTGTTTAAACGAAAGTATAATATTGTACTACTCAAATTTGCCAAAATTATTTATATATTTTGTAAACCGTTGTGTAATTTTCGCGTATCAGTCCATGTTCGCAAAATTTCGATAACAAGTTTCTTCGTGAATTGTGTGTTCAAGTGAAGTATAGTTAGGTCCGTGGCTTGTTTCCTCAAGTAAAAAAAAATTAAATCTCATCCACGGCTGGAGCGTAAGGTTTAAACCTCACCGGCGGCTGGCGGTATGGTAAGGTGATCAGCTGCACTCTTCTCTCGGCCTGAATCAACTAGCGGGCTGGCGTACGCGTTCGCCGCGCCAGCAGAGCGTGAGATTTGAATGTTTTCTCTTAAGGAAACAGGCCACGGGCCCAACTATACGCGGTCATATACCGTCTGTTTGTGTTATTTCAGAGAATATGGGATGTCATAATGCCTGAGCGCATCAGCGATTGATCGATCCGAAACAGTCGAAGAAGATCAGCCACTTACAGTGATTACCCTTGCACCAGATCCCGTGCTTCGAACGTGGCGTCTGACGTCGCCTGGATTGGTGGAGATAACGGACGCGAATAGAGCTCTGATGGGAGCGTTTCTTGACAAATCGAAGACCGCGAAGACGAACTGCTCCGGCGAGGGCAATGTGAGTTGGTGGTTTCTTTTACTATTTATTAAACTGAAAATAGGATGATTAGGGCAAAAATTTGCCGCGAAGGTTCGGCGTGGGTTTGTTTAGAAAAGGGGCTTTCATAGTGTCGTTGCAGCGAAATTTTCTGACGCAGAGATTGTACAAAAGATGGGGAATGCTACGCAGGACTACGTAACACTCCTCATCTTTTGTAGATTCTCTACGTCAGCGATGTTGGCTGCAACGCCACTCTGAAAGCCCATAAAGTCTTTGGTCGTTGATGAGATTGCGATAAAATTAATTTTTTTTTGTATTCTCCGTCCGCAACTCTGATTTTACAATGAATTGCCCCTGTTGCAGAGAAGTTTGTTTCTCACAAGGGAACCACTAGAAAACCGTATATCCACTGTAATCTACCGTAAGTTGTGAAAAATCGATAAACTGACATCAGATTCGTGTTGAGCACTCCAATTAACCTCTAGATGAACAAATTGAGCCACATCTGTCGCCACATTCCGGAAATTGTCAAAAGTCGATTTTGCCGTCAATTTTCTCTGCCAGTGGGAAGCGAACCAATTTAGTCGAAAACTTTGGAAAAACGACAAATTAACCTCAGATTCGTGATCAGTACCACAATAACCCCCCAGGGCGAATTCTAAGTCAAATCTGGAATACTTTTCTAAAACGCTTCGAGAGCCCTTTAAAGGCACTGTTCGCGATAAAAATCGCTTTTCTGTTTTTTGCCTATCTTGAAACCGGTCCCATTCTGATTTCAATGTTGCTTCCGAATGGAGTTATGGTCCATTAAAAATTGAGCTAGGGAAAATGGTGGACGAGTTGTCCGAGGCTTGCAACTTCCGTCTTTTGCAGCCAGTGTATGCGAGCTGACCTGAGTAAAAAGAGAAGTTAAGAATGAAGGGAGGAACGGGGCTTTTGATCGGAAACCATCGCTAAACTCAGGATTTCGAGTGTTCCTTTAATCATGTCGATTGGCGCAAAGAGGCGGGACTTGCCCACAGCGGCGGGGTTTGCGCATATTTTTAATCCGTTTTGCGGCTCCTGGGTAGCTTTTCGTCCCATTTTTTTGATGCTGTTCTGCTTCTGAGAGCCACGAGAAGCGTTTGTCATAAAAAATTCGAGGATGAAGTTTATCGCGAACAGTGCCTTTAATTGGTATAGAAAAAACGTCCGACCGAAAATCCGTACAAGCCCAAAACGCTGTTAGTCTGCGCAAAGTTTGGAAAATGTTCCTTCACCCTAACTTTGCCTAAGGGGGTTGTTTTGGGCGCTGAAGACGATTATCAGGTCTGCTTCCGGATTTTCGTAAAAATAATGCGCTTTTTAGAGGCTACAATAGGTACGAAAATCAAATCAGAGAAAAAGCTCCTATAACTTCTTTAAGAGTGGGTCTAGGCAGCTGCGATGGGCATATTCGGACTTCTCGTCCGAAACTAGTTCTAGAAAAGTACTTTTCATTTTGAGTGGTTACTATGACTTATACTGGTTCCCTTGTCAGAACACAAGTAGCTATATATAAATGTAGTTCTGAAAAGTAAGAAAATTATCTAGTGTAGCTTGTTCACAATGCTCACGTATACAAAATGGCGGTAGCTACTTCGACACCAAGGTGCTCAGGGTCTCAGCCGCCACGTCTTCCGTGTCAGTTTTCACAGCGGACCCTGGAGAGCATAGCGCCCATCCTGAAGTCAACTAAGACGAAGATCGCTTGCCAGCTGTTGTTTCGTCAAACTACGGGGTCTTGTACTCGACCCATCGCCGAGGTTTTATAAAAACACCCAGCAAAAGCAGGCAGTTTTCAAAGCCGAGTTCAGTGTGTTAATGGCGCTGGAAGATACCTCATGGGGCAGCAGCAAGGAAACTATTCTGACCACGTATTGCATATAAATATCATCATACAAGCCAACCACCCTTCTAGAAGAGTACATGCTTTTACTCCTTTCACCAAATATGTCTTTTTGTACGCTTATCGGCAGCCAAAAAAAACATTTGTCTCAGCTCTCGTCTGGTGGTTCGAGGCAATGTATATTTGTCGAAGACCTACAGGAGGAAGCTATTGAAATTCCAACAACACGTCGTCTACATGCTGGGAACCGAGCACATCATAGGATCCGTGGTTTTATTCCTGTGCGCCGAAACTGATAACACGATTAACGTCCTAATCGAAGAGTACAAACTGACTGATCCATTTTGTTCTCTCGTTCTGGAATCAGGTAGTCTCGAATCCCAATAATAGGTTAACTTAGAGAAAACGCATTCTTCTTCAATGCTTCCATAGGCTCGTTGTCTGTCCGATCCGCTGATCTCATAAAGGGTCCAGCTTGCATAATATCTTTTGAGAATATGAAGTTTGCTTCTGTTTTGTAGTCCCCTCATTTACAGCTGCTCATTCATGTTTTATGCTCTCTGTTTGTTTTCATTTCATGTGAGGGGTTCCCGATAACAAATAACGGTAATAATAAATTTCCCCCAAAATGGTTGCATAACGTATTAACGGATAACGATTAACGAACAACTGAATAGTAACAAGGAACTAGCGAGACCTAGCGAAGTTTTCGCTCACAGAAACTTTTGCATGAGCCAACTACCTGAGACGGATTAGTTTGTTAGAACGGTGGTGACTGACTTCCGCCTACCCGAAAGTACTCTCCTGAGCAGAGCAAGGTGCCGTACATTTACAGCAGGCCGTGGGTATATCAAAATGTGGGATCATAAAGCAAAACATAAGAAGCCAGCGGTAAATCGTCGGTTGCTACCGGCACAAAATTCAGAACCCCTTCTGTACTTCCTTCCCTTACGTCGCTACCCACTGCCCTTTCTTCCAATTTGTAAAGTTCACAAGCGATTATTCTCGCTTTACCGTCTCTATCATGATAAGGAAAAACGCATTCTCATATTATATGATGTTTCCCTAGTTGACCAACATCATGCCCTTGTTCTCAATGAATGAAATTAGTAGGTGGTTGTTTATGTTTTTGTGGTGCAGATTTTGATAAGCTCAGACTTGCAACATATATAAAACTGGTTTTTGGAAGTTAGGGATTCGAAATGACTGAGCGGTTGCAATGAGTGGCGAACAGAGAAGGTGCGGAAGTGAAGCTGCTGCTTGTATCCTAAAACTGGAAAAAATGTCGCAGGAGTTCTGCGCCAATCTCAGAACGCGTCCCACGCTTCTCAAGATTCATATTTTCCTATCTATTTCCTCTCCACAAAGGTTAAGATTTAGCATTAAAAATTGAAAAACCTTTTTTCAAATTCTACACTCTTGGTGACGTCCTGCACACTCCCACTGCGGTCCTGCTAACTTTCGATGACCTGCACACTCCCACTCGGGACCTGTGCATTTTCTACGACGCCCTGCACACTCCAACTGGGGACCTGCGCACTCTCTATGACGTCCTGCACACTCCCGTTGGGTTCTTCACATTTTCTATGACGCCCTCCACGCTACCATTTGGGTCCTGCACACTTTCTATGACGTCCTGCACACTCCCACTGGGGTCCTGCACATTCCTACTTAGGACCTGCGCACTTTCTATGACGTCCTGCACACTCCAATCAGGGTCCTGCACACTTTCTATGACGCCCTGCACACTCCCACTGAGGTCCTGCACACTTTCTATGACGCCCTGAACACTTCCGCTGGGGTCCTGCACATTCCTACTTAGGACCTGCGCACTTTCAATGACGTCCTGCACACTCCGATTAGGGTCCTGCACACTTTCTATGACGCCCTGCACGCTCCCACTGAGGTCCTGCAACACTTTCTATGACGTCCTGCACACTCCCACTGGGGTCCTGCACATTCCTACTTAGGACCTGCGCACTTTCTATGACGTCCTGCACACTTCGATTAGGGTCCTGCACACTTTCTTTGACGCCCTGAATACTCCCACTGGGGTCCTGCACATTCCTACTTAGGACCTGCGCACTTTCTATGACGTCCTGCACACTTCGATTAGGGTCCTGCACACTTTCTATGACGCCCTGAACACTCCCACTGAGGTCCTGCACACTTTCTATGACGCCCTGCACACTCCCACTGGGGTCCTGCACATTCCTACGTAGGACCTGCGCACTTTCTATGACGTCCTGCACACTCCGATTATGGTTCTGCACACTTTCTATGACGCCCTGCACACTCCCACTGAGGTCCTGCACAGTTTCTATGACGTCCTGCACACTTCCGCTGGGGTCCTGCACATTCCTACTTAGGACCTGCGCACTTTCTATGACGACCTGCACACTCCGATTAGGGTCCTGCACACTTTCTATGACGCCCTGCACACTCCCACTGGGGTCCTGCACACTTTCTATGACGTCCTGCACACTTCCGCTGGGGTCCTGCACATTCCTACTTAGAACCTGCGCACTTTTTATGACGTCCTGCACACTCCGATTAGGGTCCTGCACACTTACTATGACGTCTTGCACACCCTCACTGGGGTCCTGCACACCTTTTATGACGCCCTGCATTTTTTGCATCGCTAGACGACTCGCAGAAGTTATCATGACCCACGGCCAAAAGTGCGCTCCACGGACAAACTCGGTTGGCCCGAGGCACGTAAGAGGTGGGTCGGGCTGATTTTATGGTAATCGATAAATGTCGCACCCACCTAAATGTTGGTACCATTTCATACAAGTTTTGATCGGGCATTCCAAAGATATCGGGGACACATGCACACACATACACACACACACACACACACACACACACACACACACACACACACACACACACACACACACACACACACACACACACACACATCGGGACATAACTGCTTTAAGTATAAGGATTTTTACCGTTATTTGGTATAGGGAAGTCCAATATCCGCTTATCCCTGCATATGACCTGCCATGCAGTTTAACATATTTCCGTACATTTGTTCATGCTGAGTAATTATTATGATATGCTATTGAGCGTGCATGTGATAAATTTGGGGTCTTTGTTACAAATGCGAGCGTGAGGTAATAAAAGTGTTATTTATATGTGCAAGCTGAGAAATGAAGTAGAAATCCGGGGCTCCTTTTTCGTTTTGAGGGTCACTCGTGGCCAGGCGTGCATACATGGGTGCCCCCATCTCGTTTACCGCGGGCAGGGACCGTATGCATGAACGCACGCGACGAGATTAGGTAACGTGCGGGGAAGGCATTGACCAGTGACGGAGAGCCGCCGATCAAGGGCGATTGATCAGCGGCGCTCCGTCATTGGTCAGTGCCTTCCCCGCACTTTACCTAATCTCGTCGAGTGCGTTCATGCATTTGACCCCGGGGATTAATACGGCTGAGGCTTCTAAGGATACTCGCGATAAGTCCGATTCTCGTATATGCGGACCGACCGCCTAACCTTTTAGCGCTAACCGCGCACAAATTGCGGGTTGATAGCCGTTGATCACGCGATCGGCCCTAGTCTTGTTCGCGTTAAGTCCGTTTCTCTTCTAGGCGGACCGACCGCCTGACCTTTTAGCGCTAACCGCGCACAAAATGCGGGTTGATCGTCGTCGATCACGCGATCGGCCCTAGTCTTCTTCGCGGTAAGTTCGCTTTTTTGCCTGAGAGGGTAGTGCACCAAATCATCAAAGTCCCACTCCCCTTTCCCGACGACTTGCGCACTCTTTAGCAAGCGTTAGCGTAAGGAATACGCGTTATCGTATGTCATCTCGCGTTAGGTCTGCGCAAAACTGGAACCTACCGGGAGCTGACAGAGACTTTTTCGGAAGCTTTTTTTTTCCTCCGGAGGACTTTTTTGGAAGCTATCCATCTTTCTCTTCATTTACACACTATTTCCATTTTTTATTACGGCTTGCGTTAAGTTGCAGTTTTGCGCGAACTTACCGCGAGCTGAAAAAAAGCTCAAGAAAGCCTGAAAAAAATTCTAAATCACTATTTTTCCCAAAAAAACAGAACGGACCATTTTTTTGAAATTTTCTTTCACAATGCGTATCTACTCAGAAAAGTGAAAACAAGTTAATGTAACATAAAAGCTCGAAAACAAGTTACTTGTAACATATCTGAGCCAATGTAAGTTACTTGCGACTTATCTGAGGTCAATTAAGTTACATGCAATATATCGCCGGAACACCGCGTGCAGTGCGCCTCCGATATGTTACATGTAACTTATATGACACAAGATAAGTCGCAAGTAGCTTAAACCGGCCAAGGAGAAATTCCCTGGAGAGTATACGACGCACTCTCGGGGGTCAGGCTTAGGACAGGGGCTGATGTTGGTTCAACTACCCAAGTTTGAGGAACTTGACCACACCAGCAGTGAACGCCACACACAGCGGTTTTCACTTAATGTGTGGTCTAGGGTGCTTGCGAAAGCGTTCTCTGCGACGCGTGTTGTTAGAGTGGCGCGATGGCCACCCATTATGAATATGTAAATGTAAGTTACATGTAACATAAATGTAACTTACCTGTAATATAAATGTATGTTACATGTAATATAAATGTAAGTTACTTGAGACATTCAAGTAAGTTACATTTATATTACAAGTAACTTGTTTTCATTTTTCTGAGTAGTGGCTCATACAGTGCCATGCGTGTGCTTAGTTTCAGAAATGTCTGGCGCATCTCCTAAAAATCGTCAACTAAAAAGCTTGCGGTCAGCTGCAGTTGACCGCGAGTTACCTTACGGTTATCTACCCATTTCCTACCACCCCTGATGATTGCCATGTCATTCAGAATTTCAGTTTTTTCACCCACCATCAATTTCAGCCTGCAGCTCTCCAGAAGTGCTGGAGGACCTGCAAGAGGCATAGACCCTAAGGTGATGGTTATTCTCTTCAAAGTTTTATTATCTCAGTTACTCAATAGGACGGGGAGCGCACCACTTCAATGCCAGACTCTCCCTCAGAAGGGTATGGGGCGGTGAGAATGCGTTCACGACCCGCTGAGGCTTCTCACAAGTGATCTCCTTTTGGTCAAAGTGGCCATTCCAAATGAAGTGTTGTTTAGAAATACTTTCGAACGTTTAGTGCAACTATACCCTCTTCAGCAGCCCACTCTAAAAAAATTATAGTCGCTCTCCCATGCTGTGTTGCAAGGTAAGGACATCCATGTGGCAATTTTTCGAGTGCGACTTTCTTAACTCCTCAGAAAGCATCAGTATCACAATTTCGCAGGATTGCTCTACCGTACGACTTATTTTCAGAGGTAGAACGGCTCAATTTACATGTAGAACTGGTTTCGATGTTCATTCGAAGACTTGTTCAGTTTATAGCATATTGCAATGTATGCCCATGGTAACATGAAGAACTGATTGTGCAATAACTAAGTGTTACACGTCTTGAGTCTAAACTAATATTACAAAGTTGTTCCTTAAGAGTCATAAAATATGAGCTCTCGATTTCGAGAATTTACAGCTCATGATCATACATTAATCATTTGTTACATAATCATTTGTTCATAATCATAATTATACATCACCGATGTCTAAAAGATTGCAATAAAACATAATAGTTTCACAATACTTCTTCAGCGATACATGTCACAGTTGTACAGCTAAACTATATAGAAACCAGTTATGCATGTTAATCGAGCTGTTCTACTCTTGAAATTAGCTCTTACGATGGAGAAATCCTGCAAAATTGTGATATTAAGGCTTTCTGAGGAGTATGGAATGCTAGCGCGAAAAGCGTACTCCAATGCCGAAAACTGTCCCACGGCCAATGAGTCGATTTGGGTGGGCTGGATAACATTATTCAAAAGTACGGTCCGCGGCGGCTCTCAGGACGGTCCACGGCGGCTGTCAGGACGACGCGGCGCATTGCCGGCGCATCCGCGGCTTCGGTGAAGGATCGTCCGGTCGTCGGCCGCGGACGATCCTGCAAAAGCGCCGCGGATCGTCCTTGGACTTCTCTGAGGATGCAAACCCCCAGCGTCACGTTACGGTCTCCGACATTCGGACGGTTCAACTACCCTGGAAAATCCGTTGAACTAATGTCCACACTGGAAATCAGCAAAATTTCCCCGTTAGTTCAACGAAAATTGTTCGGTAGTTGATACGGATTTCCACTAAAGTTGAACAGAAGTGCTGGTTGGAGGGAATTTCAAATGATTTCTGCATGGGCTTTTCCCACACGTTTCACCTAGTTTCTCCCTACGAGTGAATGTCTTTTCAATCTACCTAACCCCACCTGGACCCTAACCAGGTGCGCACGTTCTGTGCTCACCAAAAGTCAAACAAAATGCAAATGCGCCGCCTCTTGCCTACTCCCACGACAGAGCACCCGTGTATACATTGGACCCGAATCGAAAAACGGATATCCGAATCATTTTAAAAACGATGGTCGCGGATTTCCGATTCGTCCGAATGAATTTAAAAAAAAGCACTGCTATTCCTGTACTACTTGCTACCACTCGGAATCTATCTGAACGCACTCAGATACCCACAACCATGGTTTTCAGAATGATTCGGATATCCGTTTTTCGATTCGGGTCCAATGTATACACCCGTGTTGGTGCAGGATCAGGCAAGTGCAGGATTTCGTACCCCCCACTCAACTCGAAGGCAGAGCCCGAGGAGTAAACCCTTGACAATAAAATGAATCGGTCCAAGCCCACCTCGAGACGGCTCGTATGTGCCGCTGGTTTGATTTTGGCGTTCAACATTGCGTCGGAGCCATCATTTGTCGGTACTGCGCACGCGACGCAAAACGCAGCGCGGCGATAAGCCCAGCAGTTCAACGTATCGTTCTCATCAGTTCAACTCCTCGACAAAATAGCCTCAGTGGTTCAACTCGAACGTCATTTTCCCCTATAGTTCAACTCTCCGAAAGTCTGAGGTTACTTGACTCTAGGACCTCTGCTATGGTCGGAGCCAGGGGTGTGCATTTTCCGTTTACCGATTTTCCGGATTTACCGGTGTTTTTCGGTAAATTTTGGTTTACCGATTTACCGAATTTTTCTCGAAATTTACCGAAATGTTCACCGAAAATAAAAATTGGGTGTTTGTCGCCCAATCGGCCCTTTTCTTACTCGTATTTCACGGGTTCGCTACTGTTATGACATGCCCTTAGCGCGATAACCTTCTTCATCCTTCCTTTTCTACTCTTTTTTAACCCTTCGGCTTACTTTTTGAATGTTCAAACGATCTCTTCACCTTTTGTATCACGTGGAGCCCCGGATACAACACTGAATCCACTGCAGTTCTGGAACGACTCCATTGTGAAATCGTCGTACCCGCACCTTTCCTCATTGACCAATAAGTACTTTTGCGCGCCTCCTAGCGCAGTTTGGGGCGGGAAGGGTGTTTTTCTCAGCTGGCCTGATTTTGAGTGACTGACTACATATAGTCTACAGCAATGGAAGTAGAACCTGGTGAGGTTGCGGATTCTTCTTAACATACTGTAGCCTGATCGTCTTATCAATCATTTTTTCGAAATAACTAAAATTCGTCGGTGAGTTTCGGCTTCCGCTCTCAAATTTTCACCTGTTTTCATTGCTTCCAAGGATGTGGTCGTATCGGTGAACACACAGACTCACCCATCTATCAAAGCTGTTCCGGAAAAAATGAGCGGTACCACTAACAAACTACCGTATGTTAGGACGATTCCTCAACCTCACTAGGTCCTACTAATATTGCTGTAGACTATAAAGGCCTTGTCACCAGCAAACTTTGAAATTTAATTTTTCTCAAAATCAACGTCTCGCTGATCGGGTTCAGCCGTTGAGCTCAGTTTAATGTGTAAAACTCACTCATTATTTGCACTATCCTCATGCACTATTGAAACTGATTCATAAATAATATTGGTCATTTGTGTTATCGAATGGGGCAGGGCTGGGCACGCGTCCCGGCATGGCGATTCTGAATATGCACCCCCCTTAGCTCGGTAATTTTTAGGCACCCCCTTATGGGAAATCGAAATCGACTGTTTTCCAAATAGTTGGACAGCCATGATCTTGACTGCCTGATTTTGATAAACAAGAATATAAAAAAGCACAGAATAGAGAAAATTCCGAAAATGGCAACAAAAATGTAGTGTAATTTCTGAACTTCAAAACAACCCCATGAGGAAAATTTGTTAGTAAGACGGTAAGTTATTACAAAAGATAAAACATTTTTCAATACAAAACAATTGAACAATTGCCAACAACAGAACTACTACTATTGCGATAATTAAAGGCAGTGTTCACGATGAAAATCGCTGTTCTGTTTTTTGTGCCTATCTTGAAGACTGTCTCATGCTGATTCCAATGATGTCTCTGGAATCGTACAAGACCTCCTGGGAACAGAGTTATGGTCCCTCAAAGTTGGAGCTAAGGAAAAATGGTGGACAAGTTTTCCGAGGCTTGTAACTTCTGTTTTTTGCAGCCGATGTATGCGAGCTGACCTGAGTAAAGAGAGAAGTTCAGAATGAAGGGAAGAACGGGGCTAATAGCTGGGAATCATTGCTCATCTCACGATCTCGAGCATTCATTTATTCACGTCGGAGGACGTGCATTGCGCCTTTGGGGTTTGCCTTGCGCTCGAAGTGGCAACTTCAGGATCTTTTGGAGCTTTTCCTGGCTCGTTTGCATGAGTTCTTTCGACGTCAACGTTACAGTGTGCCCCTCCACTACCCATTCCTAGTGGAAACTGAAACAAATTTTTGATCGTGAACACTGCCTTTAATGTTTCCTGTCGAATGTTTTCATAAACCTATGAAGGGTTAGTTAATCTGTGTTTGATTGTTCTGATGTGGAAATCAGAACTATTTTGTGTTGTGGAACCATGTTAGGATTCATGTCATACGTAGGGAGTAGAAAACCTGAGTTTCACCCTTCTAAAATGCCGTTATCCTTTATAAAATCGTCTTGCCGTGCGATACGGTGTTTGTACGCAGCTACACAGCGCACACGGGAATGGACGCGCAGACAATATCAATAAAAAATGTATTTTATTACAGAGCGGGGAGGAGAAAAGGATTGAAACTGAAGGAAATGGAAGATGGTAAAGGTAGTCCATTCTGGATGTACCCACTCTAGAAATTTAATGTAAACAAACAAAGTTAGAGCGGGTGTAAATATTTAGCCGTGAAAGGGTTCATTCAAACGAACCTAGTTGATCAAAACTAGCATTAAACTGAGAGCAATGGACATTGTGAGAAAGAAGAGAATCTGGCAAATATTTTAGCATCAATGGGACCGATTTTTAATGTGATTTAAGGACCTTAAATCTCGTCCCGGTTTTACCCCGAAAACCGGGACAAAACCGGGACGAGTTTTAAGGTCCTTAAATCACATTGAATATCAAATCTATTGATATTATAATGTTTGCCAGATTCTCCCCTTTCTCGCAATGCACTTAGTTCTCATGTTTATGGGTGTTTTTAATCAACTAGGTTCATTTGAATGAACCTTATCACGTCCAAAAAATTCACTCCGCTCCAACATAGTTTGTTTACATTAAATTTCTATACTGGATAAATTGAAAGAATCCTATTTCTGCCTGCTTCCATTTATTCCAGTTTCAATCATTTTCTCCGCCCCGTTCGGTAATAAAATACATTTTTTAATTAATATTGTGCGCGTTTCCACTCCAGTGCGCGTTCTGTAGCTGCGGACAAACACCATATCGCACGGCTAGCCTAGTCTATGAGAGATTGCGGCATTCAAGGTGGATAAAACTCGGGTTTTTATGTACAGGGTACTTCTCAATGAGGAGGAAACGGTCATTCGCTTCTTTCATAGTAACTTGCAGTCTTCATTTTTTATAGTTGGCTCTCTTCATAAGTCACATTCCCATGAATAAAAATCTATTGACTAGTTGTGATGCTGACTGTGCTATCTGTACTTTTAAACTGTCGAAATAAATCCTAGCCTGCTCGGATGAGTCCGGGCAGAGTAAGCAGCGGAGCGGTTGATCATGGCAAAGTATAACAGTGATAAGAAGATTTTGACATGATAAGCCCGATAAGCCTTGCTTCGACCGGCTCAAAATGAGCGACCTAGGCTATACATCAGTTCGCTAATCTTTCTTTGAACTTGAATGATAGTTTTCCTGGGCGCTGTCTTAGTATGTTTGCCTCGAATCGGTAGCCACCCGCGTAATCAATGAACGTTGCACCAAAGAAACATGACACCACATCAATCCTTACTTGCTACAAGATAACGGAGTAGTGTTCACTCCTTCATCGAAACAAACTTTGACAGCAACTATGAATTATTGCGAACACAACCTGCATCTCTATCAATAATTTGAATTCTTTTAGTGTTCGGCTCAAAAAGCGGGGAAGAATATATGACAAATTAGAAGAATAGCGCGTATTATTTTTTTTCCTCAAATTCGACACAACATGCACTTCGTTCTTTTTTTTGTGTTCGGTTTAGGCACCCCCCTTTGCCCTCTCTGCAACGTCTAATATGCACCCCCCTAAGGTTAGCCGGGACGCGTGCCCAGCCCTGGAATGGGGTATGTACCGAAATCGAAATCAGAATTTTTACCGAATTTTCCGTTTTTACCGAGAAAAAAAAATCGGTAAAAACTTGCGGTAAAAAAATTCCCGAAAATAATTTTCCGCACACCCCTGGTCGGAGCCTAACCCGCCATCGCCGTCTAGTGCACTCCTCAATAGGCGCAGTGCCTCGATGTGAACGCTTGCCACCCACCTCGGCTGCAGCTGATTGGTCGGCGGGCATCGGCTGCGAGCGGCGCGCGTCGCGTCTGGCTGGCGCATTGCCAAAGCAGCAGCCCTCGACTCCTCCCAATCAATGACTGCTCGGGTCAGCTGACCATTATTCGCTTCTTCAGGATTTAGTTATTCTTCGTCACAATGGTGTCATTCTTTACTCGTGATCATCACCTGCAACACGTGGAGAATTTCGTTGCTTTTCCTTTGCTTCCAGACATGCAACACGTGTGAGAATTTCGTTGGTTTACCTTTGCTTCTAGGAAATATTATGTACATATTAATGGCTAGCTGGTCATATAACTATATATGGATTCCTGTGCCCTATTTTCAAAACGCGTAACTCGTAGCTGTTGATGTTTTTTAGGTATTCGTTGTGTTTTAAGTGCTAATCCTTGTCAGTTGCAAGATTGTCTATCCTTCTTTCAGGCATATCACTATCATGACACAGTTTATTCCTACCTAATTCATCTCATTGACTGACTGCTGACGGTACTTCTAGTTATGTGAGTTGGTACAAATACACTATCCTATAAATCTATAATTAATCAAAACTTGTAACAACTAATCTACTGACGTTCTACAATTCTGAATAACATTACCAAAGCACTCCTGTCATTAGAAAAACGCTGAATTTTCTGTCAAAGATGGGGCGTAAAGTTTTTTGCGATGAATATCTATAGCTGCCAGTAGAATAAAAATATAGAATAAGAAAGATGATTAATTTCCAAACATTTTCGACGTACCACATGTAGGTTAACAGTATCAATACCAAATTAATATCGTTACATTTGAACAACTAGAATTTATTCATTGAGTGCCAGACGGGTTGATCACAAAGACTGACGCACAACTCGATTACTCAGAACTTTTGAAACAGGTTGTTAACACGCTAAAGGCCACTTCGTTCGGTGCAAACACGTTATTCGCGTCTTGGTATGGTGCAAACGAGCTTTCTCAGTGTAGACGACCCAGGAAGCACCGAGCAAGCAGCCTTGATAGGGGTTTTCGAAGCGTTCCAACAGCTTATTGTACGGTGTTAACCAGCTTACTGACACTTCGTTCCGTGCAAGCCTCCTTATCGTGGATCGGTAGGGTGCGAACCAGCTTCGGTTCCGTGCAATCAGCCTTAGGCACGTAAAGCACCGTGCAAGCAGCCTATGGGAGTTGCCGAACCGTTCCAGCAGCTTTGCACGGAGTTGACACGCTATCTTGCAGTAGCGACTCGGCTCTACAGCAATGCCTGCTCATCGATTCGTCTTTTTTTGCTTCGTTCATTAGCAGTCGTGCGGTTTCCTTTTCATATCTCTCTCTGATGTTGATGTTTTTAGAATGTTTAATGCCTTTTTTTGGCCTGATATAGCATAAGATATAGCAATATAGGCGAGTTGAACACAAAACTCAGATGTCAAGCTTTAAGCATTTTAAAAACATCAAAATCACATCTTCCAAGGCCTCAGCCTAAAGGCAGTGTCCACGGTAATCATCGGTTTTGATATTAATCGCTAAATCGAATGTTTGGTCACCGGGTAGAACTGAAATGACGAAGAAATTGAGAAAAACGTCCCAGAAGCGCACCAAATCCTTCACTCTCACCCCACCTTTTTTATTCTCACTGGAGCTGTTCGCTGTGACAACGAAATCTTTTGTGGTCCCGTCTTTTGCAATTCTCTTTCTGTTGCTCCGTTCTCTCTCCCTTCCACCCCAAGTAATACTGCTTTGCCTGAAATATTCTTCCATTTTTGATTAATCCCTTTTTCACCGGTGACAACCACCGTGAACGTGTTCATTCAATCGGACAGCTGGTCATTCCATAGTAATAAAAGAGAGTGGTGTTCGTCCGTCCTTCCGTCCTTCCGTCCCGCCGTCCGTCCGTCCTTCCGTCCGTCCGTCCGTCCGTCCGTCCGTCCGTCCGTCCGTCCCGCCGTCCGTCCTTCCGTCCGTCCGTCCGTCCGTCCGTCCGTCCGTCCGTCCGTCCGTCCGTCCGTCCGTCCGTCCGTCCGTCCGTCCGTCCGTCCGTCCGTCCGTCCGTCCGTCCGTCCGTCCGTCCGTCCGTCCGTCCGTCCGTCCGTCCGTCCGTCCGTCCGTCCGTCCGTCCGTCCGTCCGTCCTTCCGTCCGTCCGTCCGTCCTTCCTTCCGTCCGTCCGTCCGCCGTCCGGCCGTGCGTCCGTCCGTCCGTCCGTCCGTCCGTCCCGCCGTCCGTCCGTCCTTTCGTCCGTCCGTCCTTCCGTCAGTCAGTCAGTCAGTCAATCAGTCAGTCAGTCAGTCAGTCAGTCAGTCAGTCAGTCAGTCCGTCAGTCCGACAGTTTACGGTGTGCATTCTGTAATTGCAGACTTTTGTGTTTTACAAGGGTTACGCCTAAAAGAACCGAACGGGACGTCAAAGAAAGTCAGCGGGACCCCAGCGGGAGTGCGCCCTACGCCGAAGAAGTTGTACGGGACCCATGTAAGAGGGCGCCGAACGCCATAGAAAGTGTGCGGGAACCATGCTAGAGAGCGCCAGAAGCCATAGAAAGTGTGCGGGACCCATGTTAGAGTGCGCCGGACGCCATAGAAAGTACACGGGACCCATGTAAGAGCGCGCCGTACGCCATAAAAAGTGTGCGGGACCCATGTAAATATTTACAAGTACTTAACGAAATTTGAATAAGGGAGTTTCGCGTTGCTACAACGTGCGGAAAACCTAGTCACGGACCTAAGTAATCAATTTCAATCTTTCAACCAGTTGAAAATGGTCTTTGACGACCCATTTTTAGGTGTGATACAATTGATTGTATAACACCTAAATACATACAAATTAGGTGTGATCCAATCGATTGTATCACCCCTGAAAATGGGTCTTCAGAGACCGTTTTTAACCGGCTAAAAGAATGCAATTGATCACCCGGGTCCGTAACTAGGTTTTCCGCACATCGTAGCAACGCGAAACTCCCTAATTCAAATTTCGTTAAAGCCTCGAGTCCTGTCTGATATCTGTGTTCTGCGTTCGACTCAGCTACCTTCTGATATCTCCATAATTCATTCTGCCCCCAGTAAGACAGTTGTTATTGCAAGTTTTCTGAGATAAGCATATGGGAAATCGATGTTGTTACATGACTAATAGAGTGGGTAAAAGGCGAACTTCATTAATCCTCATGTATCTGCGGTTATGGTCAAGGTAGAATGTGACTCATAGACAGTACAAGGTAGCGGTTCCGTGGTATTCGAATTCGAAATGCATTGGTAGTCGAGAACCGGCTAAAAGAATGCAATTAATCACCGTAATTTTTATGCGATGGGAGCGCAAGGTATTTCAACTATCCTCTTTTCGATGGACGAACCATAGGGTTTCCCTCGCTACATCTGCATAAGGTGAGATTCCGCTCGCTTCGCTCATGATTCCGCTTGCTTTGGCGCATGGTTCTCATTCTACCCCTTCCGCCTATCGTGAGGTTCCGCTTCCTTGGTATTAACCTCCGCTTGTTTAGCGTTAGCTTCTGCTTGCTTTGCGCTAGCTTCCACTCACTTAGTGTTAGCTTTTGCTTGCTTCCCGTTAACTTTCGCTCGCTCAGTGTTAGTTTCTACTTGCTTCGCGTTTGCTTCCGCTGGCTTCAGTGCATGGTTCCACTCGTTCTCCTGCCTAACGTAAGGTTCTGCTTGCTCAGCGTTAGCTTCTACTTGCTTCGCGTTTGCTTCCGCTCGCTTGGTGCATGGTTCCACTCGTTCCCCTACCTAACGTAAGGGTCTGCTTGCTTGCCGTTAGCTTCTGCTTGCTTCGCGTGTTAGCTTCTGCTTGCTTCGCGTTTGGTACGGGGAAAATCCGTTACTAGCGGATTGCGTGTTAACAGCTTGTTTCAAAAGTTCTGAGCACGACGGATCACCCACAGCTATTCGACATCAAAGAAAATAATCAGTCGATGAATAATAGAAAAGAAGATAATTGGTTATGAATGGCTAACCTCAACCATGGAGATATGTTGAAGGATGCTGGTGGGTGGGGATGAGTGCTATGTACGAATACATCGACCTACCGGTGGAACTCGTCATATCAATGTACGAAACTACAATCATAATTCGGGACTTCATGGAAAAGGAATCGCCCTACACGGTCAATGACGGACATAGGGAAGGGAGGGTAGTCTCAAATAAACACAACAATAATTGGAATTCAATCTCAGGGACATAACGAATACAGTAGGACAGAAGCAACAATTACTCTAGCATGAAGCGCAAGAAACTACAGACGGAGGGGTAAGATCAAGGATCAGAATTCAAAGCAGGCCATTCAAATGGGTTAGACCACACACGCAGAAATTCTAAAAGAAAACCCGAATCAAGCAGTGAATGATTTTGAAATTTGAAAAATGTGAATGAGGAATCTGAAACCTGCGTTTTAAGCTATTTAATTGAATTGAATTGAAATTTAGCATCTCTGTCGCTTTACTGAGCAACCTCTATAGGATCTGTATTGTCCTTTGACCCAGCGTCTTTCACCGCACGTTTTTTTGCTTGCGCTGTAAAAAAATAATGATTTTTTCGCTTCATCAAATACATTTGATTTCGAGAATCTTACCGAGTACAGTTTCAGTTTTGTTAGTTTTGGCTTCGCTCCTTTTCTGCTGAGTGCTGGACGTACAGCAACCCCGGACGACGAAGTCAGAACGATTTTTGATGCTTTATCCACCAGCTCGTGAATCTCTTTCAACATGGTACCGGCAGATTTACTACTTTCGTTGACCAGGCTGCCCACATTAGAGAGCATCACGGATGTTTTCTGAAAAGTATCCTGATTTTGTAATTAAACGGGCGACTGTTATCAATCAGGTTCGACACAAGGCCTCGGTCATAATTGGTCGAAAAAATCGCCACAACCTGCCGGGGGCGAGCCGGTCGATACGTATCAAAAACATAGAAGAGGAAGTCTGCAAAAAGCAACCGGTGTGGCCGACGCGATCGATATGTATGGAATTTGTGGAATGAAATCAGTGGTATCGTTCATTTCTTACATCACGTGCATGTCGATCGGGTCTGGAAAATCGGGTGTTTTTTTCACCCGTCCTCATGTCTTTCATGATTGTCGACCGTGCTGGCTACGCCGATCGGCCAAATATGACCAGGGCCCAAGGTGTGAGGTTCTATCCTAGACTGGGGAAGGGGCACCCAAGATCTATTCATGGAAATGAAAATTTGAGTAAATATAAACGAAACTATTATGGGATGAAAGTATGGGCAAATATATTCAAGAGAATAACCCCTCTCTAACAAATCTACCGCTCGGATCAATGGCGCTCAATTATTTTCAATGCGTACCCATTCATGCATTACGTCACACGTACTATAACTTGTCACCAGTCACTTACCCCAACAATTGCATTCCTCATCCGGTCACGTTCTGATCTTTCTTCTTGCGAAGTCGTTACCGGTCGCTGGTCCTCAGCTTCCAAGTAGACCTCAACATCGTCAGGAGCTGCTGACGTCGACGCCGCCTCTTCTTGAACTGTCGACATTTACCTACCTCGGCAAGCGTGGGTGCCCTGGATTCGTTTACGTCAACTACAGTCACTCCGACACCGTACAGCTGAACAGCGTGACGGTGCCTGCAGCAGATCCCGGCGCGGTTGTCACTGCACGTGCAACTCCATACGTATGGGCATATGGTGCAAAGAGGGCAGTGAACATTTCTACCCTCGGAAGGGTCGCAGTCACACGCCCCTCTGTGCCGCACTTGGTAGGTTCTATCCTGCCCTCCGATTACTTTCCACTCAAATTCACTGAGGCGCTGTATCTTCTCCGGTTTGCCGCAGTAAAGCTTCATAGCGACTCTGTGGCACGTGGTTGTTTCCTGGATGCGAAAAGACGATCTTGCCATTCGACGTCGCACCTAAGTTATTGCCACTATGATTATTGCAAACACAATTTTTTTAGGAAATCTACCTTTATCTCGTCGGACTCTGAGATATCTCTGACGGCAATTATCAGTCTTTCAACCAGGCCATCAGCTCTAGAGTTCGCGTTCCTATTCAGGATCTCGGTTTTCAGGCGCAAAAGCCAGCGCTCGCTGGCCATTGTTGTGTCCATGACTGCGCCAACATTAGAAAACGATGCCCAGCTGGGCGTTCTTCCTGAAAGTGTGAAAATGGAACACAATGAAGGTTAAGTAAATGGCAGCTTCAAGCGATCGCTGTAACGCGTGAACGCATGGCGGAAGGGGGTTATAGCGTAGCTCTGCGGAGGTCAGAGACAACTAACGGTTTATTTGCTCATATTAAAATGTGTAGTAACTCGCCTGAATAATTCCTGCTCAAATAGTCTGCCATGGCCATCTGTCCTTCGGTTTCCAGGTATGCTAGAATTTCACCGAAACGTTGCTGAAACGCTGGCAGGTCAGCGATCAGAAGGAGCTGTTTCAGTGCGCTCTTCACTTCCTTTCGCACTCGAAACTAAAATATTTGTCATAGTTGAAGCGATTTGTAGTGTGAGATTTTTTACCTACATCGACCAGCTTAGTTGAATTTCTCTTCCATGTCTGCTCGATATGCCAACGGCAGTAGTGCAGCTGTGTGGTCGACTGCGGGAAGACCGAGCGAAACGCTTTGTAAAAACAAGGCACTTCATCGGTCACAATCTTCCGCGGGTTGAAATGTGGCACAAGGTTCCGTATCTGATTGAACAGGACTTCCACGTCAGCAGCTGTCATGCTAGCGCTCAGTAAGAAAGCTAAAAATGATATTCGAAATGCTATTCAAATGCGCATCAAACTAGATGAAACCTGCTGGGAGGCCGCAGTCTCTATCGTTCAGCACCATCACTGTGGCCAGCTTGAAATCGTATTTAGTCGTATGGTGAGTATCGTCGAGAGCGATACCTCTGTGCGAAAACTCATTCAGCCACTGCACCTGTTGTGGCGTGATCACCACTTAAACATAGTTGTCCGAGAACCATCACAGTACTGATAAAAAAAGAAAATCTCACCCATTTTGAACCCCTTCCCTTCTCTGTCGACGGGCATTTCGAAAAACCGAATGCCGTCGTCCGGGTTCTTCTCTTCGTATCGAATTTTGAGAGACTCCATATCGTCGTCATGGCGAAATCCTGGACGTAGTCCGAATCGGTCCACTAAATCCCAGAGATCGCCATGGGTTACGAAGTGGAGCTTCGATGTTTCCGAAGGGAAATTCCGTCGTAGGAATTTTATGATGTATTCGTGCGAAAATTCTGAAATGTTCTGGCGAGTATTCGTATTGAAAGCCTTGAACGATACCGCCCCGGCTAAGACATATTTCACAGTCCTTACTGCAAGCGCGCTAAGTGAAGTAGTTATTGTTGGGGTAACTACGAAAGAGATAGCTGCGGATATCTCAGTAGCCTGCGCGGCGTCGTGTGCGCCCATGAGAAATGTGGTAATCGATCGGCGCACGAGGCAGGCGCGCGGACTGTTGAGTGGTCTGCAGCTATCCCTTCCGCGGCTTCACCCACCATATAGTAAATAGCTCGTCCCGCGCTTGCGGTAAAAGCTATGAGATGCATTAACGCTAATCGTTTGGCGCTTAAGCGTCGTAGTTAATCTCGCATTGTGCTGCCGTTTTGGTTGCACAACGCAAGATCTCCGAGTTTCACTGAATCCGGAGTATCCGCTAAAATTTGTGATTTAGAATATCATACCTTGCAACATCTCTTTCAAGAGGACGCGCTGAGAGTATGTGAAGCGGAGAAGAGCCGGTTCAATCTTGTGGCCTATGTGGCCCAGACCGCCTTTCACACTAACCGAGCCGTTCTCTTTCGTTTGTACGTGAATGAAAGCCGAACAGTGAGTTACAGTTTTTTTTCGTATGAGTGGCTTTATCCTCAGTTTTTCTGGTGTATACTCCAGCTCTATGGCATCTGATATGGTTTAAATTAAGGAATCGGTGTGTGGTATGCACATTGTGTGTCCAAACCTCATCTTGAAAGCAGCTCCACTATTGCAACTGGAACGCTTTGTGAACGACGTCGACGTCTGCTGCTGCTGATCATCTAGCCATATCTAAGATATGTATTCAATAAATATTCATTAGTGTTATGAAAAGGTTAAATTCCATTCAAATTCCTACTTCAAACTCAGCCTTCGTTGGGAATTCCATCGCGAAAAGGCCATAATCTTGGTACCTCCCATCAGCTCCATCCTCAACGTGATCCTGTCCACAGTGAAGTGCAAAACGTTCGTGGCTTACAAAATGCTCTTCACAGATTGGGCAAACTACGTTCCCCTCGTCTCTTACGGACATGCTGTTTCATTCTAGTGCCTGTCGCGAGATCTCTTCTTTCGTTCTGTCGATCTGCTCCGCGGGCCAATGATGCACAACTCTTAGATGAGTGTAGAGATTTTTCCGCAACATCACTTTTTCGCAGACAGGGCAAGACCATAATTCCGACGCTGACGGCATTTCCTGAGAAAAAAATTACTATTGGCATGCATAATTCAGGGTTCAGAGCAGTTCATATGACGTTATCTGGAAAAAATTTCAATTACTCGAACGGAGAGGACACCGTTCATTACTGCGAATGAAGCGCATAAGCAACCGGAAAAAAACGCTGCGCTGCGGCGACTGTTTATACAGGCCATAAAACGGCCAATGTCTCACCGTCGACTGCGTACCACGCGCTGCGCGACCGCACGTGCGTCGGAAGCAGACGAGTTTCGGCCCCCGCGCGCCGGCCGAAGCGTCGCGCGGCGGCCAAAACTCGTCGCGCGGCGGACAAAACCCGTCTGCTTCCGACGCGCGTGCGGTCGCGCAGCGCGTGGTACGCAGTCGACGGTGAGACATTGGCCGTTTTATGGCCTGTACTTAGGAGAACTCGAAATGAACGAAGGCCTAAAAATGAGTTCAAGATAGTGATGGAATTATGACGGGTACTGTAATTCCAGCGAGGACTGATTCGTTATTGATTACCACAACGGACGGTGTAATCACTTTCGAAATATTCGGTGCGCAACAATCTAGCGCAGGCTACATAAGCTTCCTTAGGCATGCCCCATTGCTTGAGAGTAATGGTAAAAAAAACGAAGAAATAAACTGACTCACGTTTCCATTGCGGCAGTTACACTTACAGTAAAAGAGATCAAGAGAGGGGGGGGGGTTGGGTGGCAAATCTCTGTGAGCATATACCGAGACTATGTCGGAGAGTACACGATGTTAAAAACGGTCTCAACGACAGAGAACCGGAACTTGCGCGAGACATGTTTAGAGGGAGGGAAGCATAAGAAATGGGAAAGTAGGTGAGAAAAAGCCTAAGAAACAAAGGTACAGGAGCCTCGATACAACGGCTTGGCGTCTGGCACCTGAAAATATGGCGTCAAATCTGGCAAAATGAGCTACTTCAGAACCGCAACTACTGAAGGAATACAGAGCGGGAGGGGGACGAAAAGACCAATTAGAATACCCCGCTCCGTACTCCAGCCTTTATCAATCCGTTATCATTCGTACGAATTTCGCCCCAGGAATTCCCTTGATTTTCCTAATCCTTAAAGTTTGGTGATACAATAGAATTTTTTCAAGAAACAAAATTCTATAAGCAATCCATATGCTCTGCGGATCGAAATGTACTGTAAACGCTGAAAAAAATAACTAACACTCTTAGTAATCGAACAGTTTTGATGAGGTAAAAAATTTGAAAAAAAGGGATGGTTATTCGAAAAGGAAAAAGGCTAACAAATCAAAGAAAGAATATAAAACAAAATGAGAAAATGCTTACCTGAACAATCCACTCAGGGGTGAGCGAATAGTCAGCAGGGTAAATACTGATAGAAAAAGAATTTTCTGCCGCCCAGACGGGTAAGAAGTTGGGTCAGGTAGGGAATAATACGAAGACGAGGGGGTGAATTAGACTAGAATAGAGATATGTGTATTGTAGAGGGACTAGAATACTGTCGATGGTCCAGTAGGAACCAGTAGAATATGGTTGAATTCCGAGAATATTGCCGGACGACGTCAATTTGAGCAATCCGGATCAGCAACTGGTGCGGAGAAGCGAATAATGGTCAGCTGACCCGAGCAGTCATTGATTGGGAGGAGTCGAGGGCTGCTGCTTTGGCAATGCGCCAGCCAGACGCGACGCGCGCCGCTCGCAGCCGATGTCCGCCGACCAATCAGCTGCAGCCGAGGTGGGTGGCAAGCGTTCAGATGCAGTGCCTCACCGTTGACCTGTGGAGAGCGCCGATTAATTAGTGAACATTAATGTTCGCGGTCTAGGGTTTCCAGTGGGATAACATGATAGTTTCCACCTACTAACTTTGAACTTTAACTCTAAAATTTTTATAGTAGCTTTAGTTCGGCCCTAGATATTAATACACCAATTTCAGCCAATGCTGATAACCTCTCAGTTAACATTGATGTTCAATGTCGTGGGTAACATCGTAGTTTGGCAGGTTTACTACCACCCCAAGTCAAATGCTAACTTTTTACTAAGTTTCGAATCCTAAAATTCCCACGTAACATTTGAACTACGCCCTTCTATATTTCCATTTGTAAAACTTATTCTCAGCTAAAAGCCGATCTTCCATGAACAAGTAATCTTTGAAAAGATAGAGTTGCCATGATAGGTAATAGTGAGTACAAGACATGGACATTAAACGCTAGGTTTCGAATGAATTAATAATTCGAGTAATATGTTTTTAGAATACGCCGACTGAATGATTAATTCGGAAGACCACTTTTGCAAAAAAAACTGGGTAATGAAATTTTTTAACAAAGCTTTTTTGTTATTAAATCATTGAATGAATAAATGTATTTGAATGAGACATTTTTTTTCAAATTTCCGAATGAATGAACTTGGTCAAAATTATTTCGAATGAATAAAAATTTTCGGAAACTTGTTCTCTACTCCATTCGAATGATCGGAAAATCCGTCCGTATATTCGAATTCATAAAATTGGAATTTTGGAATTATTATGGAAAAAATTAACGAGTATTCTCCAAGTTTTTCAGTGGCAGAGTATTCAAATGCCCTGACCCAACCCAAAAACTGAATATTTCACTTTCCAAAAAGCGAATTTCAGAAGAACCGGTTAATGTGAAATCCAGAATGAATCGAATATACGAGACACCGATTAATGCTGAATTCCGAAACAATCGATCACTCGATAGAACAACTAATTTATTCCCCAGAAAGAACCGAGGAATTTAAAAATCCTAATCCACAGACGAATCGAATCGAAAATAAATTGAATTTGAGGTTCTTGAATAAATCGAATATTCCAATAGTCCAAATGTTTTCCGAATAACTTTTCGATTCGGTCTCAAGTCTAGATAAAACGTAAGGCGAAATGACTCTAAAAAATAATACAAAAAATTCTCAACTCTTGAAGTGGCTATGATCGCCAACTGTTCCTCGTTAAAAACTAATGTATTGCTTTCTCATGTGAAACTGTGAACAGGACTCAAACCGCAGTGAAATTAAATCTCGCTCTAACTTCGCCAATCTGAATATTTATATTAGCTAATTCGAAATTTAGATGTCAGGTGAATAGCGCTGTAAGTAGTACGCGAAAGCACGTCGGCGCTCCAGTTTGCCGCGATCCGTTCATAGTTATTTGGAGATCGGCTGCGGAGCGAAATTTTGCGCGGCGCGGTACGCCGCGCAGCTCCTACCTCCGCCGCTCCTTTCAGCGGCGGGACTATTTTTGGACCCCTTATTCGGCCGACGTTTGGTCAAATCGCCGTTATCAAGGCCTGAAATGATTCGGAACACTCGCTGTCTACGGCATCCGAAACGCTTCCTCACTCCTCACTCCGGGAGTTGGTTTTTTCTAATATATAGTGGTACGAGGTATGTACCTGAGTTGAATACCAAACTAAGAGGTCAGGCAGGACTAAAGCCTGCATCGCATCGCTTTCCGGGCGAGAGTGTTACCACTGAACCACCGACACCCGGGGCCGGATGCATCAATGCGATGGGTCGGGGCAGGGCAGTCTGCGCGTTTGAAGATCTCCGCAAATCACAGAATCAATCGTGCCCCAGCTAGGAGGCTGGGGCAGCTAGAGCAGCGAGAAACAAACTGAGACACGATTGATTAGATGATCTACTGCCCTCGCACTGCGATCTTCAAAGATGCCGACAGCCTTGCCCCTACCCCAACCCGGCGCATTGATGCATCCGGCCCCCGCTCTGCATCTCTCAGCTAGTTGACACAAGAACTGTGTGGGCACAACAGCAATAACACGAGGACGGGTATGATCAGGCAAGTGTAGTTCGGCATTAATTTCAGTCAAAAGCAGCATACACGCTCACAAAGATGGTCGAGTAAACAGCATAAATGGGCCCGCTTTGCCCTTACCATGCTATCAACGAAGTTTGAGGTACCGAAAACTATCCAGGAAGGCAGTATTTGAGCGACCCCGTCTCGAAAAGCTGCAAAACTCACTCCCTACGAGTAACAGAATGAAAAGTGAAACTTGAGAAAACGTGTTATAAATTATAATGATAGCACTATCAAATGGGAGTGCACTGAAGAAATAGCTTGATTTACCTGATTATAGTGTTCACATACCGATTAAATCCCATTCACTTCTAGGAATGCCACTCTACTCCGGATAGTTTCTAGAATGAAGCATTTCATCGGTACTCAGGCACTCGTGGTCGTCGACCCCAGTGCAAAAACACTGATTTTTGTGAACCGCGGAGGAAAACCACCTAAATGGGCGGAGCACAGGCCATTTTTCATGACTACAAGGTGAACCGCCGTTGACAACAATTTTTCGCCTACTAAATCTGTTGTGGATGCCGACCGCCGAGGATTTCGAAAATGCGGACGTCGAACGCCTAGGATCTCGAAGATGTGGGTGTCGACAAGGGGTGTGCGGCAATTGCCCTTTGCCGATTGCCGGTTTGCTGGCCATTTTTGGGGTTTGCCGTTGCCGTTTGCCGAAATCTTCTCTTAAAGGCAGCAGACATGCTCAAAAATGGTATCGATTTTATGACATAAATCAAAGGTTTGGAGCTGGTTGTATTGGGAACTGACGAAAAAACGAACGAAAACTGTGCACAAATAGAGGAATAATGGTTATTTTCTTATCGGGTGAAAGTGGACGAGTTTTACGGCGCGCGGTTGAAACAGCGAATATTATCAACAAAACGGTTGAGATAGAGAAGCCGATATACTCTTACAGCCTGTACTGGAACGTTCACCTCGTTGCAAGCATCAAAAACCAGCCAAAGGGACCGTATTAGTACTATCAATCTGGACGAGTTTGTATTTTGGGGCGGGGTTGCAGAAGCTCAGGGGCGGGGTTGCAGAAATTTTTTGATTTGCTTTGCTGAAATTTAGTAGTTTTGACTCCTTTTTGACGCTTTCAACTGCGTGAGCAGTCTACTAGGAGCCATGCGACTTCAGAAACGTAGTTATCTCAACAACTTTTTCGAGCGTGTCTGCTGCCTTTAAAACGGCAAATTTTCGGCGAAAATTTGTCAAAACAACATGGTTAACCCCTAACGGAAGTTTCTGTGTTGCTCAGCGATGCGAAGCTGCAACAAATAATTATTTTGACTAGTTCCAGGTACTAAAGTGTGCCCGAATGAGAATGGCGGCCCACGCGGCCGGCGTGCTTGGCAGGCGGCCGTCGCATGTGCCGCCCTCGGACGAGTGTTGGATTTCAACGACGGCCGTCCCCTCTCCCCCCGTCTACAGAGCTGACTGATCGGCGCAGTGCTAGCTGCTAGCCGGTGCCGGCCCGGTTCGTAGTCGATGGCGGTGGGGACCTTTCGCATGCTCGTCCGAGAGCGGCGAACGCGACGGCCGCCTGCCAAGCACGTCGGCCGCGTGGGCAGCCATTCTCATTCGGACGCACCTTAGTTTCAGCTCATTTAATGTACAATTGTACCAATGAAAATATTTTGGCCGGGTAATCAGAGGAATTCATTCAAGTTCTAAGCTGTTTGAGAGCCTTCAAATGTCTTTTTTTAATCATCGAATTCTTAACCACTTAGGAATGACAAAAGTACAGAAAATACCATTTTATGGAAGCATACCGTTTACTGCAAGATCCAATGTTACAAATCCACGTGGTATCAAAGTTGTAGCTGAAAAGCAGCCTTTTCAAACATATGAACCAGTTTAAAACTCGTGTAAATCGATCCGCTTATCGTCGGTTGGTGGGCTGATGGTAATTATTGGGACAGGAAGTTGATCAATTCTGCAAATTTGTTCGGCTTCTTTTTTATTGAACAATGTTCACAGCGGTGTTCAATAATATTTGCGATTTCGAGATCATTAGCTGAATGAAGGGTTCCTACCCTGGCAGAGCTGAGTTTGTTAAGAAATCATGTACAGATGAAAAAATGAGAAATCCTTAAAAGCACAGTCCAACCTCGGAACCGTTTTTCTGTTCTTCCGCCTATCTCGAAAACGGTCCCACGTTGATTTTAATAATGTCTCTATAATAGTACAAAACCCCCTGGAAACGGAGTTATGACCCCTCAAAAATTGAGCTACGGAAGCATGGTGGATGAGTTGTCCGAGGCTTGTAACTTATGACATTTGCAAGCGATGTATGCGAGCGGACCTGAGTTAAGAGAGAGGCTCAGAGTGAAGGGAAGAACGGGACTTTTGATGGAAAACCATAGCTCATCTCGACACTATTGAGCTCGGATTCTCGCAAAAGGGGCGTGCCAAAGAGGATTCCTGATGTGGGCGTCCCAGGTGGATTCCTCTCATATCTCGCTTATTCGGAGGAATTGAGAGCTCGCATTCCTCAGGTGCTCTATAGGGTGGGTTTACTTGACAGTTACGTGGAAATACCAGATTTCGACCCTGAGCTTATACTGTGCCTTTAAAGGCAACGATGCGACACCGGTATCGGCCACAGTTTTTAGGCAGGCATGCACTATCACCGCACCAAGCTTGCTTACGGTTTGCTGCACGTACCCGGATCGACTAGGCTGGGCCGCGCTGGCCGCAAGCTCCTTTCTGAGAAAATCTATTGCGAGTTTATCACACTTTGCACTGCTCAAGGAGACGCCCATCCTTTGGATCTCTAGCATTGGTTTGTCGGAAACTCCAATCAGTGGAGAGGAATAGGCAGAATTATCTCCGTCGAGGGCTAAGCTAACGGCCCTGTTGCGCTTGATAGAGCTTGATAGTGGCTCTTATACAGAACACATACAGAACAGCGCTACTGGCCTTCTCTGATCACCTAAAGCTTTCAAGTAGCTTTTAATTACGGGATTTTTTCTTCCTGTAGACAATTGAAACGCTAGGCTCTTAGTAACTGGCAGATATTGCATGGACCATCACATGACTAAGCAAATGCTGGTGTATCATAGCACAAAACAGATTTCGCCGTTTGCCGTTTTGCCGTTTGCCGTTTGATGGGCATTTTTGGGGATTGCCGTTGCCGTTGCCGTTTGCCAAAATTTTAAATTCCTTTGCCGCACACCCCTGGTGTCGACGGACAAGGTTTTTTTTCTTGAAGGGGTTTGTTTTTTTTCCTTGAAGGAGGTCAACGTGTTAAGACGAAGGTATAACAATTATGTTGGTATAAAAGGCTCCTGATCTCACCGTGTGCCTCAGTCGGCTCATCGGAGCCGGACGTGAAAGGTTTCCTTGAATCACTTCTCTGAGAAAATCTGAGTGGTGACGGCACCGCAATGCGGCCGCGTAGGTGTCCTATAGGCACCTACACGGCGTCATTGCGGTGTCTTCACTACAAATTGCCCTGCCTGCAAGCCGATAGCGAAGTAGGCTCCGCAATCGAACCTCGCTGAAGAGCCGATTGCCGCGTCGGCTAAGCATTGACGCCGCGTAGGTGTTTTCCAAGACACCTACGCGACCTCGCTGCGAAGCCTCCGAGGTGAGTCGAATATAATTGCCCTCACCATAATAAGGGATTTCGAATAGTCGTTTGTTAAGCAATACACCGATACAGCTGATGATACTGCTTTCCAGTTTTCGCAACTCACCCCTTTTACACGTTTTCTTCGTAATCCTTTGCGTTGGAATGATACTCGAACGATTTGTTTCTTAATGTATTTAAAAAAGCCTTCATAAAACCTTGAGTATCCGCTGATTCCGGGTCACGAGCTTCGAATATTGTGTCATTGAAAAGGAATGTGCAGAAATATATATGAAATACAGTACCGCGCATGTTTTTTTGCAAAGAAAGCGCTTTGCGGGGTTTTTTCGCGCTCACATCGCCACAACTTGCTTCAAAACGGTTCGATTTCAACTCATAGTCATCTATGAATTACCTTTATTGAGATCTATGCGATAGTGTTACAAAATAATAGATCCAACTCCAGATTTCTGTCGAAAATCGCATGTTTGCGCCACAAAATTCCTCATTAGGAACTGATCAGACGGTCATGATTGCCGAAATCCGTCATGTTTTGACCTGTGGTCGATGTGAATCACAGGAGAAATGAACCTTTTTTTTCAGAAAAATATCAGATGTAAAAGACTTTCTACACATACCAATACATTCGCCTCACTGGGTGGAACACGAAAATTACCTGAAAAACTCATTTCGTCAATTCTAAAGTGAGCTACGGCGATGCGGCGCTTTATGAGCGCAAAAAGCGCCCCAAAACGTTTTTTTGCTGAAAATTTGCGCGATATTGTATTTGAAAAGTCGAATCGAATAGGCCGAGAACGTTTTCGGATATTCATACCAAACGGATAGATTAAGCTTTTCGGGTTAGTTCACTCATTCGGAAATTTCGAGGAGTTTTTATTTGAAAATCTCATTTAATCGGGCAATTTAAGAAGAGATTTGTAACTGTTTTGCTTCGCTATAAAAGGGTTATGATTTGGCATTGAAGAACTCCCATATGGGTCCCACACACTTTCTACGGCGTTCGGCGCACTTCCATTTGGGTTCCTCGCACTTTCTACGGCGTCCGAAGCACTCCCATATGGGTCCCACACACCTTCTACGGCGTCCGACGCACTCCTTAAGGGGTTCCTCGCACTTTCTACGGCGTCCGGCGCACTCCCATATGGGTCCCACACACTTTCTACGGCGTCCGGCGCACTCCCTTATGGGTCCCACACACTTTCTACGGCGTCCGACGCACTCCCAAATGGGTCCCACACACTTTCTACGGCGTCCGACGCACTCCCAAATGGGTCCCACACACTTTCTACGGCGTCCGACGCACTCCCATATGTGTCCCACACACTTTCTACGGCATCCTGCTCACTTCCATTTGGGTTCCTCGCACTTTCTACGGCGTCCGGCGCACTCCCATATGGGTCCCGCACACTTTCTACGGCGTCCGGCGCACTCCCATATGGGTCCCACACACTTTCTACGGCGTCCGACGCACTCCCATATGGGTCCCACAAACTTTCTACGGCGTCAGACGCACTCCCATATGGGTCCCACACACTTTCTACGGCGTCCGGCGCACTCCCATATGGGTCCCACACACTTTCTACGGCGTCCGACGCACTCCCAAATATGGGTCCCACACACCTTCTACGGCGTCCGACGCACTCCTTAAGGGGTCCCACACACTTTCTACAGCGTCCGACGCACTCACAAAGGGGACCCACACACTTTCTATGGCGTCCGACGCACTCCCATATGGGTCCCACACACTTTCTACGGCGTCCGGCGCACTCCCTTATGGGTCCCATACACTTTCTACGGCGCCCGACGCACTCCCAAATGGGTCCCACACACTTTCTACGGCGTCCGAAGCACTCCCATATGGGTCCCACACACCTTCTACGGCGTCCGACGCACTCCTTAAGGGGTCCCACACACTTTCTACGGCGTCCGACGCACTCCCATATGGGTCCCACACACTTTCTACGGCGTCCGGCGCACTCCCTTATGGGTCCCACACACTTTCTACGGCGTCCGACGCACTCCCAAATGGGTCCCACACACTTTCTACGGCGTCCGAAGCACTCCCATATGGGTCCCACACACTTTCTATGGCGTCCGACGCACTCCCAAAGGGGTCCCACACACTTTCTACGGCGTCCTGCCACTCCCATATGGGTCCCACACACTGTCTACGGCATCCGACGCACTCCCATATGGGTCCCACACACTTTCTACGGCGTCAACGCACTCTCAAGGGTCCCACACTTCCTACGGCGTCCAGCCTTCCACTCCCATATGGGTCCCACACACTTTCTATGGCGTCCGACGCACTCCCAAAGGGGTCCCACACTTTCTACGGCGTCCGGCGCACTCCCAAATGGGTCCCACACACTTTCTACGGCATCCGACGCACTCCCATATGGGTCCCACACACTTTCTATGGCGTCCTGCTCACTTCCATTTGGGTTCCTCGCACTTTCTACGGCGTTCGGCGCACTCCCGTATGGGTCCCGCACACTTTCTACGGCGTCCGGCGCACTCCCATATGGGTCCCACACACTTTCTACGGCGTCCGACGCACTTCCAAATGGGTCCCACACACTTTCTACGGCGTCCGACGCACTCCCATATGGGTCCCACACACTTTCTACGGCGTCCGGCGCACTCCCAAATGGGTCCCACACACTTTCTACGGCGTCCGACGCACTCCCATATGCGTCCCACACACTTTCTACGGCGTCCGGCGCACTCCCATATGGGTCCCACACACTTTCTACGGCGTCAGACGCACTCCCATATGGGTCCCTCACAGTTTCTACGGCCTCCGGCGCACTCCCATATGGGTCCCACACACTTTCTACGGCGTCCGACGCACTCCCAAATATGGGTCCCACACACCTTCTACGGCGTCCGACGCACTCCTTAAGGGGTTCCTCGCACTTTCTACGGCGTCCGGCGCACTCCCATATGGGTCCCACACACTTTCTACGGCGTCCGGCGCACTCCCTTATGGGTCCCACACACTTTCTACGGCGTCCGACGCACTCCCATATGGGTCCCACACACTTTCTATAGCGTCCGACGCACTCACAAAGGGGTCCCACACACTTTCTACGGCGTCCTGCCACTCCCATATGGGTCCCACACACTTTCTACGGCGTCCGGCGCACTCCCATATGGGTCCCGCACACTTTATACGGCGTCCGGCGCACTCCCATATGGGTCCCACACACTTTCTATGGCGTCCGACGCACTCACAAAGGGGTCACACACACTTTCTATGGCGTCCTGCCACTCCCATAACTCGAAGCTAACCGTCACGGCGGCTGCGGGAGGTGCAACTCATATTTTTCTCATTTGTGTACACTAGGATTCGTCCAAATGAGCGAACGTGCATTGAAATTAGCCTCATCTTTCTGTAAACAGAGACCTTATTTGGACCTTTTCTTATCAAAATCGGTTGAGTTGTGTTTTTAGGGGTGACGAACAACTCGTCCACCACCTCCAGTTCAAGGCACTGATGACTTACTTGACTTAATCGGTTGGCTTTCGCCTGACGCGGTCATTCCGCATCTTCACCGAGGTGTGCCGTCCTAATAGTCAGCCGTGTCCATTTTTCACGGTCTTCAGCCACAATTTGAACACATTCCATCCAGCTGTCACTATTCCATTTCCTGCGAAACGAAACATCGCGCCTGAACTGTCTTTCGATGCCGAGTGACTTTAAATCCTCTTTAACCACATCCGTCCAGAACTTTTCGCCTACGCCCAGGTGGCCGTTTCCAGACAGGATTTGGAAGCATTTTTAAAGCGTGTTGTACGAGACGATCCGGCGTTCTTCTTAGTATATGCCCGAGCAGTCGAAGTCGACTTTCCATTGCTGCTTGAGATGGCGTTAGGAGATGCTGGCACCTCCCCTCGTGTCAAGCGTTGATGTACTGCGTCGATTTCCTTGTAAAGGTCTTCGTTATGGCATACACGCGGCCAGAAATATCCAAGCAAACGCCTAAAAGCTTCCTCTCCGTGCAATCCAACCTTTCCATCTGCGTTTTCAGTGCTGCCCACGTCTCCGATCCGTACATCATGATAGGGCGAATAGCGGATAGGTAGACGCGCAACTTGACTTCCTTCGCGATGGTGGTAGACCACAAACACTTGGTTAGAGAATTGAATGCAGACGTAGCTTTCGCACATCGTTGTCGAATATCCGCTGCATAACTACCATCGTTCTTCAGCAAACAGCCCAAATAACAGAAATCGTCCACCAGTTCGATACGTTGTCCGTCCACACAAACTCCAGTTGAAGGCCTCTGAGAGACCCACATCTGCTTGCATTTGTCGGGACGAAGACGAAGTCCATAGGCTGCGGCATACTTCGAAACGAGGTTCACAATCCTTTGCAGTTTTGCGTTGTTTTCAGCGAATAACACAATGTCGTCGGCGTACTCCAGGTCGACAAGGGAGCGTCCTGATGGTGTTAGGATCACATCCGCAGGAAACTGTTCTGCAACTCTACGCATGATGTCATCAACGGCGAAGTTGAAAAGAAAAGGTCCTGCAACGGCCTTGCCTTACTCCTGTTTTCACCTCGAAAGCTGACGTAAATCCGACAGGTGTACGAACTGCTGCTGTTGTTCCTTTGTTCATGTCCTCGATTAACCGAACATACTTTTCCGGGACTCCATCTGCTCGCAGGCATTGAGCAATCGATCACGATGAGGAGAGTCGAACGCGGCTTCAAAGTCCAAAAAGCAAGCTGTAATGGCTTCGAAAACCGCTGCCACGATTCAATTACTCTTCTCACGACGAACACTTGGTCGATGGTCGATCTTCCAGGTCGAAAACCGGCTTGCTCATCTCTGGTCGTTCCTTCACGATGTTTGATAAGTCGCTCGAGAATGATACGTTCTAAAACCTTGTACATGACACGAAGTAGAGAGATTCCTCTGTAGTTCTTAGGATCCGTGACGGATAGCTTCTTGTGAAGAGGTACGATGATCGCATGTCTCCACGAATCGGGTATCCTTTCGCTCATCCATATGGCACGGATGGTGTTGGTCATTTCACGAATCCCAGACGGAGGAAGAGCTTTCAGCATTTCAGCAGTGATGTTGTCATCTCCACCTGCCTTTCCATTCTTCATTTTCCGGACACAATCCAAAACTTCAGACTCAGTCGGCGGTTCCTCACTGACATCGTAATGTGCTCTCTGAACATGCGGGAGCTCAGGTACTGATGGCGCTGGACGATTCAGTAGTGAACTGAAGTAATCCTTCCATATTGGCAGCGTCGCATCACCAACTGCAACTCCATTGGTAGTGTTCAAGACAGGAGAACATCTCTTCATCTTCCCGCTATACTGTCGCAGCAACGTGTAGGCTTTCCTCGGATTCTTCTCTTCCCAAGCCTTCTCGAACTCCTTAGCTCTACACGTCCACTCTCGTTCGCGGTCACTTTGAAGCTGCCGACGCAACTTCCTCCTCAGACGCTTCTCCTCCACGAAGTTTCCTGCAGTTCGGAGAGCACATACTCTGTTGTAGGTAGATGTTGTTTCTTCTGAGACGTAGGCGAACTTCTTCTTAGGCTGTACAACCGGGAGTGCCTCTTTCGAAGCGCCCTGGATGCATTTGACAAAAGAATCCGCGTCGCAAAGTTTCTTCTTAGTCCGTACTCCGATGTGAATAGAAACGCGTTGTCGGAAATTCCTTCTGCACTCTTCATCTCTGAGACTTGTCATGTCAATCCTCCGGAGAGGCTGAGCCCCTCGCTTCCTCTTATGAATCCTCGCAGTGAAGTTCAACAGAACAGGACGGTGATCCGAATCGAATGCGACATCCCACACAGCTCTAGATCTTCGAATGTCCGATACTGGAATATTCCTCGTCAGGACATAGTCAAGCTGTAGTTTCAAAGTTGTCATCTTCCGCTTCCGCTGCTCTTCTGGAGATAGCCGGGTTGGTCCCTGCCACGTAAGCTGATGGCGGCGATGATTCCTCTTGAATGTCGATGCAATAATCAGACCACTGCGTTCACAAAAGTCGACAAGGCGGTAGCCATTGATCGATGTTTGCTCCACTGGGTAGAACCATTTACCGAGTACTTCGGATTCCTGATCAAGTCCCATCTTCGCATTTGCGTCAATCCCCACGACAACAGCATGTTGACAAGGTATCCTGGCCAGCAACGTATTGAGTTCCTCATAAAACGCATCCTTCGAATTGTCTTCGGCGGTTTCAGTGGGCGCATGAGCACTCACTATCCACAGATTGAATCCTCTGTGATCCCGCAGTCGTACGAATGCATTCCGACACGACGTTGAGCCGAACTCCTTGACCATACCATTGAAATCCTTCTTACAGCTATTGCACAGCCTCCCACTTTCCTATCGTCAGCGTTCCCGCAGTAGATGGTGTACTCTCCGACGCTGATGACGGGTCTATCCTTGAGGCGGGTTTCCTGCAAAGCAGCAAACGGTGCATGGAAATAGCTCAGAAGTCTGGATAGCGCAGTTTTTTGGATATCACTCGACAGCGATCGACAGTTCAGGGTGGCGAAATTGTGGCTTGTGGCCAAAGACTCCATGACTCCTAGGTACGGATCCTAAGGTGTTATGGACCAGAGGCCTTAGTGTGCCGGACGGCGACACCTTTATGCAATGTGCGGGATACTTTCGCGATATAGTTGTGCACGCTATATCGCTCGAACGTTCCCTGTGTACACTCAAACGTCTGCTGGGTTCAGTAGAAGCAGGGGCACCAACGAGCAGGTACCAACAGACTTGTATACACACCCCCAAGGCACTGATAAGCAACCAAAATTGAGATTCACTATTCTTTTGAAGCAATAAGGGCTCCCACACGCACACTGGGTCTCACCCTCTTGGAGGTTTCAATCCCCAACCCCAAAACCGGGGAGCACCCTGCGGACATGGACGAAATACACCCCGCAGCCGCCGTGACGGTTAGCTGCGAGTACTCCCATATGGGTCCCACACACTTTCTACGGCGTCCGGCGCACTCCCATATGGGTCCCGCACACTTTCTACGGCGTCCGGCGCACTCCCATATGGGTCCCACACCCTTTCTATGGCGTCCGACGCACTCCCAAAGGGGTCCCACACACTTTCTACGGCGTCCTGCCACTCCCATATGGGTCCCACACACTTTCTTCGGCGTGGTGCCACTCTCACCGTGTTCCCGTACGCCTTCTACGTCATCCTGCGCGCTCTGGGAATCCTACTCACACCATACGGCGGTCCGAAAAATACTTCCAACGTCTCGTCGAGATTGTACAGCTTGAAACCAAAACCGTCTCGAACAGGGCACAATCTTGTTTGGAAGCCTCTACTCCCAGTAACTTTGTTGATTTTCGTTAGATTCATTTTTAAGGGATAAGTGAGAGTTTTGGCTGGTTTGTATGTAAACATGCTTACTTGTTTTTGCCTATCTTCGACCTCAACTTTGAGGTTCCGCAAAAATTGAGTTTTTAACTCCAATTTTTAATAGGAGCGACCTGCATCCATTTCCAGCCTCCTGTCCAAAAATGAGCTTCCTAGCTCAATTTTAAGTGTACCCACAAGTTGATGAACGCCAACTGAAAAAAAGGAGATTAACACCAAAATCGAGCGGTTTTTAAAATTTTCTCGAAAACCAGCGAACCATTCCTAACCATTTTCGGGGTATAATACCAGCTTTTTGTGCTCTTTTCACTGCAATTTGGATCTAATTCTAGGTTCACTCTAAACTCAGATTTCGAAAAAGCGGTTCCGCGCGTGGCCAGTTCAAAATCAAATCTGGTGCGCGCTTCGCGCGCACCACAATTGAATGACACTCTCTCCTTCATAAGTTTCAGAAAAGCATTAATTTAAAAATTCATTGATTTGAAACTTTCCGACAGTATTTGAATTATAAATTTTTCGATAGCAATATGCAATTGTTTTCTGAAAATGCAATGTTCTTTCGTTTATTCGAAAATTAGCGACGAATGACCATGTCTACTCGGCCCTCTTCCTAAGGGATGAATTCAGAAATTCAGGAAGGCTCCGAAAAACACCCGAAAATTTAAGAAATGCAACATATGGCATTGTTTTTTCGATCGTGGTTGCTGCAGTTTTGAAACCGAAATCTCGAAAAATACATGAAGCTTAATACGCGCAGACGTAAGAGCAAAAACAAGCGATCAAGATTGTATTAGTTCATGTCACAATATAAAAAATATATATTAGTTATTGTCACAATGTGGAAAAAGACTTATGGCGTGGGATGGAAACTCAATATAAAAACAATTTCACTACATAGGAGGCGGTGTATGCTGTGGTCAAAATGCGGATAGCATTTAAAAAAAAACACGAATTTGGACAGCACCGGAAAAGAAATCGACGAGTCTAGTTGGAAGTTCGATCGATACTGCAGTATGACTCCATGCGGCGCCAGTTCCGGAGAGTGTGGTCGAACAGGCGCGGAGCCGACGGGGAAACCGAAGGCCTGCACACTCATCGCGGTGCCCGACGCGGTTTCGCCGAGGAGCCGTGCGTTGTCGACGCTACCTTCTTTATCGAATCGCGGAGCCGACCTAAGGCTATCGCGGGGCCACTGCGTCACCCACCAGTTTTCCACGATCGCGGAGCCGCCAATCAACTGCCGATACCCCATCGCGAAACCAGTGGTACCAATTTTCTCAGAGTTACCAGAAGATCCGCCAGATGATGGAGGATAATTTTGGTTGCCGAGGGTAGGCAGGATCTCCCCACGGCTTCCGGGGGGAGGGGGGGTCTCAGCTGTGGGTTCATCTTCCCACGGTCCCCAGTGGGGTGCACCCCACCGTGGAACTTGGCGGTGGATCACCCTTTTTGTGGGAACTTCACACATACGGGTCGAACGTGGCAAGCAGAAACCTTCGGTTCGACCGCAAAGCGTTCGTCGGGCGCGCCACACCCCCATGGCCCGCGGTCGACGTCTGATCAGGTCAACTGCCAGCGAAAAGCGCGTCAGCACTGGCCGTACGGTTGTGACGCCCGACGACACTTGCGGTCGACCGGCATGTGGCTCACTGCCGACGCCCACGAGTGCCTGAGTAAGCAATCATGTTGTTTTCAGGTAAATCAAGCTGTTTTTTCTTTCTCGTAGACTCCCACTCAGAAACTCAACGGGTCCAACTCCAAATTTTTCTGGAGTTGAACCCCTTTCCGTTTTCGCCCCTCACATCTTCCAACTGAGGCAACGTAGGGGAGAAGTGAAATTTTTTCTCTACCCATGTCTGCTCACTTGAGACTACGTGGAGGAACAATTCTAAAGGGTCCGACCCGACAGAAATCTGGGGATGGACCCCTTTCGAGCTGGAGTCGGGATCGGCGAATGTCTGAGCACTTGATAGTGCTACCACTTCAGATTATCACTTGTTTTCTCATGTTTCACGCCTCATTTCGTAACTCGTACTCAGAACATTTTCGTTTACTTGATTTCAACTTTTGAAACAACTTTCTGCTTGTCGCCATAACTAACCACGGTATAGTTGTGTGTATGTTGAAAACAACTTGAGCCTCACCAACTTGCCATCAACAATTGCCATACTGTAAGAACAACTGTATAACAAGCTACTGAGGTACTGGGAGTGATGGCCTGCGAACCTTTGCCAGCTGGCCGCGATCTTCGCAGCGGTGAGGAAACACCCTCACCGCGGACCGCTGCCATAACCGCCCCCCTCCCCCAGCCGTTGGGATGCCCAACATCCCCCCAGCGGTCAAAAATATGCTGGCCTCCGAAGAGTGACTCGAAGTCACCCTCCAGGGCTGGCATGAGAATGCCTACTGAGGCCCCGGTCATGGATTGGATGGCGAAACGCCTCCGGCCCGGTCGATACACACAGAATACCATTGGAAATGGGATGCAAAAATCCTCGGTGTCCCCACCCCCGCACCCCCAACACCCCAGCACCCAGTCGATACGTATTAACAACATGGTGAGTGAAGCTGAAAATCACTCAGTGTATCCCCCGCTCCCCCGCACCCCCAGCACACCACTTTACCCCGGTCGATACGTATGTTTAAAATGATGGAGTGAGGTTGAGAAAATCACTCAATGTATCCGACGCGGTCGTATCCATGCAATACGTGGATGAGAAAATCACCGAATTAGGCGGGTCGAATAAACATTGCGTATCACTGAAAGCTAGCTTATACTGCTACCTCCGTGACTTCACCATGCTCGCCTTCACTATTTCTCTGAACAGGTGCAATCCTGTTGTGCATCAATCATCGTCATATCTAGTTGGATGCATCAATTGATTTTCTCAACCTCACTCCATCATTTTAAACATACATATCGACCGGGGTGGTGTTGGGGGTATTCAAGTATCAAAATAGTGCGGGAGAATTCTGAGAGAGGATGCAGATGCAAATAGCACCAACTATGACCGGGGCCTGGAGGACTCCCGGAGCAAGATGAGGCACCTTTTATACATGCCGTGCACATGATAAGCACATTACGACGTGATTACTATCAATTCATGAAGCAACTGACCCATTTGAAGATAGTTACTCGATTCTCGAGTCGTATGCTGATATCTAGTTGTTGATACCGTATCGCTGAATTTGTCCGAATCGAAGCTTGTTTCCACCGATAGCATCCCTAATCAGCTGGAGAAAGTGAGTTTCAACTTGTTTTCCCCAGTGATTGAGCGCAAAGTAGGGCTACAGTTGTTTTGAAGTCAGTTCATAGTTGATGGTCTTCGACGTAAGTCAATCATTATTGAAACATGGGTTTCAAGCTAAATTCCTGAAAGTTTAGGTTCCTGGCAAAAGTAAAGATTTGGCATGGCCATTTTTCCGAAAATTTAGAAATATACTCAGTTAAAAGGGGAAGGTAAACAAAAATGGAAAAAGTTTTGAAGTATTCCTGAGAACGATTTGGCGTAGAATAATTTGATTTTCGGGAAATGTAGTGAAATAGTTGAAAGTATGATTTGGCAGTCGAGTTCTAACCAACTATTGATAAGAGTTGTGCAAAACGAGAGATCGCATTGTATGAGCTTATCCGTAGAACATATCAAAGCAAAATCACGCGTGTTATGGAACAAACACTTGATTTTACTTCACTTAATACGCGAAGATCGCGACATTCCAGGGGTCGTATTCGCCATCGACCCGCCGGGGAGTCGAAGGGTAGATGAGGTGAAATTTCAGTACAAAGTGCGCGCTCCACGGCCACCTCTCGCCTCCCTTGGCTTCCCTCGCGACCGCCGGAATTTTCGAATAGCATAGGCGCTGAAGAAATGGCCGCTTCGCGATGGAATCTTTATCTTTTTCGCAGTGATATCGATACATACACACAGATAGCATTTGGCGCCATCTTTACATGGGTGTAGGATGGGTTGGTCTGCTCCTCTTGCCGCGAGCAGTATCATGTCCCTTCGCCTTCCCTTCGACTACCCTCGGCGGGTTGTTGGCGAATACGACCCCAGCTCCCAAACGAGCTTTTACTGCTTGCCTTATCACGCGTGATTTTGCTTTGATATGTCCTACGGATAAGCTCATACTTCGCGCTCACCACAATTAGTTTAATTAAAGTTGATTTTGCTGGTTATTGCTGGGAATCAAGCTGTTTAAAAAATTCTGAGTAGAGGTAGAGTTTTGCAGGCTTACGACACGTGATCGCTCAAATACTGTCACAATGGATAGTTTTCAGCGCTTCAAACGTATTTGACGACATGGAAGGAGTCATAAAGGCCTATTAATAGTGTAATCTTGGCACTTTTCGTAAGCGTGTATGATGCCTTCGAAGGCAGTGTTCACAATGAAAAAATCTCTAGTTTTTTCAAAGAAACGTGAGCTTTGTGACCTACCGATAAAAACAGTGAAAAGAGAATCTCGAAAAACTCTCGAGAAGTGGGTGAAAATCGCGTTGGCCAGTCAACCCACTAGGCCATCCCGCCTCTCAAACTAATCCATTCTGAAGAAGTTCGGGCACGTAGTCAGCCGGTCAGCAATAGTAATGGCTTCGATAAGTAGTAGTGGATAAGGTGGATCATGTTATCACATGGAAATACTTCATTCCTTCACACCGGTCAATCATTACAATCTCAAAAATATGACGTCACACAAGAGGTCCTGCTTTGGCGGAAAAAAGTGCTTTCTCGTCACTTTCTGCAATTCTCCCTGATGCTACTGTCACAGTGAGCTCTTAAAGGTCTCTCATAATCAGCAATCTCTCATAATCTCATACCTCTCTTAATAGCAATCTCTCATAATCTCATTGCCTCTCATAATCAGCAAAAAACTGAACATCCATGATATATCGTGAACACTGCCTTTTAGCTGAGGTCTTTTGAAGATTAAAGGCAGGATTCGCGATAAAAACGACTTTTGAACTCTCTTCATAAGAATGTAGATTTGGTCATCACAAAAGTGAAAAGAAGTAAAAAAAACAGGAAATTCGTGGGGAAAACCATCAAAAACAAAGTATAACTACCGGTGTCGGCCGGCCCTCTAATTAACGAGATTTTCATTAATTCTTGCTTATCCGCATTTTATTTAGCTGATAAAGCAGTCAGTAGTTTCCAGAACTGCTCAGAAATTACTTTAGAAGCAAAATAAAAGTTGACGAAACAGGCTTTTACACAAATCTCGATAATTGGGGGCGAGAGGACACCAAGCCATAACTTGTTCCTGAGCTTTTTTTTCTTCAATTTTTCACTTTTTTCACTTTTGTGATGGCCAGATCTACCATTCCATATTGATAGCACAAGAACCGATTTATTCGAGAACCCTGCCTTTCATTGAACTTCATATACCATGCGATAAAAAGGAATAAAACATTCTAAAACATTTCAAGACTCATATGGCTTTCAATGGCTCAACCCGCCCAGAACTTGACGTGTTCTAAATGACCCTCCGGCGCGCTGTGCCCCGCGGCAAAATGCGCTGCGAAAGCTTTCAAAAAGCATAACAAGTTCGATCAATCGTATTTCGATTACTGAGAAATCAAAATACACTATATTGCCTGTCCGGAAACCGAATTTGATTCCGATTCACTGAGTCTCGCCATCATCGATAAGTCAATTTTTTAATGCGTTTTTTTTCAAGGGTGTACTCTAAAAACAAGCGTTATTCGACAACGATAAATCGATTCACCTGTGATAACCTTTTGTTCCGGGCCAAATTCGAGAAAGTTTTTGTTATTCCACGATCTGCAACATCAAGCTTGAGCCAATCACTAATGCTTTTTCAAATTCCACCTGAGTTGTCGAATCTGATTGCTGGCATAGGTAACTTTTCAATGGCGTAGATTGCTTCTGGCTTAGGCCTGCTGCGTTAGATCTAAGGCTTTGACGATTTGAGACACTCAACAACGGAACCCATTGAAGTACTTCCTGGTTACTCCCTGGAAAATCCATGGAAATATGCCGGTAGCATGTCCCTGCCATAATCTCATCTGCATTCCCCGTCATCATCAGGTTGATGAAAAATTCGAGGGCAGTACACTGAGCTCCTCAGTGATCTCACTTACTCGTTTTTCCAAGCTGGATTAATACATGAAGTGCTCAATGGGAACAAACTGTGGTACTTCCTACTCCCAAGCACGGTAAACCACCAAACATGGCCTCCTCTCACTCATCTCGCTTCTCTCTCCAATTGCTAAGCTAGCGATAAGAGTAACCAATCTGCATCTCCGAAACACGCCACAGCATAATGTTCATTTAGACGGATTCAAGACGGAGCACTCCACCATTACGGCGCTGATGCCTAGCACCGAACACATCATAACTGGCTTCAATCAGAGGACCCTACTAGCAGAAGTCTACGATTTGGTCCTTCTGCATATCGCAGGGTCTACACGCACAGCATTGATGATTCAGTTCCTGATAGGTGTCCTGACCGCCAAAATACAGGACATGAGACACTACATTCATGTTTTGCCAAACTAACTACTCTGTCAGCTCATGATCTGTGAAATAACTCTTGCGACGATGACTATTTTTTGCGCCTATGAGCGAAAACTCCATAATGGCTGATAAGAAGAGGAAGATTCGAATAAGCCTCACTGATGTGAGGTCATGAATTTTGATACGGTCGGTCCAGCGCTACTGTTCAGCTCGGGGTATATTTCGAGGGAGAAAGGTAATGAAAGAAGGAAGCTAATCACGAGCGGGAATCACAGCTTGCAGTCGATTGGCTGCCAGCCTGCTGGCGGAGCGCTGGCGATGCGCTGATCACAAGCGGGAGTGACACCTACTCAGAAAAATGAAAACATGCTACATGTAATATAAAGTGTAAGATATTTGAGACATTCAAAAATATTACCTTTATATCGCATGTAACCTACACTTATATTACATGTAACATACACTTATATTTCATGTAACTTAATTAGAGCTGCAAGTTCCTGGCTACTGCTTCAGGTACGAATCAGCAAGCTTTATGATCTCTTGGACATCCCAGGAGCTTAAAGCTCGCTGCTTCATGACTGAAGCTGCACTCAGGCCGGGGTCGTACCAGGAATTTACCAGAGTTTTCCGAGCAATCACTGGTAAATCTGCAATTACTGCTCAACTACGGAAAATTTGCGAGAGAATTCACCTTGATCTGTGGTGTTGGCAAATTCTGCCAGATTACCAGAAAAATACCACGAAATTCCTGCGTAATTCTCCGGACTTCTCCAGTAATCTATCAGAAACTTGGAGAATTCTGACAGACTACGACAGACTACAAAATTCGGCTCTGGAATTCAATTCGGCAGTTTTACGGTCAGTAAGAATGACCCGTCAAGATCGAAACTCTCAGGACTCGGAACGGATGGTGAGGCTCGGCTTGTACTCTAGGAAAGTCCGAAGCAAAAAGGTCACGCGAGGACGCGGAAGTGTCTCAGTGATCCATGTAGCGCAAAAAAAGCCAAACTTATGTACGGACACGCAAGTGCGCTCTCCTCCCCTCCACCTACGTGCGCATGTAAGCCGAATCATACGCACATGCACGCCCATGTGTGTGCACATACACGCGCCCTCACGCCACCTACCTAGACCGTTATAGCACGAGAAATTCACCAGAGTTTGTCCAGCTAGCACTCGTAAGTGCGCAACTACCACCCAATTCTAAGAATTATGCTATAAAATTTATCCCAATTACGTGCATTTTGCTATGAAATTTGTCTCTATAGTGTGAGATAACCGTGGAGTTACTACGATATTCCTTTCTGAATCACCGGACACCCCCGTAATGTGTCAGAAAATTGGCGAAATCTGAAGACTATGAAATTTGGCCTTGACATTCGAATGGACAGTTTGGGAGTCTATATATAGGAATAGTACTCAGACCGGGTGAGTTTTGCTGTTTTATCAACGTTTTTCCTCTACCTAATGGTAAATGCGTCCGTTTACCACCGCATTACCAATGCATTACCACTAAATTCTGATGCCCTTTTTTCTGCTCATTCTTTACTACAAAAATTTACTAAAAATCATCTAATCACTGGTAATCGGCCAGAATTCAAGCCATTTTCAGTGAAATCATTTTTTACGCGAAATAGTGAA
>JAPDOI010001633.1:0-65000 GCA_029168955.1 Aplectana chamaeleonis | reverse complement strand
TTCCGGAAGCGGTCAAGAAATACGCGATGAACTCTCAGTGATTCAATCACCTCGTGCTAAGGCAGACGCACGTACAAGCGCGTACGCTTTCTCCTCCGCACACATGCGCGCGCAATCACAACCACGCGGCACCTGCACGCACATGCGTGCTTAACCGGGCGCATCTGCTCCCCCTGTGATCAAATGTGCGCGCGCGCAATCACATGCCCTCACATACGAACACACACGCGTGTAAAGGTACAAATGCTCACACGCGCCTTTGGTCACGCTCACATAAATGGGCGTGACATCATTTCCATGAACACATCTGATTTCTGCGGTTTAGATTTCTAGCCACCAGCTGCTTCACACCACCGCGGTTACATTTCCGTGGGAAAATTTCCGATGAAAGTTTCCTTTGGAGCGCTTCCCACGTGACAAGGACTTGACAAGAAGCGCGTTGCTGTTTGCTACCCTCGTAGAGGTGGACACTTTACATCTCAAGATTTTGTAAAGTGTGGAAGAGTTGAATCAATGTTGAGAATCCATTCTGTTTTTTTTTTCTTTATTTAATCAAGTAGCGTTTCTCATCCGGAACACACATTGTAGTGTCCAGAAATTTCAATCACATGAAAAATTAGTAGAACGTTGTGCATCAGTACGGAGAATCATCGCTCACGCACATATTTCGCATCTCACCTCGATCACACCACGGTAATCTCTACAAAATCATACTCAAGATGGATTTCCATGGCACCATTAGGCTGTGATCTGCTAGATATGACCATCAAAATCATTCTTGGTCGGAGCGGAATCAATACGTCCACTCAGCTGACGTGGCAACCACGTTTTTCCCCATAAAACTATTTGTTGCCGACGAAGGATTCTCGTTCCTTATGTTCTCTTTTATTTTTCTGGTAATTGGGCTTTTTCAGCTTGCATGTTTTCTTTGCTTGGTCTAGTGAATGATTCTTTTTTTAAATAAGACACACGTAACAACGATTCCGAAGGTTTGAATACATGCAAAATCCTGGTTACTCTCTCAGTCAAATGAATATTTTCAAGCATGTAATCGAACTTTTGAGTAAGTATTCGACTTCTTGAAAAAATCAGGGTCTCAAAACTAGTAGATTTAATCCACGTAAACAGAGAATTTTTTCATTCCATTCCATTTATTACTCTGTGCAAGACAAACGTGAGATTAAGAGTACCCTATTTAGAATTCCGTAGAGTAGCGCGCAATCTTTTGCAAAACGGCGCCTCACTAGTTTTTTTTTGGGCACAGAAAGCGCCACATCGCCATAAATTACTTCAGAGTGGTCCGATTTCGATTTTGAAGTAATTGCTCAATGCGTTCATCGAGTTCTATACATTAACTTTGTGAATGGATCCAACTCCACAAAGTTATTGCGAATTGTATATTTCCTTTTTGAAATCCCTCGTTAAGAAATGATTAGACGATCATTATAGAATAATTTTGTCATATTTTGACTTGTGGTGGATGGGGTTTCCAGAAGGAAATACACGGTTTTCGAAAAAAGTCGAAAAGACTTATCAAACATGCATTGCCCTCGACTCACTGACAAGGAAGCTACTATTAGCCAAACTGGCCACTCCGATCGAAATGTACTTTTCTAGAATCATTTTTTGACTTCGAGTTCGAATATGCCTGTCGCAGCTGCCTAGAGTCACACTGAAAAAAGTTACAGACGTTTTTTCTATGGTTTTCGTACATATTGTCCCTCCAAAAAGCGCATTAGTTCTACGAAAATTCTTAACCCTATAATTGTGTTCAGCACCCGAAACAACCTCCTTAGGCAAAGTTTGGGTGAAAGCACATTTTCCGAGCCTTCTGTAGACATATTGCGTTCTGGACTTACCCGGATTTTCGAATCAGCGTTCAATTATATCCATTACGGGGTACAGGAAGCGTTGAAGAAAAATATTCCAGATTTGACTTAAAATTTGTCCTGGGGGTGATTGGGGGTACCGATCACGAAGCTGGGCTTTACTTGTCGTTTTTTTTTTAAATTTTCGACCAAATTTGTTCAAAGCTTCCCACCGGCAGAAAAATTTGACAGCAAAATCGACTTTTGACGACTTCCGAAATGTGACTTAGATGTGGCTCAAATCGTTTTTCAAAGTGTTATTTGGAGTGCTCAACACGAATCTGATGTCAGTTTATCACCTGAATCTGCGGAAACGAGTTCTATTATCGCTGGTATCGCTATGGCATCTGTAACTGTGCAGTATTCCGCCCCAATCTAGTTGTTTCAAGAGGATAAGAGCTTGAAAGCATCTTACGCGCAGAACACCATAAACTATTTACATCGTGAACACTGCCTTTAATATTTAATTTTATTTAGCCTTCAATTTACCATTCATCTTTTTTATTCTTCTATCCCACAAATTTCATAATGGCGTGCACTCGTATCTCAACCAAAACCGCAAGAGTAGAACATGATTTCTTTCAGGATCCGAAAGAACCTGTGAGGTGTGAGGCTTTCTTTGTGTTTGCATTCTTTAAAATTGCTTCTATTCCGAAATCCGAGAGGGCGCCTTTGTTCTATACAATACTGTACAAAAAATGTCAAAAAAGTTGGTAGTGCGGCGAGATATTCGAATAATTCGTATTCGAATGATTCGAATAATTCGATTATTCGGAAGTTGATTTGTCGAGTATTTTGTTTATTCGACTATTCGGAAACTCAATGTTTTGAATAATTCGTTTATTCGAATATTCGAAAGAGTAAATTATTGGAAATATTCGTTTTTTTTTCAAAAACTTTTATTAGTTTGACTACTTCCCACCAGGGGGCAGTTTTGAGCTGAAAACAGGACCTTTGTCGCCTTGCTTCAGGGTGATACTAGGCAGCCAAGGAGGGTAAATTCATACTCTACGTGCGAAAATCGTTATTTAAAAGTACATTTCATCCAAAATGGCCACTGCAACCAGAAATTGTTCTCTTGTAAGAGGAGGAAATGAAGTACAATACCCACCCTAAGTTTTGGAAAAAAGGCGAAAAAACGCGGAAAATCGCTTTTTTCGTCTTTTGGTCATAACTCGTTTCAAAGTGGAAGTTTTACAAACTTGAAGACATCTTTGGAATCTTGTTGAACAATCTTTCTTTTTGATCTATACATGGCTTACTCTCAAACAAGGCATATGGGGTTGACACAATCAATCGAGTGAGATGTGGGACAGTATGAAATGCTGAAATGTGTGACTGTGTCTCTTCTTGTATCTTTTAACTTGTTTTCACTTGGGTTCTTTTATTTACCCAATTTTTTATCTTTTAGATTTTTATTTTTTTTAAGTTTAACTCCAATTCTACTCTGTGTATTATATATTAGCTATTCATTTAGTTATTTGTTTACTATTTTTGGTGTTGCTTGTAACATTCTTTTTCATTTACTCTATTTTTGTATGAGTTTTCACTATAATTTGAATACTTATACAATTCAATTTCATTCATATTATTCTTGCTTTATTAAAAAAAGGTTCCGCTAAGAACGTTAAACAATTATTCAGAAAGCAACCGTTTTAGCTCTAACCTCAGGCAAACAATTCAAAACAGTAAACACCTCAACAATGGAGGAGATGGACTCTGTTTCATTTCAAGTAAGCTCCTGTTTCCCATTATCACAGCGCGTAGCGGTGGCTTTTTCGTCGGGAGCTTCCTATCACTATTTATATTGCCGATGATAATCGAAATCGACAGCTCACTAGAGATTTAACACAGCTTAGTTCGAGTTACAATTACTTGTTAAATTTTCAAAACTTCTGGGGTTATTTTCAGAACTCGAAAATAACATTCGGCATCTCAATTCCAAAAATGTTCTCAGGTTCAAGAAAAAAGTTGTTTCTTGCAACACATTTCGCCCTCCCAAAAGTTGAAATTCTTCAGATTCGATGAGACTTCAACCTGAAGAACAATTCTTGTCGTATCGCTGACTTCGAGACTGTCTCTATACCTGGGGAACAATCAAGATTTACTTCTAATTGTGCCTAGTCTTGGATGAACTTCGTTTTGACGATGGTCCCCTTCGGCTTCCTCGTATCTCCACTCCTTCCACTCTATCTCTCTCCCTTTCTCTCGACGACCTGACGCACTCCTCGCTCGAAAACAGTCCCCCGAAGTGGATTGAAATCGCGCAGCGAGGATGGACTGACGAGTCAGACCACCCAGCAGCCAGCGCGCGCGGCCGCGGCGCGTCACCGCATTAATTAATCTCCTAAACGAAAAGTCTGGCTTTTGAATTTACTTTCATACCATTTTAAACAATAAGTTTTGGACTCTTATGACACTAAACTTGTATATGTTCAATTTTATTTTATCAAAAAAGTTACACTCCACTCCATTCGTAACAAATATTATTTTTCACTCACTAATAAGATATTTAGCTCGTCGACGCCTTGCCTTTATTTTGATTATTCCCATTTTTCTTTTTATCTCTATTAAATTTAAGCTTTAGTGACGGTTACTTTTAGTACATACATTTTATTGGTTTCAACTTTTCCTTTTGTTACTATAATGTGATCCCCTGGTCTCTCTTTTGCTTACAGATTAAGCCTACTTCTTGATTAATAAGTCATTTTATCCTTTTCTCTTCTTACACATACCTTTTTTACTATCTGATCGATTCGTCAGTCACAAATGGTGACACGGGCCAAGTGCCATACGTCAAAAATTGACGTGTTCCTTCTACTCTACTCTACTCTCCAATTTTCTTTCAACTACTTTCTATACCATTAAACACTTATTAGCTACAATTTTTCAGTTTCAATTCTTTCACTTCCTAACTTTCTATCCCCAATTTTAAGTGCTATTTTGATCTGAATTAGATTTTTATAAGGTTAACACACAATAAATTGGTAATTTCAGAGAGTTTTTGCACTCTTTTAGAGTATTTACCAATATTTCATTCACCTACACATATTTTTCCCACTTTGTTAAACATAACATATATTTATACCAACAATAAGATAACTCATACGACAACATGCTATCTTTTAATCCTTGGCTTTCTTCTTTAATCCGTCTCCTTACGGCTTTTGTTTGGAAGTCCTCCATTTTGTTCGTCCACATACTCTCTCTTACGATTATATTCACTTATTGCCGACTCCAACGCAATGGCTAACACTTTCTAAAAATAAATAAATGAATAAAACTAAGTTTGTTATATTTATTTTGAATAATATGAATTTTACAATAAACATTCACTAATTTTTTCAAATTATATTGATTTTATCCAGGAAAAAAAAAAGACCTTACCGAGGAAGACGTTTCGGCAGTTTGAGAAGTAGGAATGCTTCTTTGATTCACTTCGTCTTTGAAATATCATTGTCGTCATTCTCTTTCAATCCAAACATCTCTTCTATAGATTGTGATTTCCACAACATCTCTCCTTTCTAAAACATATACTCTTTTTCAGTTCAAGTGAGCTCCTGTTTTTTGTTATCACAGCACGGAGCGGTGTCTTTCTCCTCGGAACCTCCTTATCACTAGTTATATCTCACCGATGCTCACCGCTCCGTTGCTGTTGATTAGCAAAATCGACAGGTCACTACGGACGGACCAGAGCTTACCTTGCATTTTATATTGTTTCAATGTTAAATTAGGATAATGATTCCTATCTCTACTTCATTATAAAAAAAAAATCGTACTTCAATCCTTTTTTTATCACTTGGAGAAAGTAGACTTGCAATAGCCAAACCAGTCCAATCCGTGTAATCTAAGCCCAGTACAAATGCAACCATAGGAGCATGTAAGCGCTGTAAATCGAATCGTTTAACAGCTATATGAATATTTTATTAACGTAAGTCTAGCAAAAAGGAGGAAAAAATTTTTTGAATGTTATAGTTCTTCACCTTGGTTATATTTCCGTGTTTAAATATCAAATATCCACGCTGTACAGTAATATCCGGTGCCATTTTGTTTTCTTTCATGAGCGTCTTTCGTATTGACTTACGTAAATATAAACTAAAATAGTTTTCTCATTATTCTAAAGTCGCATCTCTTTCTACAAAAAGGAAAAAAAAAAGCACCTCAAACTCTCTGTGTCAGAAAGCAGCATTGTTTGATCACGGATGAGACGCACATAGGTTTTATTCCTTCTGTTGTAAGCTGTCAAATTTTTCCTTCCGGTTTCAATAAAATACTCCCAGAAAGAATAAGACATTTTAGCCTTAATTTTAAAGTTAATTTTCTGATTACGTGCTTTAGTGTACAACCTGAACTCACCCTTATATTAGTAGTGCCGTTCTGATGACCAATAAATATTAACCATGTCAAAGGTTGTGGGTCGTTTTTGTTTGAGTAACTGAAATTTATAATAGTATATCATTTTCCGCATAGGTAATTTTAGCAATTTCTTTGAATATTAAATACTCACTTAACTACATCCTTCAAAAAATGTTCAACGAGTTTTTTTACACTCTCACGGTTCGGATCGGGAAAATTAATGATCTTTGAATACTCCGACACAACCCTTCTGTTGATGTTTTCTTGATGACGGCATGTTCTTTCTGTCTGGACTTGATTCGCGACATCAAAACCGATTCTCTTAAAAAATTAGTTAAACTTTGGTAGTTGTTGTGTAGTATTAATGAGAATAATAATATCAATATTAAATATATTTATAATAATAATGGTTATAATAATATTTTTTATATATTTAAAAAATCGTAATAAATATAGTACGTTATACATATAACATATAAATCAAATAATTTCTATATAATACCCATTATAATAACAATCTAACGAATAAGTTATTGTGTAATACTATAATAATAAATAAATATATATTTCACATATGTACTTTTTGATGTTTTCTTGATGACGGCATGTTCTTTCTGTCTGGACTTGATTCGCGACATCAAAACCGATTCTCTTAAAAAATTAGTTAAACTTTGGTAGTTGTTGTGTAGTATTAATGAGAATAATAATATCAATATTAAATATATTTATAATTATTGGCTGTACAGGGATCTACCTCCTCGTTGGTGTACGGTGGAAGCGTTCACAGACCCTGTAGGGTTGCCTGGCAAGCCTTGGTGTGAACGACGAACAGATCCAAACTGTCTCCCCCCTAGAATGTCAGCGTCAAGCCAGCGCTGAAGCGTTCATGGGGCTCATCCCACGCCCTTGCCCGGCTAAGGATGAGATCTAGGAGACGAATGCCTTTACGCATCGACATCCAATCAGCTGCCCCAGTCCTCCGCACACCGCGCCCAGCCGTCTACGACGTCGGAAGGTATGGCAACCGGTGAGGGGCGATCAAATCTCGGAGTACGCAGGACGTTTTATGGAAACGGACAAACTGGACCGGACAAACACAGGCATCACGACTGTGTACGATTTTGCTCCTTCAACGCCCGAACTCTTTCAACTGAAGCGGATCAGGACGTCTTTCTGAGAGCTGCGGATCGAATACTTTACGATGTTATAGCAGTACAGGAGACAAAGACGAACAAAGATTCCGTGCAGAAATTGAAAGATGGAAGATTGTTGATTCTCGGAAAAAGTGGAGGGACGGAATGTTGGCGGTGTTGGCTTCTTACTCAACAGCACCATGGCACATACTATGGATTCGCACTTCATCTACTCCCCGCGCCTGGCCGTTTTACGACTCAAGCCCAAAGGACACCCAGCAATCTCTATCATCAACGCATATGCACCAACATCAGCTGCTGCGGATGATGAGTTCGATGAGTTCTACGGACAACTCGAGGATGTAGTAGCTAAAGAAAGAGGCTTTTACAAGATTTGTCTGGGCGACTTCAATGCTGTCCTCGGAAGAGCAGTAGATGGAGAAGGAAGAATCGGATCGTATGGAGGCAACATCAGAAACGATAACGGGTCTCGCCTGGCAGACTTTTGTGTAGCGCACGTATGTTCCACGGTAATTCGTTTTACAAGAAGCCCGAAAGTCGAAGATGGACCTGGAAGTCACCGAACGGAACGACGACCAATGAGATTGATCATATTCTCGTTAATCGGCGATGGGCCCTCCTAGACGTCGGCACTGTTCCATCATTCGTGACAGGCTCTGAACACAGAATGCTTCGTGCAAAGCTTCGACTTCACAACAACTTTACGAGGAAACATCTTAGTCAGAGATTTTGCAGCAAAATCCGAACCGTGGATTCAGAAGTGATGCAGCGCAGTGTAGCCGATACGCAATGGAATGTTTTTGATGATCCCACAGACGATTACGAGGACCTGTGTCGCAAGATAAAGGACGCCGAAGAAAATTCATTGGTTGGAGCAGTGGAACCAATTGATAGGCTGCGCAAGGAGACTAAACTGTTGCTGGAAAAACGCCGCCTGGTACATCTCGATCCGAACACCAGTCACTTGGAACGTGTTACGATCAGCAAAGTTTGCAGAGCTGAGGTATCGAACGATTTGAAGCAATATCGAGCGCGGAAGTTGTTGGACACCGTGAACCAGAGGAAAAGCATCAGGTTTTGTCGGAGAGAGCTGTCAGATCGCAGAGAACAAGTGTCAGCACTTCGAGGTTCCTAGGGTTGCATTTGCACGTCTCGCGCTGGTATGGAAAAAATTGTGGTGGATTTCTACAGCACCCTCTTCAACTCAACACTGTCCGTGCCGCGTAGCCCACTACCTGCAATAGCAGATGACCCGCCTCCAATCCTTGAGAGTGAAGTTGCTTTTGCTGTCAAAGGGATGAAGGAAAACACAGCTACTGGACCAAATGGCATTACAACCGAGTCCCTCAGAGCGGGTGGTTCACCTTTATGGAAAGTTCTTGCGGAACACTTCGGCTCTGGACGACTTCCAGCCCAGAGAACAGGCAGGCTTCCGTAAGGGTTACTGCTGTCTTGATCACATTCAGGCGCTATCGCAAGTCATTGAACGGACAAGGGAGTACCATCTACCTCTAGCGCTCGTCTTCGTGGACTATACCAAGGCATTCGATTCGGTTGAAGTCCCGGCTGTTCTTAACGCTCTCATCCACGCTGGTGTTGACGCTCAGTACATCAGAATATTGGAAGAGTGCAACAACGGAAGCAACACCATTATTCAACTATTCGAGAGGAAACTGAAGGTGTCGATTGGAAAGGGTGTCAGACAGGGAGATACCATTTCGCCGAAGCTGTTCACGACCGCGTTACAAGACGTGATGCGCCACATCGACTGGGAGGGCAAAGGTATCCTCATAGACGGGTGCAGACTATCCAACTTGCGCTTCGCTGACGACATTGTGCTGCTGGGTTCGTCTTCCGCAGAAGTCGAAGGAATGCTTAACGAACTGGACGCTGCAGGAAAAGCGATTGGCCTTACAATGAATCTAAGGAAAACCCAAGTGATGCGCAACCAGTGGTGTGACGACAGCCCCATTCGTCTCTCTGGCACTCCCCTACCCACTACGAACAGCTACGTCTACCTCGGAAGAGAGGTGAACATGCAAAACGACTTGTCTACGGAGATCGGACGGAGACGACGAGCGGCCTGGTCTGCACTTGGATCGATAGTGGAAGTGACAGACAAATTGCGGGATGTGAAGACACGAGCACGTTTGTTCGACACCACGGTGCTACCTGCGCTGTGCTATGGAACCGAGACATGGGCGGAAACGAGGGCGACCACACAGGCTATAAGGACAGCTCACAGGGCCTTGGAACGCAGACTACTGAAGACTAATCGTCGTGCCCAGCGAGCTGGTGGCCTACGCAGTGCCGATCTTCGAAAGCAGTCGCAGTTAATGAACCCTCTTCTGTTCATGGCCCAGTCTAAACACCGATGGGCAGGACACGTGTTGCGCCGCATGGATGACCGATGGAGCCTCCGTACAACAGTCTGGTTACCACGTGATTGCCACCGGCCTCTAGGCCGTCCTCCCACAAGATGGAACTCTGTATTTTCAGGCAGAGTCAAGACGTTCTGCACCGAGCGAGGTCTTCCTGAAAATCACCATCACTGGATGTCCCTTGCTCGGGATCGGTCGAGCTGGTTGAGATGTGGTCCACACGGCGGCGACGCGCAGTGAAGATGGATCATCAAGGTATCAAGGTATGTACTTTTTGTATGTATATATGTATGTATATGTGTATTTATATATATAATATTAAGTTAACAATAATTAATAACTCGTATTGTACTCTCTCTCTCTCGTTGCCATATTTTCTCTCCTATTATATTTCTAACTCTCATGTTGAAATTGTTTAAGTCGTCAGTCACGAAAGGTGACATGGGCCAAGGGCCATACGTCAAAAAATGACGTATTTCTCCATTTGTTCTTTCCTTAATGTCTAATATTCATCTATAGCGTGAAATTATGAATTTCCGGACAGCCACAGAATGTGACACCAAGGTAAGATCATACGTTCTTCCTTTCAGTAAATTTAGTGTTTTCAAAATTTTTCCTCCCCTCAATTTTCACACATTAATAACTGATTTTATAAATTTACTAATCATCATAGTCAAGTAAGTAGAAATTAGCCGACGACACCTTTCGATGTAGTGGTCCAGTGAACGTATGATCTCTTCTCTTCGATATTATCATATTCAACATTGATTATCTCTGTGTCTAACATATCGGACAATCATCATAGGAGACACGGACCAAAGTACAACTTTTCTATTACCCCATTCTTTTTCATAGATAACCGTTAAGCTCGAAAAAATATTTTTACTGAAGATATACTTACTAGAAACAAGTTTTAACAGTTTCTTTCTACAATTTTGTATTGATATCTACACACCTAATAATTTCTTATCACAAATTTTAAGTAAAGAAAGATATTAACGAGTTTAATAGAATAATATATTGAGTTAAAATTCAATTACATAAAAGTTTAAATACTTACTTCATCCATGTGTAGACTGCTTGCAGACAAATTAGAATATATTAGCAGTTTTAGGCCAGTTTTCTTGAAAGTTTTTCCCGAGAAGATACTGTAGAGATTCGTTATAAGACCTCATATACAAATAATTACAAACGATAAAACTTACTCATACAATCACATATAATTAAGCACGTGTGGCTTATCTCTCTCATCTCTACCCGGTCGAAGTAGAGCTCATCGGGTTGTCATCATGTTGAAATCTACTAATTGTTTGGGTTTCGCCGTGGTCGACCGCTCCGTTGCTTGCTCCTCCCGGACTCCTTTGAGAGGGATGGGTTATACGATGTATGCAAATACACGATGTACAGACTTATGTACGGGTGTATATGTATATGTGTATGTGTATATATATGTATGTGTGTGTATATATGTATGTATATATATATGTATATATGTGTGTATATATTTTGTACAGGCATACAATTATGTACACCTATATTTTTTCTCTATGTTGTTATTGTGTTAGCTCCTTTTGAACTTTTTGTGCACATTCGCACCAACACCCTATTCCTTCTCTTTCAGGTACACTTTGGGATTTTGATTCAATCCCAACTCCACTCCATTACACATTGAAAGGAGGGCCATACCTCTTAATAAAAATAGGGAATAGTACTGATGGAGTTATAAGCGGAAAAAGTCAAGAGGGATCATTTTTTCGCGCTACCCTTTACTATTCAAAACTCTTAGGGCTTGACAACCCTGCCAGCAGCCCTGGCAAACCCGTAAGGGAGATTCCTCTCTGTAAGGGGTTTGGCCGCCCACTTACTTAGATTTTGGTCAAAAAACTCAGCAAAGTATCAATCAAAAGCGTATTTTAACCTCAATGAGTTCAAAAAAATTAAGATAGGAGCTAACACATATACTATTAAGGACTTTGGTAATGAACATAGAGGGTCCAAATGTAAAAACAATTGCAGTATTTGTAATATGGTAGTATCTGACAACAAAATTATTTCCCATGTAACTACCATTTAAATACCTATAAGAAAGAAATTACGAACTGCAGGACTAAGGGTGTTATATATTGTTTACAATGTGAAAAATGTAATCTACAATATGCATGAATGACAACCAGATGTTTAAGAGATAGAATTTTTAGAACATTTAAATAATATCAATAAGCTTAAAAGATTTTCTCCTCTTTATAATCATTTTCGTGATTTTAAATCAAGTTTAAAAGTGCATATTTTAGATTCGCTAGAAGAGAACGATACCAGCCATATCTTTCTAGAAAAAGAGGATTTTTGGATTAAATTGTTAATGACTCCGTACCCTTTGGTTTGAATGATAACGTAAAGGAGTTATGGAAATATTTCCAACATTTCAAATCCTTTACTTCATAAGAGTACACATCCTTATTATTCACTTAAAATAGTGAAAGAACGTAGAAACAGAGGAAGAAATAACAAAAATAAGAAAATTTCCAATTCAGATTATAAAGAGGTTCTTAACATATATCTCTAATACAAGACATGAGGATATCAATTACCGAGAATTATACACAATTATGAAAAGTCTTAATAAAAAGAATATAAAGCAATTAATTAAACTTTCTCATTCCGAAAATTTTCTCTTGAACGTCAACAATAAAATTAAATTCCTTACATTATGTTTTCTAACTCATTTTCACTTTAACACTGATAAACATAATAATAATTATAGAAAAACATATAGCTACAACTTTAATAGAATTTTCAATAACATTACTGTTAAAAATGCTTTAAACGATAAAGATAAAGAAAAATTATTACCAGTAAGAGTCATTCATACATACGATAATCCAATTTCCACCAACGTTTTCAATTATAACAAAGTTCTCAAATATGCAAATAGCCATACAATTTCAAGCATAATTACAAATAAATGTATTTGCGAATTACATAAGGATAAACTTGTAAAGTACATAAATACACACCATGGTCATATTATTACGGGTGATTTAAATATTATTCAAGAATCAAAACTCAGAGATATCTTGAAAAAGGGTACTAAATATAGAACTTACAAAAGAAATAACAGAGATAATATAAAAAAGATCTACTTTGAAGCCACCCAAACATACATAAATTACATTAAAAAAAAAATTAAAGACAACACTAGAAAAATTGTAGATCTAGAAATTTACTTTAAGCAACAGTTCAGAGCTAAAATCAAACCATTGCTAAGGGATATTAATATAAATAACAGTAAATACAACATCATTAAAGAATTACATGAATATCATAAAAATTACATCTTTTGTCCTCTAGAAAAGCCAGTAATAATTATGGAATTATCTATCAAAAATACTACATTATCACATTAATGAAGGAATTATGTACGATTAAATGAAGGCAAGCTAATAACTCAAGAACAAAATAATAATACTTATAAACCTCTTCCTGAATCCAATGCACAAGCTTATAATATTAAAGCACAAATTCTCTAACGTTAAAAACAATCTTAAAATTGTTACAAATTGTGATCTCCCTATTATATATGCATTACCTAAACTTCACAAATATCCAACGAAATTCAGATTTATAACAGGTGCTAGTAATAGTAGTATAAAACCCTTAGCGGAGGAGCTACATATCATTTTCACTTTTTTGAAAAAACATTTCATAAATTATTTAGAGGTCATACATCAAAGAAATGGCAATTTGAAACTCTATTGCTCGATAAATAATATTAACATAGCTTCGGAACTCAATGCTATCAAAAATGAAAATTTAAAAGTCTTTTCGGCAGATTTCACAGACATGTTCACGAATCTTAGACATGATCTAATTATTTCATGTATTAAAGAATTTCTTAACGTCTGTTTCCGTAATGCAAATAAAAACCTCATAGCCAGCAATGGTTACAAAACCTTTTATGTAGACAGAGAGCTTGAAAAAGGTGTTTATAGATACTATAAGCTCCCAGACTTGTTATATTTTACGGAATATCTGTTGAGGAACAGCTACTGTAGATTTGGTGACATGGTATTTAAACAAAATAAAGGAGTGCCACAAGGTGGTAATTTCAGTCCTTTATTAGCAGATCTCACAATCTCTGTTTTAGAATACCGTTTTACCATTAATCATCGCCTAGACAAAAATGTATTATTCCTCCCTTACAGATATATGGATGATTTGTTGATTATTCATAATCAAGAAGATAACTTTATAAATAATAAAATCGAATTAATATATAAAAATAAATTAGAATTGAAACAGACCAATAGTTCAAGTTCTAAATGTAATTATTTAGACATGACTATAAAAATAATTGACAATGTTATACATACCAGTCTTTATAATAAAACAGACGACTTTAATTTCGAAGTAATAAAATTCCCACATTTTAATACGGTTCTTTCACGCAAAATTAAACTATCTACTATTTATACCGAAACGTTGAGAGATAGCTAATATTAGCAGTAGCCTCATTAATTTCATTGATAAGATTAGGGAAATGAAAAAGGTATCTAGAGGCCCGAGAATACACATCTGAATTCATAGAAACAGGTATTATTAATTGCTTATATAAAAATAAAAATAGCTTACAAATTTGAATTGAACGATAATATAGATAATATTTTATTAATCATTAAAGGCTTTTTGTAACATAGATATACCATTATAATAACTATTTTAATTGTAATATTTGAACACACTCTAATTAACCTATCATGACAATAATATTCACTCTTTGTAGCATTGTTAATTAACTTCTCAATTAGTCCTATATCTGTTTCCAGATCCACCTTAGCATAACATGCCCTAATCATCAGTAATGACACTTCACTGAGTATCCTATTCTTGACTTGGACGACATGTAGTGTTTTTGTCAAAAATTCGCTTTTTAGTTATTATAGGATTCTTCTTCCTTTTCTTTCCAATTTATTTCTGTAAAACAATATAGTTATTCGTTTATTCCTGAACTAATCTGTAAGTTAGTTTGAACTATTATTTCATAACTTAATTTGCATTCAAGAAATATAACTCTTTAATAACAATTTTATATTTGTTTTAATAGCAATTTTATGTTTACCTTAAATACAGTCTTCTTCTTTACTGAAGAGACCCGGGAAGACTGTTCAATAAAGTTCGTCTAAAGCAAGGGTCGAAACGAACTTTATTGATTTGTTAATAATGTATATTTATTCATTCACTTCATACCTTCACAACATTTGATTAGCTTTTTGTTTTTATTAACCAATTGACGGCCCGTCGTCAAATGCGGATATAGATCGCTAAGTGCAAGGAATAGGGGACGGAATATGGATTTTTTAGATTTTCCAATTTTCTAAAAAAAAACTACTTCTGATCAAGAAAATAAAAATTGCAGAGCAGCCCTGCAGACTCGACGTCTCCTTTTCACATTACGGACGAACGAGCTGACAAGAGACTGACACCAGCATAAACAGAAGTTGCGAAATTTTGTCTTTTTGTGCTGTGGTGGGGGAACTAAAAAGAAACAATTTGAATTGCGCTAAGTTCTTAGTGCCAATGGGCAGATCAGGAATGATTTTTTAGGGGTTTGAGAAATAAAAATATTTTCAGCTTGAATTCTGTACGAGAAGGGGCAAGATATTTGGGACGCCGAACGCAATATGAAGTCTATTTCAAGTTTGGAAGAGGCTTGCTCATTGCGGCGTTCGTGACACCACCGGCTAGAGGACTTGCGATCGTGCGTTTAAGGTCGTAGCCCCATCCATTCACTAGACTTCATTCTAAGGAGAGGCCATATGTACAGGCCATAAAACGGCCAATGTCTCACCGTCGACTGCATACCACGCGCTGCGCGACCGCACGCGCGGCCGCGCAGCGCGTGGTACGCAGTCGACGATGAGACATTGGCCGTTTTATGGCCTGTACACTCTGTTCTGATAGCAAGCTCCGCAAAACATGCGGCAGAGACCCCTACTAGAATCAATAAAATCATGGGCAGACTCAAATCTCCCTGAAAAAGAGCCCAGTTTGAAATGCCGAGATCTCAATTTGTCGGAAAAGAGCTCATTTCCACTGGGTTTTTTGGTTGGCTTTGAGCATATATAGTTCTTTCGATAAGTAAATCTCATCTCTGGCTCTTTTTCAGATTGAAAACAGACCTCCGATCAATGCGGTGACGCGCCGCGGCCGCGCGCGCTGGCTGCTGGGTGGTCTGACTCGTCAGTCCATCCTCGCTGCGCGATTTCAATCCTTTTCGGTGGACTGTTTTCGAGCGAGGAGTGCGTCAGGTCGTCGAGAGAAAGGGAGAGAGATAGAGTGGAAGGAGTGGAGATACGAGGAAGCCGAAGGGGACCATCGTCAAAACGAAGTTCATCCAAGACTAGGCACAATTAGAAGTAAATCTTGATTGTTCCCCAGGTATAGAGACAGTCTCGAAGTCAGCAATACGACAAGAATTGTTCTTCAGGTTGAAGTCTCATCAAATCTGAAGAATTTCAACTTTTTGGGAGGGCGAAATGGGTTACGACCACTTCAAGAAACAACTTTTTTCTTGAACTTGAAAACATTTTTGAAATTGAGATGCCGAATGTTATTTTCGAGTTCTGTAAATAACCCCAGAAGTTTTGAATATTGATACAAGTAATTGTAACTCGAACTAAGCTCTGTTAAATCTCTAGTGAGCTGTCGATTTCGATTGTCACCGGCAGGTGGGTCTCGGTGAAATATAAATAGTGATAAGAAGCTTCCGACGAAAAAGCCACCGCTTCGCGCTGTGATAATGGGAGACAGGAGCTTACTTGAAATGAAACAGAGTTCATCTCCTCCATTGTTGAGGTGTTTACTGTTTTGAATTGTTTGCCTGAGGTTAGAGCTAAAACGGTTGCTTTCTGAATAATTATTTAACGTTCTTAGCGAAACCTTTTTTTTATAAAGCCAGAATAATATGTATGAAATTGAATTGTATAAGTATTCAAATTATAGTGAAAACTCATACAAAAATAGAGTAAATGAAAAAGAATGTTACAAACAACACCAAAAATAGTAAACAAATAACTAAATGAATAGCTAATAATTAATACACAGAGTAGAATTGGAGTTGAACTATAAAAAATAAAAACCTAAAAGATAAAAAATTGGGTAAATAAAAGACCCCCGATGAAAACAAGTTGAAAGGTACAAGAAGAGACACAGTCACACATTTCAGCATTTCATACTGTCCCACATCTCACTCGATTGATTGTGTCAACCCTATATGCCTTGTTTGAGAATAAGTCATGTAAAGATCAAAAAGAAAGATTGATCAATGCTGATTCCAAAGATGTCTTCAAGTTTGTAAGACTTCCACTTTGAAGCGAGTTGTGACCAGAAGACGAAAAAAGCGATTTTCCGCGTTTTTTTTTTTCGCCCTTTTTCCAAAACTTAGGGTGGGTATTGTATGTGCAAGCTGATAATTATATGATCAGAAACAGCTTCACTTCAATGGCATCACTCGAATTGAGAATAAGGCAGCTTGTGATCTAAAAGCAGCGGCATGTGTGTTCCACTCTCGCGATAAAATAGCCGGATTCGAGCATTACTGATCGAAGAAAGTACTTTATACTAGATTACCGAAGAATTTCAGCGGAGAAAAAAAAGGCGGCAATTCTCAGGCAGAAATTCTGCAAAATTCCAACAATTTTGAGTACATATCTAAAGGTTTCGGAAATCTTAAGCTCCATTTTCGGCCTATCGGGACCCTTTCATCGAAAGAATGTCTGACAAAATAGAAACTTTTTGGGGTCTACTTAATATTTTTCAGCCTATGTGAGTAGTGGAGAATTCTGCCAGATAACTAGAAAAGTCTGCCAAATCACGAGAGAAATCTGACAGAATACGGGAAAATTCTGTCAGAGGAGGGCAACATCGTCTCGTAATCTGGCAGATACTTCTTGTAATCTGACAGAAATTCTCGTAATCTGGCAGAATTTTCTTGTATTCTCCAGTCCGTATACGGGAGTATTCTGCCAGATTACTAGAAAATTCTGTCAGATCACAAATGAATTCTGCCGGAATACGGGAGAAATCTGTCAGAGGAGGGCAACATCGTCTCGTAATCTGACAGATTTTTTTCGTATTCTTTCAGAATTTCCCCGTAACGGTCTGGCCTGAGCAAGCTTGGATCCCACAACTTTATACAAGAGGCAGTGGGCTTAAGCTTGCTTAAAAATATTGCTTGTCGCTCCTTCTAATCCTCCTCACGATTACCACTAACCATGAGGAGTGAGCGATCAACGACTCGGCCAGGGCGAGTGACCACCCTGTCGAATGTCAATCCCATGGGCCTGCGCTCATCGGTAAGGTATGAGGCGTGCCCGTATGTTGTGCAGGCTTGCAGAAGGTGTTCAGCATGGGCCCTCAGTTGCTGGAGATATTTGAATTATGTTACACTTATACTACATGTAATTTACTTCAGTAAAGATAATTCACATGTAACTTACATTGACGGAGATTTATTACAAGTATATTGTAATCGTCTCTTATGTCACAAGTATTATGTTCTCACCATCAAAAACATATTACTTGCGACATTTGGCCTGCGAGCGAGAGACCGATATATTACATGTAACATACATCGGTCGAGATAATTTGCAAGTAATATACCTTGGCCAATTTATATTACATGTATATTGATTCAGGCCTTTTTTAAAACATGTAATATGTTTTCATTTCTCTGAGTAGCGATCAAAGTGCTTCCAGTGGTGCGCCGATATGTTGGCGGCCACCTGGCGAAGGGAGGGCTGTGACCGATGCCGCTATCTGCTCGTCAGCTGACTGAGAGCGAGTTGCCAGCACCATTGTCTGAGTGAATACGTCAGGACCAATCTGTGAGATTGGAGTTTGGTCCAAACCTAGATGATATTCAATGTGCTCCTGAAGCCAAGCCTGCAAGATTTTTGCAATTTGCTAACCTCGAGGGTTGGGAGACACTGCTATGCTCATAGAAATCGGACTGAGCCACATGGAATAAAAAGTTGAGAAGCTCAGGAAAAGATGGCGAATGCAACACCGCTCTTTAAATTTGCCTTGCTATTGAATGAGCGGTATTAGCAGCAATTTATCAAGAATGAAAATTGAGATCAAGCTAGGTTCATTTTCATTCGGCTTAACTTCACATATTGTGGCACGATGCCGCTACAAGGCATCTTTGCCAATTACTACCCTCTACAAGGTACGCATGACTCAGCTTGCAGTGATTAAAGTCGGTTCGTCAAAACATGTTGATGGCGGCGCACCCGTCTTTTTGTCTGAGTTACGGAACGTGTCACATATTTGACGGTAGAGCACGTAACCGCCGTTGCACCGTCAGCCCGTTTTCTACCGCCAAATAACCGTCCCGGTGTTTTGAAATTCTCTGTATCTGCGGTGCAACCGACAATTCGACTCCACCCCGTTTTTGCTCCCGCCGTTGCACCGATAAGCCCTTTTCCCCCGCTGAACAACCGTGAGCGTGTCTGAGCAACTCAGGTACTAGTAAACTCCAAATACCGTGCGGTACCGATTGCCACGATAGCCGTAAAATGGCGTGTGTGATGGTGTAGATGCAGAATCCATGGTAACATTGACGCCTATTTTATTGATTAGCTGCGGAAATCTTGAAAAAACTTTCACGTCTCCTTCGGAAAGCGGTAATTTCAGGTAGAAATGTTCATGAAAGTGGCAGTGAAATGTGACTGAGAGTTAATAAGGGTACTGGCTTGGTAATCGAAGGGATTTTGGGTAATCAGACAAGAATTTCAACCTCGTTTGTTATCTATTCACTCTGATATAAGGCTGCTCGGTTTCATTTCTTCAATCAGAGTTTTGACCAACAGTAAGATCGGTCCACACCCGAAGTTTTCCTTCCTTGCCGATTTTTGGTTTTAAATGTTTTTTTTCGAATCGCAGCCAACACTAAAATCAACCTCCACCCGGGGATGACCTCCTTTGCCTAACGGTGCAGCCGAAGGCTGCACCGTCCATCCAGCGTCTCAAATGATTTAAACCACTCCGAATTGCAGCCAAACCGTCCATCCAGGGTCTCAAATGATTTAAACCACTCCGAATTGCAGCCAAACCGTCCATCCAGGGTCTCAAATGATTTAAACCACTCCGAATTGCAGCCAACACTAAAATCGGCCTCCACCCGGGGATTACCTCCCTTGCCTGACGGTGCAGCCGAAGGCTGCACCGTCCATCCAGGGTCTCAAATGATTTAAACCACTCCGAATTGCAGCCAACACTATCCAGGGTCTCAAATGATTTAAACCACTCCGAATTGCAGCCAACACTAAAATCGGCCTCCACCCGGGGATTACCTCCCTTGCCTGACGGTGCAGCCGAAGGCTGCACAAATCTATCCAGGAGTCTCAAATGATTTAAACCACTCCGAATTGCAGCCAACACTAAAATCAGCCTCCACCCGGGGATTACCTCCTTGCCTGGCGGTGCAGCCGAAGGCTGCCCCGTCTATCCAGGGTCTCAAATGATTTAAACCACTCCGAATTGCAGCCAACACTAAAATCGGCCTCCACCCGGGGATTACCTCCCTTGCCTGACGGTGCAGCCGAAGGCTGCACCGTCTATCCAGGGTCTCAAATGATTTAAACCACTCCGAATTGCAGCCAACACTAAAATCGGCCTCCACCCGGGGATTACCTCCCTTGCCTGACGGTGCAGCCGAAGGCTGCACCGTCTATCCAGGGTCTCAAATGATTTAAACCACTCCGAATTGCAGCCAACACTAAAATCGGCCTCCACCCGGGGATTACCTCCCTTGCCTGACGGTGCAGCCGAAGGCTGCACCGTCTATCCAGGGTCTCAAATGATTTAAACCACTCCGAATTGCAGCCAACACTATCCAGGGTCTCAAATGATTTAAACCACTCCGAATTGCAGCCAACATGAAAATCAGCCCCCACCCGGGGATTACCCCCCTTGCCTGACGGTGCAGCCGAAGGCTGCACCGTCCATCCAGGGTCTCAAGTGATTTAAACCACTCCGAATTGCAGCCAACACTAAAATCAGCCTCCACCAGGGGATTACCCCCCTTGCCTGACGGTGCAGCCGAAGGCTGCACCGTCCATCCAGGGTCTCAAATGATTTAAACCACTCCGAATCGCAGCCAACACTATCCAGAGTCTCAAATGATTTAAACCACTCCGAATTGCAGCCAACACTAAAATCGGCCTCCACCCGGGGATTACCTCCCTTGCCTGAAGGTGCAGCCGAAGGCTGCACCGTCCATCCAGGGTCTCAAATGATTTAAACTACTCCGAATTGCAGCCAACACTATCCAGGGTCTCAAATGATTTAAACCACTCCGAATTGCAGCCAACACTAAAATCAGCCTCCACCCGGGGATTACCTCCCTTGCCTGACGGTGCAGCCGAAGGCTGCACCGTCCATCCAAAGTCTCAAATGATTTAAACCACTCCGAATTGCAGCCAACACTATCCAGGGTCTCAAATGATTTAAACCACTCCGAATTGCAGCCAACACTGAAATCAGCCTCCACCCGGGGATTACCTCCCTTGCCTGACGGTGCAGCCGAAGGCTGCACCGTCCCTCCAAAGGCTCAAATGATTTAAACCACTCCGAATTGCAGCCAACATGAAAATCAGCCCCCACCCGGGATTACCTCCTGCCTGACGGTGCAGCCGAAGGCTGCAAATCCATCCAGGGTCTCAAATGATTTAAACCACTCCGAATTGCAGCCAACATGAAAATCAGCCCCCACCCGGGGATTACCCCCCTTGCCTGACGGTGCAGCCGAAGGCTGCACCGTCCATCCAGAGTCTCAAATGATTTAAACCACTCCGAATTGCAGCCAACACTAAAATCAGCCTCCACCAGGGGATCACCTCCCTTGCCTGACGGTGCAGCCGAAGGCTGCACCGTCCATCCAGGGTCTCAAATGATTTAAACCACTCCGAATCGCAGCCAACACTATCCAGAGTCTCAAATGATTTAAACCACTCCGAATTGCAGCCAACATGAAAATCAGCCCCCACCCGGGGATTACCCCCTTGCCTGACGGTTGCAGCCGAAGGCTGCACAAATCCATCCAGGGTCTCAAATGATTTAAACCACTCCGAATTCCAGCCAACACTATCCAGGGTCTCAAATGATTTAAACCACTCCGAATTGCAGCCAGCATGAAAATCAGCCCCCACCCGGGGATTACCCCCCTTGCCTGACGGTGCAGCCGAAGGCTGCACCGTCCATCCAGGGTCTCAAATGATTTAAACCACTCCGAATTGCAGCCAACACTAAAATCGGCCTCCACCCGGGGATTACCTCCCTTGCCTGACGGTGCAGCCGAAGGCTGCCCCGTCCATCCAGGGTCTCAAATGATTTAAACCACTCCGAATTGCAGCCAACACTATCCAGGGTCTCAAATGATTTAAACCACTCCGAATTGCAGCCAACACTAAAATTAGCCTCCACCCGGGGATTACCTCCCTTGCCTGACGGTGCAGCCGAAGGCTGCCCCGTCCATCAAAGTCTCAAATGATTTAACCCACTCGGAATTTCAGGCACCACTATCCAGGGTCTCAAATGATTAACCCACTCCGAATTGCAGCCAACATGAAAATCAGCCCCCACCCGGGGATTACCCCCCTTGCCTGACGGTGCAGCCGAAGGCTGCACCGTCCATCCAGGGTCTCAAATGATTTAAACCACTCCGAATTGCAGCCAACACTAAAATCAGCCTCCACCAGGGGATCACCTCCCTTGCCTGACGGTGCAGCCGAAGGCTGCCCCGTCCAATCTGGGTTTCAAGTGATTTCAACCTGATATCTCTATTCTTGCTTCCGCGGTTGCACCGGCAATCTCTTTTCCACCGCCAAACAACCGTTCCTATGTGATTATTTATTGAGAATGCGGTTGCACTGGAATTACAGGCGTGATCCCCGGTGTGAGTTGTGTAATTGCACCATACACTATATTTTACAGCTATCGTGGCAATTTGTACCGCACGGTATTTTTCGTCTAGTCAGGTACTCAGGGGACGGCCGGCGAACCTCTATGCCAAAACAACGGCCGGCGCCCCACATTTCGAGGATACCGGCCAGCGGCGAACCATACTGCATGCGACGCACACGCAACGCGGATATTGGCTCACCCGCGAGCCACAAAACACGCCACGCCATCTTCAATTTGGCCGGTTGGAAAGACAATGATAGTGTTAACGGATGTTCACGTCGTAACGTGCTTATCACGTGCACAGCCCGTAAAAAAGGCGCCTCATCTCACTAAGGTCCTCATTCGGCATTCTAATGCCGGCCCTGAAAGGTGGCTTCGAGTCACTCTCCGGGGGCCAGCATATTTTTGACTGCTGAGGGGATAGGGGTGTCCTCTCGGCGTGGGGGGGGCGGTTTTCGCCGCGATCCGCAGGGAGGGTGGTTCCTCACCGCAGACTGCGGCGAAGATTACGTCCTTGCGGCGGACCGAGGCGGGGCGTTTTTCCGCCGTGGACCCGGGGTGATATGCTTGAGGTAAATAATAATACAAATAATGATCGCGGGCCATCTGGTAAAGGTCGAAATGCGGCTGGCCGGCTAACTGAGCGCGGGCCATCCACAGAAAAGGACCGCGAACCAGCTAAACAAGGTCGGCGGGTCATCGACATGAAGCCGGCCGGCGAACCAAAAGCGGGCGGCCGGAGGACGAAGACCGCGGGCCAGCTGGGAAAGGTTCGCGGGCCGTCACCCTAAGTACCTGAGAAGTGAAGGAAGTGCTGATAATAAAAGAAGTGAAGAGCGGTGTGTCTTCATTCACACACCGACCTTCTCCAGAGGTCAGCAGTTGAGGATCTGCCTGGACTAAAAAGCGGGAAAGCAGCACCACCGGTGGTGAAGATGTTGCGAATTCGGAGTCAGAACTTAGAAAATTTTAGAGCCAACTCGAGTGAGATTACGGTATCTCTGTTCAGGCGCACTTTCCTATCGTTCTTGCTGATTCGTAGGCATGGCTTGCATACGATGTCCTGAACATTAAACTGAGGTCATGCGAACGTCCCTTGATGTCCTGCACTTTTTTACTAGAGTCCTACACACATTCCATGACGTCCTGCCAACCTCTATTGGGATCCTGCACACATTCCATGAAGTCCTGCACACCCCTACTAGGGTCCTGCACACGTTCCATGGTGTCCTGCACACTTTTACTGAGGTCCTGTACAAATTCCAAGACGTCCTCCTCATCCCTACTGGGGTCCTGCACACGTTCCATGATGTCCTGCACACCTCTGTTGGGATCCTGCACACGTTCCATGATGTCCTGCACACTCCTACTGAGGTCCTGCACACGCTCCATGATTTTCTGCACACTCCTACTGAGGTCCTGCACAGGTCCCATGATGTCCTGCACTCTCCTAATGAGGTACTGCACACATTCCACGACGTCCAGCACACCCCTACTGGGGTCCTGCACAGGTACCATGATGTACTGCACACTCCTACTAACGTACTGCACACTCCTACTGAGGTACTGCACCCATTCTACGACGTCCTGCACACCCCTACTGGGGTCCTGCACAGGTTCCATGATGTGTTGCACACTCCTACTGGGGTGCAGCACAGGTCCCATGGTGTCCTGCACACTCCTACTAAGGTACTGCACACTCCCACTAAGGTCCTGCATACATTCTACGACGTCCTGCACAACCCTACTGGGGTCCTACACACGTTCCATCATGTCCTGCACATTCCTACTGAGGTCCTGCACACATTCTACGACGTCCTACACACCCCTACTGGGGTCCTGCACAGGTCCCATGATGTCCTTCACACTTCTACTGAGGTCCTGCACACGGTCCATGGTGTCCTGCACACTCCTACTAAGGTACTGCACACTCCCACTAAGGTCCTGCATACATTCTACGACGTCCTGCACAGAATTATAAAATTCAAACCGCAGATTCTATCCACAGTAACCCAATGGTCATGATAAGAGTATTGAAAACAACTCCATCCATTTATCGTCCTGATGAAGCGTAAGTCGGTGGAATGATATCATGCTCCCTGGAAGGGATTCATTCCGGTACTCATGGAATAAGGTTTCGTATGACCGTGCGGTTGAAACGCAACACTAAGGACCTTCACATCAAGTTGCTTTCTTCAAGTTGGAAGACTTGCAGGTTTGCCCCAATAGGGTAGCACGTTAGGTCCTTATGCCCACTAGTTGCACCAACATGCTGCTTTTTAACGCAGCTTTACCACTCCAATTATTGCCCCAGCTGCTTCAGTTTTCGCACCAAACTCCTGCGCTTCAGTGCTGCCTAACTGTTGCTCGCAAAACACTCACCAAGCTGTCATGAAGAATCTCATTCGACAGGTATCGGAGTGAATTGCTTCCAAGGAGCATGATAATCCACCAACCGACATTTTATCACGGTTGTAAATGGCATGCAGATGTGTTTCCTTACTCTTATGTCCATTGGGTTACGGTGGATGAAATCTGCGGTTTGAGTTTTATAATTCTGTCGTCCTGCACACCCCTACTGGGGTCCTGCACAGGTCCCATGATGTCCTGCACACTCCTACTAAGGTCCTGCACACGTTCCATCATGTCCTGCACACTCCTACTGAGGTCCTGCATACTTTCTACGACGTCCTGCACAACCCTACTGGGGTCCTGCACAGGTCCCATGATGTCCTGCACACTCCTACTAAGGTCCTGCACACGTTCCATGATATCCTGCACACTCCTACTGAGGTCCTGCAGGCATTCTACGACGTCCTACATCCCATACTGGGGTCCTGCACAGGTCCCATAATGTCCTGCACACTCCTACTGCGGTATAGTCAACCAACACTTCAGCACACCCTGCGACGCCTTCTTATCGATGGTGCGCATGGAACGAATACGCGCCGCGTTCAAGAACATCCCTCCCGCACAGCGTCCTTTTCCGAGCCGGACGTTTAAAGTACACCACCCTAGAGAGCAAGGTGTTTATATGGAGTCTAACACCTCATTCATACTTTTGCGATAGCGGCAAATGCCGCGGATTATCAGCAGAAAAATGAGAATTTAGATGTCTGATACCATTATCAAACACCTGATTTCACATTTTAGAGAAGTATCAGACGTCTGATTTCTTATTTTTCCCAAACCCATCATTTTCATAAACTAATCTTGAGAGGCCGGTTTCCGAGGTGGGGCGGAGGCGGAGGCGGTGGTGGAGAACGTTTTTGCGTACTTTGAGAGGTCATAACTTTAGAAAGCGGGGACCAGTTAGGATGAAAAGTTGCACACATATGTAATTTCTTGCAGCGCATCGATTGGTGTACACCGCATACCTCTGGTGACGGTATGAATAGGTGATCTCATTGTAGGGCATCCGCGCGGGAAGAGATCAAAGTCAAATCCTGGTGCGCGCTTCGCGCGCACCACAATTGTGGTGAGCGCGAAGCGCTCACCATATTTGGCTTTGATTCGCCATCGCGCAACCCCCTGATCTCAGTATCAGGGTCTAGAGTAAACGTGGGAAGACCGTTCTTTTTGTATTTAATGTACTTTAGAAAGCTGAATAACTGTTTAAAAAATGGTCCGGATTGGTTACCTGAGATTCGAGAAAAAGTGTCAAAACCACGTCATTTTGGTCGAAAAAATGTTCATCTCCTTTTTTTTCAGTTGGCGTTCACGATCTTGTTTGAATACTTATCGTTGAGCTAGAGAGCTCAATTTTGGCCAGGGAGCTGGTTATGTTTGCACCTAGCTCCTGTCAAATTTTGAAGTTGGTAGCTCAATTTTTGCGGAACCTCAAAATTGAGGGTCAAGAAAGACAAAAACACGTAAACATGTTATTATAAACCATCCGACGTTTACTCAATCGTAAAAATGAACTAGTGAAATAAACACCGTTACTGATAGGCTTTTTCTCAGGATTGAACGCTTCCTGAGACGGGGCAACGCTTCAATCAATGCGGCGGGATCTTGGAAGTACTTTTTGGAACGCCGCACGGTGTGACTCAGAAATGCGCCACAGAACGCCGTAGATAGTGCGCGGGACCCCAGCAGGAGTGCGCAAGACGCCGTAGAACGTGTGTGTGACCCAAGTTGAAGTGCGCCGGACGCTGTAGAAAGTGTGCTGGACCCAAATGGGTGTGCGCAGAACGCCGTAGAAAGTGTGTGGGACCCAAACGGAAGTTCGTCGGACGCTGTAAAAACTATGCGGTGACCAGGTGAAAGTGCGCAAGACGCCGTAAAAAGTGTGTGGGACCCAAATGAGAGTGCGTCGGACGCCGCAAAAGTGTGCGGGACCTGAATGGGAGTTGGCCCATGCCGAAAATTCTTTCCGCAGTGCTACCGTAACTATTCTTGGACAAAACATCATAACGAACGATAACGCACGCTCATAACGTGCGGGGTATAAAAAGGCGGAAGAGCGGTATGCATTCATTCACACACCGCTCTCTTCGAGAAGCCGCTGGGAAGTGGCTGAGGAGGTCGAAATTGTGCAAACATGATTGTTGGCTATTACGAAGTGTTCATATCCAAGCTGAAATTTTTTAAAGGAGGGTTACGGTAGCCCTGCGGAAAAAATGCTCGGCATGAGCGTGCTTGTGACCCAAATGGGTGTGCACGGAACGCCGTAGAAAGTGTGTGGGACCCAAATGAGAGTGCTCCAGACGCCGTAGAAAGTATGCGGGACCGAATTGTGTGTGCGCAGGACGCCGTAGAAAGTGTGTGGGACCCAAATGAGAGTGCGCCGGACGCCTTCGAAAGTGTGCAGGACATTGATGGGAGTGTTCAGGACGTCATAGAAGGGGGGGGGCAGGGCTCAGTGGGTTTACTTTCAATTAACAGGACCAGGCATAAATCATGTTAGAAAGGAAACCTTTAGGAAAAATAAATGAAATTCCTGGAAGTTTAGGTTCCTGGCAAAAGTAAAGATTTGGCATGGCCATTTTTTCGAGAAATTAGAAATATACTTAGGTAAAAGGGGAAGGTAAAGAAAAATGGAAAAAGTTTTGAAATATTCGTGAGAACGATTTGGCGTAGAATGATTTGATTTTTGGTAGATGTAGTGAAATAGCTGAAAGTATGATTTGGCAGTCGAGTTTGAACCAACTATCGATAAGAGTTCTGCAAAACGAGATCGCATTGTATGAGCTTATCCGTAGAACATATCAAAGCAAAATCACGCGTGTTATGGAACAAACACTTGATTTTACTCCACTTAATACGTGAAGATCGCCGCATTCCAGCTCCCTAACGAGCTTTTACTGCTTGCCTTATCAGGCGTAATTTTGCTTCGATATGTTCTACGAATAAGCTCATACAATGCAATCTCTCGTTCTGCACAACTCTTATCAATAGTTGGTTCAAACTCGACTGCTAAATCATACTTTCAGTTATTTCACTACATTTACCAAAAGTCAAATCATCCTACGCCAAATCGTTCTCAGGAATATTTCAAAAGTTTTTTTCATTTTTCTTTACCTTCCCCTTTTACCTAAATATATTTCTAAATTCTCGAAAAATTGGCCATGCCGAATCTTTACTTTTGCCAGGAACCTAAACTTTCAGGAATCATTTTATTTTCTCGAGTGCCCCCCCGGACTATTTTCAATCCAAAAGATGCTTGATGCTGCTATCAGTCATTGTTGTTGATGAATTCTATAGAAATACTTCGATTGATAGCGTTATAGATCTGTGGTCCAATTCATTTGTGACTAGAATCTTGAGTGCCCCTCCCCCGTCTAGGATAGTCCCGAAACACTGAGAAAAGATGCTTGATAGTGCTATCGATCATTGTTTTTGTAAAAGCTGGGCTTGAAACTATTTGGAAGCGGCACTCGAGAAAAAGAAATGATTCATCCCTGAAAATGAAAATTTGGGCTGATATGATATGCATGATAGCGTTATCAGTCATTGTTTTCGTGGAGACTCCATGAAAATACTCAGACATTGGGAGCAGCGGACCGCTGGCAAAAATTCGCCAGTTGCTCAACAGCTGGCGGACAGCTGGCATTTAACTGGCCAATGGCAATCACGAGGCCAACAGTTGGCATACACTCGGCTACACTCGGCATGTCATTTAATGCCAGCTGCGGACGGCTGGCGAATATGTGCCAGTTGCCTAACAGCTAGGTGATAACTGGCATTCAGCTGGCAATTGGTAATTACGAGGCCGACAGCTGGCTCATCCTTGGCATCTCAATTAGAGCTAGCGGCGGACCGCAGGCGAAAATGTGCCAGCTGCCCGAAGGCTGCGTGATAACTCGCATTCAGCTGGCAAAGGCAATCAAACCTCGAAATTACCGAGCGCATAAAACGCAGTTATCCACCAATCGGCACTTGGCTGGCGCCTAACCGCTCAGTGGCATTCGCTTGGCGCCGAGTCGTCACGTGGCTCTCACTCGACAGACTTAAGGACTACTCACGTTGTAATATGTTACAGTTTGATCTCTGATTTCACTGATAAGCCGAGCCGGTATATAAGGCGATTCAGTCCAATGAGTGTTCACTCGGCACTTTGATGCGGGCCCTGGAAGGTGACCTGAAGTCACTCTACAGAGGCTAGCATATTTTTGGCAGCTGATGGGCAAGTCCCCACGGCTAGGGGGGGGGGGGGGTGGGGTGGGTCCCCCACCTCAGACCGTTGCGTAGGCGATCTCCTACGCAACGGTCTGCGGTGAGGGACCCACCTCGACTCATCGGTCTGCCAAGAGACTGGCGGACCGCTGGCAAATGATTGCTCAACAGCGTTCTGCCAGGTATTAGCCAACAGACTGCCAGCGGTCGGTCAACGTCCTGGCGGACCGCTGGCAGGGTTATGGCGGACCGCCGGCTAATGGCTGTCCGACACCGGGAATGGTTTTCGCTCGCCAAGCAAATGCCGGCGGTCCGCCAATCCCAATGTCTGATTACTTCGACTTCTGAAGACGGTATCATTCATTTTCCAACTGAATCCTGAGTGCCCCCCCCAAACAGTTTCATACCAAATACTGCATAGAAATGATTCGTTTCGTAGCCTTACCAGTCATTGGTCCATTTAACTTCTGTCTTGAATCGTGGGTGCTCCCTCCCCAGTCTAAGATAATGCCCAGAATAGCTGTATAGAGCTTCGGGGAGCCGATCGGCTCCTAACGTAAAGCATGTCTGTCTGTTTACCTGCAATTACCTGTCTGAAAGCGTTTGATCGATACCTATGCTTTGTTTAGGTGCAGAGCGGTTCCCCGAAGCTCCATTTTCGCACTCAGTATGCCCACCTCTCGGGACTATCCTAGACGGGGCGAGGGCACTGAGGATTCAAGTCAGAAATGAAGTGATCCACCGATCGGTAAAGCTACTAATCGACGTATTTCTATAGAATTTTAATAGCACCAATGCTTGACAGCCAAATAAAGCATTTTTCATGAGTTTTTTCGTTCATCTCTATGAGTAAATCCCGCCCCCCCCCGTCTAGGATAGAGCCATATAATAAACGGCTCACATCTAGTAAGCGGCGTGGTGGTGTGTCTGACCGTCGTCTGACCGACAGACGTCTGTCTGTCCGGGTGTTTGAGCTTCCCGCAATTTTCGATACCATGAGTCAGAGCGCGTTATTGTTTCACATTCACATTCCGAGGTAGACGTAGCTGTTCCTAATGACTAGGGGAACGCCAGGGATACGAATGGGGCTGTCTTCGCGTCGTTTGGTTGCGCATTACTTGGGTTCTCCTCAGACTCATTGTGAGACCGATCGCTTTGCCTGCAGCGTTCAGTTCGTTGAGCATTCCTTCAAGTTCTGCAGAAGATGAACCCAGCAGCACAATGTCGTCAGCGAAGAGCAAGTTGGATAGTCTGCACCCGTCTATAAGGGTACCCTATCCCAGTCGATGTGGCGCATCCGCGAAATACAGTGCGGTGCCGATTGTCACAGAGCCATAATATGCTTTTTCAACTTTCATTTGGGAGTTTGAGTCGGTCGCTCTGATATAGGGATGCAACTGATTGTGGTGAGAGATTTGGCTTTCACTCGCCATCGCGCAACCCCGCGATCTCAGTACCAAGGTCCAGAGTAAACGTAGAAAGACCGTTCTTTTTGCATTTAATAGAGTTTAGAAATGTGAGAATTGATCTGTCATGAAGTCTCATGTTTGTTCCGAAATGTTTATTACAAGAGTGCGAAAATCGAAGCTCCAAAAGTTTCAAACGAATGCGAAAAACTCGAGTTTTTCGCATTAGTTTGAAACTTTTGGAGCTTCATTTTTCGCACTCTTGTACAGGATCAAGCTCACGGTGGTCCGCGGACCACCGTGGGACCGAGGGGGGTCGTCATTTTTTTGGAAAAACTTGAAAATTTTGGGGAGGGGGTCGTTATTTTTTTCGACCCATCTAAAATAAGGTCTGTATCGCTGAAAAATTGAATCTTGAGGTAAATATATTTGGGGCCATGATTATTTGATATGGAATGGTAAACATTATCGATGGAACAAGAGTAGTTTCCGAAAAAAAATTGAGTAAATCATCAAGCGTGTACTAGCTCAACATTATCTCGACTACAACATTCGGAGTAGACATTGCTTCGGGGTTTTCTAGCCGAATCCTATAGAAGTGAAGACTGTTTCATCGCTTCGGAACTCGTTGGGCCACGACTGCAAACTTTGTGCAGATCTGGCAATGGTAACGTAGAAGGTTTCGCACGATGACATCGCATCCTGTATAGCGCAGGACTTTTGAAGTGAGGTGATTGAGTTCGTAATCGAATCTAGGCGTACTGTGATCCGTATCTTGTTCGCGTCGTCTAAATATTTGGGCCAACCTCTGGTATTGAACTTGGCGTTTGTAGGTTAATACATTTCGAAGTTTTCGAAACTCGCTATTTCACAATGTATCATCTCCAGCAGTATGTGACGACCCATAGCATAGGGGAATACCTCCTGTTTTCTGAGTTAGAGTCATCTCTTGGGCACATATACCCTTGAACCTGATTGGTATAGCTGGAGTAAAACTCAGCGATGTGGGTGCTAACCAGAGCAACAGATCTCACTTCGTTATACACTTTACCCAAGGCTCGATGGCTAAGAGCATCGATGTCAAAGGTAATGTAATCGGTGTAACGATCAGCGTTGCCTTGGTCTCTTTGATGGAGTGTGACTCCTCATCTCTGTTTTTCTGGCTTCATGTTTCGGGACTCCGAAATTGAGAGCGTTTCATGGCTTTGCGACGTCGGTCCACTAAGGCCCTTAAATGTCTTAGCGTCATAACACAACAGGTACTCAGATATTGGGCCTTCAAAAGAGGTATAGTACTGATCGAGAAACTCTGTGTTCACACTTTCGTATCTTAAGCTCAAGGAATTCTTCATTTTCAAAACGTTGTTGTCTCTCAATAATCTTTGTGCAACATTCGCCATTTTGCCACCTTGTCTCCCGTCATGTGGTCGAAATAGCGAGACACATATTATACTACGAGATCTTCTTCTTATTGTAGTTATGAAAATAATGTCAGCTGGAATAGTGTGTGGCTCACCTGGTGAAGAATTGGAAACGTGAGACCGTCCATGCAGCAGCCACAGCTCTTGCTTTGATACTTTCAGTTGTACATATCTTCGTTCGCCAAGGCTTGAAGGCTCCCCATAAAAACGGGTAGTTGCGTAGGATCTTTGCAAGCGCTTGCTGTATGCTGGCCGATCAGCGGACCCGATGTATCGCCCCCATTTTGAGGTATGAAAAGTTCAGTTGTTCCCGAGCGAACCGATACGCGTAGTTGTTCTGAGCAGTTATGACGGAATTCAGTGTATGTGCTGCGTAGACGCAGAGAAAAAAATCTAGAAAAAACATATTTAGATATCTAATAGATAGCAGGGTTCGCACCTGCTCTCACTATTCCTTCGAGTGTTGTGTCATCATCTACCATGCGCTGAAGTTTTTCGTGAACGCCGTTTATGTGCACTGTCATCACAGATGCACCGTCGGGAGGCAGGGCCATCACCTTTCTTATCGCAAACGCGAAGGGCTTGTGAGAAAGACCATTCTGCATGTCTGCCCATGAATCCTCCTCAATTATAAAATTCTTGAATGCGTTGACGACGTCTTCGGACTTTCGCTGTCTGTTTCTACTAGAGACGTGGAAAGTTACGGGTGTGTAGGAGGGTGAGATAAACCTTATCAGAAACACAATCCATTTGCGATCGGTGTCGGCAATGCCGACGGTCAACAGAGAAAAGGGGAGGATGTTTCCAATTAAATATTTGAGCAAATCAAACTTTATGTGCTAGGCAAAATCTTGACCATACGCTTGGCATATGTGGGATCGTAATGCGATTAAGCAGGCTTCGCATCAGACTTCATTGTCATCACAATAAAAGAGATTGTTTAGCGAACGATAGAGCTTCCTTGGCAGCGATACCACATACGAGGTAGGATCGAGAGCTTGGTATGAAGTCATCGTCCGTGCTAAGAAAATTTGCAGCATTCTGTGGTAAAACATGAGATTGACACGGTTTTCTGCGCGAACACCTCACCCCTCGGGAAAATTATCTGGAGCTTTCAGAATTTTCGGCATTGCGAGTCCTATCTCGTCTATCTCCGTTAGGCCCTACAAAGTTGTCGCAAGCTTCAGCAATTGAGCTCTCATTGTGTGAATGTCCTCATACTGTTCCCACTTCCTTTTTTGTACCCTTTGCATAAGGTCTGCAAATATTTTCTGCATCAGGTCGAAGCTCTTCATCCGTGTTCTGGGGCAGACCGTGACCAGAAATTCGGAGTCGGTAGCGAAACTAAAACTGTAGCTGAATCATCTAGAGCTTTGCTCTGTTTGGTTCACATAACACCCCAAACCTTTAGGTGCTGAAGCTCTCAGAGGAGGAAAAATATTCCGAAAATAAAACACGAATGCCATTTCTCGCTCCGAAACTTTAGGGAGATAGCACACAACATCTCCGTCATCATTTAATACCTTAGCACTCAAAGATTCGAAACAAGTTCAAAATCGTGCAAGCCGAAAGGAAGCGAGTCTGGAAATGGCCAAATGCCAGTTTCAAAAAAAAGTACCAGCAATGAGCGTACCAATCGACTGGAAATGCTTCAAAAATCATTTATAGATAGGCGAGAAAATACCTCTTTTCAAAAACTGAATTTCACCTATCCCCCTCCGGACATTGAAAAAATCGACCCAAAAATCGAAAAAGGGTCGTCTATATACATGACCTAGTGCAAGTGTGAAAACTGTAGACAGTTGTTAAAAAGTGTTAACGTCCGGAGATGAGCTCATAAAATCGATTTTGAGCCGAGATATGGCCGTTCAAAGGTGCGGTGGTCCCACGGTGGTCCAAAAGCCCCACCGGACCACCGTGGCCAAAAACGGAGGGCGAAATTTTTTCCGGCTTCTGGAATGCTTTTCAACTTCCCATCTGGCTGAATTTTTCAATATCGGCAGCGCATGGAACGCTATTCATCCCCTTTGGAATGGTGAGGGTCCGAAAATTGAAAAAACTTCAGGAATGAAACGAGTCAGTAAAGTCTACCGAATTTTTCACCCTTCCTAGGTGGACGTTTTTTGGCCGAAAAAACGTCCCTCTCAGGGGGGGGGTCGTTGTTCAGGACGACCCGGACCACCGCTGTGCATGAGCCTGCTCTTGTAATAAACATTTCGAGAGCTTAGAAAGTTGACTAACTATTCAAAAAATGATTCGATACGGATACCTGATGTTCGAGAAAAATTGTCAAAACTACGTGATTTTGATCGAAAAAGTGTTAATCTTCTTTTTTTCAGTTGGCGTACACGATCTTGTTGGAACACCTATCGTTTAGCTAGAGAGCTCATTTTTCGCCCGAAAGCTGGTTATCATTGCACCTAGATCCTGTCAAATTTTGAAGTTGATAGCTCGATTTTTGCGGAACTTCAAAATTGAGGGCCAAGTCGGACAAAAACATATAAACATGTTATTGTAAACCACCCGACATTCACGCATCCGCAAAAATGAACCAATGATAATCAGCACCGTTACTAATAGGCTTCCGCCCAAGACTGCGCCCTTTTTGGGGCCGGATACCTGCACACAGCGCCGTAGACAGTGTAGGAGACCCCAGTGGGAGTGCGCAGGACGCCGTAGAAAGTGTTCGGATCCCAGTGGGAGTGCGCAGGACGCCGTAGAAAGTGTACGGACCCCAGTGGGAGTGCGCAGGACGCCGTAGAAAGTGTACGGATCCCAGTGGGAGTGCGCAGGACGCCATAGAAAGTTAGCGGAACCCCAGCAGGAGTGCGCAGGACGCCATAGAAAGTGTACGGATCCCAGTTGGACTGCGCAGGACGCCGTAGAAAATGCACGGAACCCCAGTGTGAGTGCGCAGGACGCCATAGAAAGTGTGCGGATCCCAGTGGGAGTGCGCAGGACGCCGTATAAAGTGTACGGAACCCCAGTGGGAGTGCGCAGGACGCCGTAGGAAGTGTACGGAACCCCAGTGGGAGTGCGCAGGACGCCGTAGGAAGTGCATGGAACCCTAGTGGGAGTGCGTAGGACGCCGTAGAAAGTGCATGGAACCCTAGTGGGAGTGCGCAGGACGCCGTACAAAGTTAACGGAATCCCAGTGGGAGTGCGCAGGACGCCGTGTAAAGTCAGCGTAATCCCAGCAGGAGTGCGCAGGACGCCGTAGAAAGTGTACGGAACCCTAGTGAGATTTCATAGGACGCCGTAGAAAGTCTACGGAACCCCAGTGGGGAGTGCGCAACACGCCGTAGAAAGTGTACGGAAACCCAGTGAGAGTGCGCAGGACGCAGTGGAAAGTGTACGGAACCCCAGTGGGGAGTGCGCAAGGAGCCGTAGAAAGTGTATGAAACCCCAGTGGGAGTGCGTAGGATGCCGTAGAAAGTGTAGGGAGCCCCACTGAGAGTGCGCAGGACGCCGTAGGAAGTGCACGGAACCCCAGTAGGAGTGCGCAGGACGCCGTTAAAAGTGTACGGAACCCCAGTGGGAGTGCGCAGGACGACGTATAAAGTGAACGTAATCTCAACAGGAGTGCGCAAGACGCCGTAGAAAGTGTACGGAACCCCAGTAGGAGTGCGCAGGACGCCGTAGAAAGTGTACGGAACCCCAGTGGGAGTGAGCAGGACGCCGTATAAAGTCAACGTAATCCCAGCAGGAGTGCACAGGACGCCGTAGAAAGTCTACGGAACCCCAGTGTGGAGTGCGCAACACGCCGTAGAAAGTGTACGGAACCCCAGTGAAAGTTCCTAGGGCGCCGTAGAAAGTCTACGGAACCCCAGTAGGGAGTGCGCAACACGCCGTAGAAAGTGTACGGAACCCCAGTGGGGAGTGCGCAACACGCCGTAGAATGTGTACGGAACCCCAGTGGGAGTGCGCAGGGCGCCGTAGGAAGTGTACGGAACCCTAGTGGGAGTGCGCAGGACGCCGCATAAAGTTAACGGAATCCCAGTGGGAGTGCGCAGGACGCCGTAGAAAGTGTACGGAACCCCAGTGAAAGTGCGCAGAACGCCGTATAAACTTAACGGAATCCCAGTGGTAGTGCGCAGGGCGCCGTAGGAAGTGTACGGAACCCCAGTGGGAGTGCGCAGGACGCCGCATAAAGTTAACGGAATCCCAGTGGGAGTGCGCAGGACGCCGTAGAAAGTGCACGGATCTCAGTGGGAGTGCGCAGGACGCCGTATAAAGTGCACGGATCCCAGTTGGAGAGCGCAGGACGCCGTAGAAAGTGTATGGAACCCCAGTGGGGAGTGCGCAACACGCCGTAGGAAGTGCATGGAACCCTAGTGGGAGTGCGCAGGACGGCGTATAAAGTAAACGGAATCACAGTGGGAGTGCGCAGGGCGCCGTAGGAAGTGTACGGAACCCCAGTGGGAGTGCGGAGGGCGCCGTAGGAAGTGTACGGAACAGCAGCGGGAATGCGCAGGACGCCGTAGGAAGTGCACGGATCCCAGTGGGAGTGCGCAGGACGCCGTATAAAGTGTACGGATCCCCGTTGGAGAGCGCAGGACGCCGTAGAAAGTGTATGGAACCCCAGTGGGGAGTGCGCAGCACGCCGTAGGAAGTGCATGGAACCCTAGTGGGAGTGCGCAGGACGCCGTAGGAAGTGCATGGAACCCCAGTAAGAGTGCGCAGAACGCCGTATAAACTTAACGGAATCCCAGTGGGAGTGCGCAGGGCGCCGTAGGAAGTGTACGGAACCCCAGTGGGAGTGCGCAGGACGCCGTATAAAGTTAACGGAATCCAAGTGGGAGTGCGCAGGACGCCGTATAAAGTCAGCGTAATAACAGCAGGAGTGCGCAGGACGCCGTAGAAAGTGTACGGAACCCCAGTGGGAATGCGCAGGACGCCGTAGAAAGTGCACGGAATCCCAGTGGGAATGCGCAGGACGCCATAGAAAGTGTACGGATCCCAGTTGGAGTGCGCAGGACGCCGTATAAAGTTAACGGAATCCAAGTGGGAGTGGGCAGGACGCCGTATAAAGTCAGCGTAATAACAGCAGGAGTGCGCAGGACGCCGTAGAAAGTGTACGGAACCCCAGTGGGAATGCGCAGGACGCCGTAGAAAGTGCACGGAATCCCAGTGGGAATGCGCAGGACGCCATAGAAAGTGTACGGATCCCAGTTGGAGTGCGCAGGACGCCGTATAAAGCTAACGGAATCCAAGTGGGAGTGGGCAGGACGCCGTATAAAGTCAGCGTAATAACAGCAGGAGTGCGCAGGACGCCGTAGAAAGTGTACGGAACCCCAGTGGGAATGCGCAGGACGCCGTAGAAAGTGCACGGAATCCCAGTGGGAGTGCGCAGGACGCCATATAAAGTGCACGGATCCCAGTTGGAGAGCGCAGGACGCCGTAGAAAGTGTATGGAACCCCAGTGGGGAGTGCGCAACACGCCGTAGGAAGTGCATGGAACCCTAGTGGGAGTGCGCAGGACGGCGTATAAAGTTAACGGAATCACAGTGGGAGTGCGCAGGGCGCCGTAGGAAGTGTACGGGACCCCAGTGGGAGTGCGCAGGGCGCCGTAGGAAGTGTACGGAACAGCAGCGGGAATGCGCAGGACGCCGTAGGAAGTGCACGGATCCCAGTGGGAGTGCGCAGGACGCCGTATAAAGTGTACGGATCCCAGTTGGAGAGCGCAGGACGCCGTAGAAAGTGTATGGAACCCCAGTGGGGAGTGCGCAGCACGCCGTAGGAAGTGCATGGTACCCTAGTGGGAGTGCGCAGGACGCCGTAGGAAGTGCATGGAACCCTAGTGGGAGTGCGCAGGACGCCGTATAAAGTTAACGGAATCACAGTTGGAGAGCGCAGGACGCCGTAGAAAGTGTATGGAACCCCAGTGGGGAGTGCGCAGCACGCCGTAGGAAGTGCATGGAACCCTAGTGGGAGTGCGCAGGACGCCGTAGGAAGTGCATGGAACCCCAGTAAGAGTGCGCAGAACGCCGTATAAACTTAACGGAATCCCAGTGGGAGTGCGCAGGGCGCCGTAGGAAGTGCACGGATCCCAGTGGGAGTGCGCAGGACGCCGTATAAAGTGTACGGATCCCAGTTGGAGAGCGCAGGACGCCGTAGAAAGTGTATGGAACCCCAGTGGGGAGTGCGCAGCACGCCGTAGGAAGTGCATGGTACCCTAGTGGGAGTGCGCAGGACGCCGTAGGAAGTGCATGGAACCCTAGTGGGAGTGCGCAGGACGCCGTATAAAGTTAACGGAATCCCAGTGGGAGTGCGCAGGACGCCGTATAAAGTGTACGGATCCCAGTTGGAGAGCGCAGGACGCCGTAGAAAGTGTATGGAACCCCAGTGGGGAGTGCGCAGCACGCCGTAGGAAGTGCATGGAACCCCAGTGGGAGTGCGCAGGACGACGTATAAAGTGAACGTAATCTCAACAGGAGTGCGCAAGACGCCGTAGAAAGTGTACGGAACCCCAGTAGGAGTGCGCAGGACGCCGTAGAAAGTGTACGGAACCCCAGTGGGAGTGAGCAGGACGCCGTATAAAGTCAACGTAATCCCAGCAGGAGTGCACAGGACGCCGTAGAAAGTCTACGGAACCCCAGTGTGGAGTGCGCAACACGCCGTAGAAAGTGTACGGAACCCCAGTGAAAGTTCCTAGGGCGCCGTAGAAAGTCTACGGAACCCCAGTAGGGAGTGCGCAACACGCCGTAGAAAGTGTACGGAACCCCAGTGGGGAGTGCGCAGGACGCCGTAGGAAGTTTACGGAACCCTAGTGGGAGTGCGCAGGACGCCGTATAAAGTTAACGGAATCACAGTGGGAGTGCGCGGGACGCCGTAGGAAGTGTACGGAACCCCAGTGAGAGTGCGCAGGACACCGTATAAAGTGTACGGATCCCAGTTGGAGAGCGCAGGACGCCGTAGAAAGTGTACGGAACCCCAGTGGGAGTGCGCAGGGCGCCGTAGGAAGTTTACGGAACCCTAGTGGGAGTGCGCAGGACGCCGCATAAAGTTAACGGAATCCCAGTGGGAGTGCGCAGGACGCCGTATAAAGTGTACGGAACCCCAGTGAGAGTGCGCAGGACGCCGTATAAACTTAACGGAATCCCAGTGGGAGTGCGCAGGGCGCCGTAGGAAGTGTACGGAACCCCAGTAGGAGTGCGCAACACGCCGTAGGAAGTGCATGGAACCCTAGTGGGAGTGCGCAGGACGGCGTATAAAGTAAACGGAATCACAGTGGGAGTGCGCAGGGCGCCGTAGGAAGTGTACGGAACCCCAGTGGGAGTGCGGAGGGCGCCGTAGGAAGTGTACGGAACAGCAGCGGGAATGCGCAGGACGCCGTAGGAAGTGCACGGATCCCAGTGGGAGTGCGCAGGACGCCGTATAAAGTGTACGGATCCCCGTTGGAGAGCGCAGGACGCCGTAGAAAGTGTATGGAACCCCAGTGGGGAGTGCGCAGCACGCCGTAGGAAGTGCATGGAACCCCAGTAAGAGTGCGCAGAACGCCGTATAAACTTAACGGAATCCCAGTGGGAGTGCGCAGGACGCCGTAGGAAGTGCATGGAACCCTAGTGGGAGTGCGCAGGACGCCGTATAAAGTTAACGGAATCACAGTTGGAGAGCGCAGGACGCCGTAGAAAGTGTATGGAACCCCAGTGGGGAGTGCGCAGCACGCCGTAGGAAGTGCATGGAACCCTAGTGGGAGTGCGCAGGACGCCGTAGGAAGTGCATGGAACCCCAGTAAGAGTGCGCAGAACGCCGTATAAACTTAACGGAATCCCAGTGTGAGTGCGCAGGGCGCCGTAGGAAGTGCACGGATCCCAGTGGGAGTGCGCAGGACGCCGTATAAAGTGTACGGATCCCAGTTGGAGAGCGCAGGACGCCGTAGAAAGTGTATGGAACCCCAGTGGGGAGTGCGCAACACGCCGTAGAAAGTGTACGGAACCCCAGTGAGAGTGCGCAGGACACCGTAGGAAGTGCATGGAACCCTAGTGGGAGTGCGCAGGACGCCGTATAAAGTTAACGGAATCACAGTGGGAGTGCGCAGGACGCCATACAAAGTGTACGGATCCCAGTTGGAGTGCGCAGGACGCCGTAGAAAGTGTACGGAACCCCAGTGGGAGTGCGCTGGACGCCGTAGGAAGTGCATGGAACTCCAGTGGGAGTGCGCAGGAAGCCGTATAAAGTCAACGTAATCCCAACAGGAGTGCGCAGGACGCCGTAGAAAGTGTACGGAACCCCAGTGGGAGTGCGCTGAACGCCGTAGGAAGTGCATGGAACTCCAGTGGGAGTGCGCAGGAAGCCGTATAAAGGCAAGGGAATCCCAGCAGGAGTGCACAGGACGCCGTAGAAAGTCTACGGAACCCCAGTGTGGAGTGCGCAACACGCCGTAGAAAGTGTACGGAACCCCAGTGAAAGTTCCTAGGGCGCCGTAGAAAGTCTACGGAACCCCAGTAGGGAGTGCGCAACACGCCGTAGAAAGTGTACGGAACCCCAGTGGGGAGTGCGCAGGACGCCGTAGGAAGTTTACGGAACCCTAGTGGGAGTGCGCAGGACGCCGTATAAAGTTAACGGAATCACAGTGGGAGTGCGCGGGACGCCGTAGGAAGTGTACGGAACCCCAGTGAGAGTGCGCAGGACACCGTATAAAGTGTACGGATCCCAGTTGGAGAGCGCAGGACGCCGTAGAAAGTGTACGGAACCCCAGTGGGAGTGCGCAGGGCGCCGTAGGAAGTGTACGGAACCCTAGTGGGAGTGCGCAGGACGCCGCATAAAGTTAACGGAATCCCAGTGGGAGTGCGCAGGACGCCGTATAAAGTGTACGGAACCCCAGTGAGAGTGCGCAGGACGCCGTATAAACTTAACGGAATCCCAGTGGAGTGCGCAGGGCGCCGTAGGAAGTGTACGGAACCCCAGTAGGAGTGCGCAACACGCCGTAGGAAGTGCATGGAACCCAGTGGGAGTGCGCAGGACGGCGTATAAAGTAAACGGAATCACAGTGGGAGTGCGCAGGGCGCCGTAGGAAGTGTACGGAACCCCAGTGGGAGTGCGGAGGGCGCCGTAGGAAGTGTACGGAACAGCAGCGGGAATGCGCAGGACGCCGTAGGAAGTGCACGGATCCCAGTGGGAGTGCGCAGGACGCCGTATAAAGTGTACGGATCCCCGTTGGAGAGCGCAGGACGCCGTAGAAAGTGTATGGAACCCCAGTGGGGAGTGCGCACCACGCCGTAGGAAGTGCATGGAACCCTAGTGGGAGTGCGCAGGACGCCGTAGGAAGTGCATGGAACCCCAGTAAGAGTGCGCAGAACGCCGTATAAACTTAATGGAATCCCAGTGGGAGTGCGCAGGGCGCCGTAGGAAGTGCATGGAACCCTAGTGGGAGTGCGCAGGACGCCGTATAAAGTTAACGGAATCACAGTGGGAGTGTGCAGGACGCCGTATAAAGTTAACGGAATCACAGTGGGAGTGCGCGGGACGCCATAGAAAGTGCACGGATCCCAGTGGGAGTGCGCAGGACGCCGTATAAAGTGTACGGATCCCAGTTGGAGAGCGCAGGACGCCGTAGAAAGTGTATGGAACCCCAGTGGGGAGCGCGCAACACGCCGTAGGAAGTGCATGGAACCCTAGTGGGAGTGCGCAGGACGCCATAGAGAGTGTACGGATCCCAGTTGAAGTGCGCAGGACGCCGTAGAAAGTGTACGGAACCCTAGTGGGAGTGCGCAGGACGCCGTAGAAAGTGCACGAAATCCCAGTGGGAGTGCGCGGGACGCCATATAAAGTGCACGGATCCCAGTTGGAGAGCGCGGGACGCCGTAGAAAGTGTATGGAACCCCAGTGGGGAGTGCGCAACACGCCGTAGGAAGTGCATGGAACCCTAGTGGGAGTGCGCAGGACGGCGTATAAAGTTAACGGAATCACAGTGGGAGTGCGCAGGGCGCCGTAGGAAGTGTACGGGACCCCAGTGGGAGTGCGCAGGGCGCCGTAGGAAGTGTACGGAACAGCAGCGGGAATGCGCAGGACGCCGTAGGAAGTGCACGGATCCCAGTGGGAGTGCGCAGGACGCCGTATAAAGTGTACGGATCCCAGTTGGAGAGCGCAGGACGCCGTATAAAGTGTACGGAACCCCAGTGAGAGTGCGCAGCACGCCGTAGGAAGTGCATGGTACCCTAGTGGGAGTGCGCAGGACGCCGTAGGAAGTGCATGGAACCCTAGTGGGAGTGCGCAGGACGCCGTATAAAGTTAACGGAATCACAGTTGGAGAGCGCAGGACGCCGTAGAAAGTGTATGGAACCCCAGTGGGGAGTGCGCAGGACGCCGTATAAAGTGTACGGATCCCAGTTGGAGAGCGCAGGACGCCGTAGAAAGTGTATGGAACCCCAGTAAGAGTGCGCAGAACGCCGTATAAACTTAACGGAATCCCAGTGGGGAGCGCGCAACACGCCGTAGGAAGTGCATGGAACACTAGTGGGAGTGCGCAGGACGCCGTAGGAAGTGCATGGAACCCTAGTGGGAGTGCGCAGGACGCCGTATAAAGTTAACGGAATCACAGTGGGAGTGTGCAGGACGCCGTATAAAGTTAACGGAATCACAGTGGGAGTGCGCAGGACGCCGTAGGAAGTGCATGGAACTCTAGTGGGAGTGCGCAGGACGCCGTATAAAGTTAACGGAATCCCAGTGGGAGTGCGCAGGACGCCGTATAAAGTGTACGGATCCCAGTTGGAGAGCGCAGGACGCCGTAGAAAGTGTATGGAACCCCAGTGGGAGTGCGCAGGACGCCGTAGGAAGTTTACGGGACCCTAGTGGGAGGGCGCAGGACGCCGCATAAAGTTAACGGAATCACAGTGGGAGTGCGCGGGACGCCGTAGGAAGTGTACGGAACCCCAGTGAGAGTGCGCAGGACACCGTATAAAGTGTACGGATCCCAGTTGGAGAGCGCAGGACGCCGTAGAAAGTGTACGGAACCCCAGTGGGAGTGCGCAGGGCGCCGTAGGAAGTTTACGGAACCCTAGTGGGAGTGCGCAGGACGCCGCATAAAGTTAACGGAATCCCAGTGGGAGTGCGCAGGACGCCGTATAAAGTGTACGGAACCCCAGTGAGAGTGCGCAGGACGCCATAGAGAGTGTACGGATCCCAGTTGAAGTGCGCAGGACGCCGTAGGAAGTTTACGGAACCCTAGTGGGAGTGCGCAGGACGCCGTATAAAGTTAACGGAATCACAGTGGGAGTGCGCGGGACGCCGTAGGAAGTGTACGGAACCCCAGTGAGAGTGCGCAGGACACCGTATAAAGTGTACGGATCCCAGTTGGAGAGCGCAGGACGCCGTAGAAAGTGTACGGAACCCCAGTTGGAGAGCGCAGGACGCCGTAGAAAGTGTATGGAACCCCAGTGGGAGCGCGCAACACGCCGTAGAAAAGTGCATGGAACACTAGTGGGAGTGCGCAGGACGCCGTATAAAGTGTACGGAACCCCAGTGAGTGCGCAGGACGCCGTATAAAGTGTAACGGAATCCCAGTGGGAGTGCGCAGGGCGCCGTAGGAAGTGTACGGAACCCCAGTAGGAGTGCGCAGGACGCCGCATAAAGTTAACGGAATCCCAGTGGGAGTGCGCAGGACGCCGTAGAAAGTGTACGGAACCCCAGCAGGAGTGCGCAGGACGCCGTATAAAGTTAACGGAATCCAAGTGGGAGTGCGCAGGACGCCGTATAGAGTTAGCGTAATAACAGCAGGAATGCGCAGGACGCCGTAGAAAGTGCACGGAATCCCAGTGGGAATGCGCAGGACGCCATAGAAAGTGTACGGATCCCAGTTGGAGTGCGCAGGACGCCATAGAAAGTGCACGGATCCCAGTGGGAGTGCGCAGGACGCCGTATAAAGTGTACGGATCCCAGTTGGAGAGCGCAGGACGCCGTAGAAAGTGTATGGAACCCCAGTGGGGAGCGCGCAACACGCCGTAGGAAGTGCATGGAACCCTAGTGGGAGTGCGCAGGACGCCGTAGGAAGTGCATGGAACCCTAGTGGGAGTGCGCAGGACGCCGTATAAAGTTAACGGAATCACAGTGGGAGTGTGCAGGACGCCGTATAAAGTTAACGGAATCACAGTGGGAGTGCGCGGGACGCCATAGAAAGTGCACGGATCCCAGTGGGAGTGCGCAGGACGCCGTATAAAGTGTACGGATCCCAGTTGGAGAGCGCAGGACGCCGTAGAAAGTGTATGGAACCCCAGTGGGGAGCGCGCAACACGCCGTAGGAAGTGCATGGAACCCTAGTGGGAGTGCGCAGGACGCCATAGAGAGTGTACGGATCCCAGTTGAAGTGCGCAGGACGCCGTAGGAAGTTTACGGAACCCTAGTGGGAGTGCGCAGGACGCCGTATAAAGTTAACGGAATCACAGTGGGAGTGCGCGGGACGCCGTAGGAAGTGTACGGAACCCCAGTGAGAGTGCGCAGGACACCGTATAAAGTGTACGGATCCCAGTTGGAGAGCGCAGGACGCCGTAGAAAGTGTACGGAACCCCAGTGGGAGTGCGCAGGGCGCCGTAGGAAGTTTACGGAACCCTAGTGGGAGTGCGCAGGACGCCGCATAAAGTTAACGGAATCCCAGTGGGAGTGCGCAGGACGCCGTATAAAGTGTACGGAACCCCAGTGAGAGTGCGCAGGACGCCGTATAAACTTAACGGAATCCCAGTGGGAGTGCGCAGGGCGCCGTAGGAAGTGTACGGAACCCCAGTAGGAGTGCGCAGGACGCCGCATAAAGTTAACGGAATCCCAGTGGGAGTGCGCAGGACGCCGTAGAAAGTGTACGGAACCCCAGCAGGAGTGCGCAGGACGCCGTATAAAGTTAACGGAATCCAAGTGGGAGTGCGCAGGACGCCGTATAGAGTTAGCGTAATAACAGCAGGAATGCGCAGGACGCCGTAGAAAGTGCACGGAATCCCAGTGGGAATGCGCAGGACGCCATAGAAAGTGTACGGATCCCAGTTGGAGTGCGCAGGACGCCATAGAAAGTGCACGGATCCCAGTGGGAGTGCGCAGGACGCCGTATAAAGTGTACGGATCCCAGTTGGAGAGCGCAGGACGCCGTAGAAAGTGTATGGAACCCCAGTGGGGAGCGCGCAACACGCCGTAGGAAGTGCATGGAACACTAGTGGGAGTGCGCAGGACGCCGTAGGAAGTGCATGGAACCCTAGTGGGAGTGCGCAGGACGCCGTATAAAGTTAACGGAATCACAGTGGGAGTGTGCAGGACGCCGTATAAAGTTAACGGAATCACAGTGGGAGTGCGCGGGACGCCACAGAAAGTGCACGGATCCCAGTGGGAGTGCGCAGGACGCCGTATAAAGTGTACGGATCCCAGTTGGAGAGCGCAGGACGCCGTAGAAAGTGTATGGAACCCCAGTGGGAGCGCGCAACACGCCGTAGGAAGTGCATGGAACCCTTAGTGGGAGTGCGCAGGACGCCGTAGAGAGTGTACGGATCCCAGTTGAAGTGCGCAGGACGCCGTAGGAAGTTTACGGAACCCTATGGGAGTGCGCAGGACGCCGTATAAAGTTAACGGAATCACAGTGGGAGTGCGCGGGACGCCGTAGGAAGTGCACGGGACCCCAGTGGAGTGCGCAGGACGCCGTATAAAGAGTACCGATCCCAGTTGGAGAGCGCAGGTCGCCGCAGAAAGTGTACAGGAACCCCAGTGGTAGTGCGCAGGGCGCCGTAGGAAGTTTACGGAACCCTAGTGGGAGTGCGCAGGACGCCGCATAAAGTTAACGGAATCCCAGTGGGAGTGCGCAGGACGCCGTATAAAGTGTACGGAACCCCAGTGAGAGTGCGCAGGACGCCGTATAAACTTAACGGAATCCCAGTGGGAGTGCGCAGGGCGCCGTAGGAAGTGTACGGAACCCCAGTGGGAATGCGCAGGACGCCATAGAAAGTGTACGGATCCCAGTTGGAGTGCGCAGGACGCCATAGAAAGTGCATCGATCCCAGTGGGAGTGCGCAGGACGCCGTATAAAGTGTACGGATCCCAGTTGGAGAGCGCAGGACGCCGTATAAAGTGTACGGATCCCAGTTGGAGAGCGCAGGACGCCGTAGAAAGTGTATGGAACCCCAGTGGGGAGCGCGCAACACGCCGTAGGAAGTGCATGGAACACTAGTGGGAGTGCGCAGGACGCCGTAGGAAGTGCATGGAACCCTAGTGGGAGTGCGCAGGACGCCGTATAGAGTTAGCGTAATAACAGCAGGAATGCGCAGGACGCCGTAGAAAGTGCACGGAATCCCAGTGGGAATGCGCAGGACGCCATAGAAAGTGTACGGATCCCAGTTGGAGTGCGCAGGACGCCATAGAAAGTGCACGGATCCCAGTGGGAGTGCGCAGGACGCCGTATAAAGTGTACGGATCCCAGTTGGGAGAGCGCAGGACGCCGTAGAAAGTGTATGGAACCCCAGTGAGAGTGCGCAACACGCCGTAGAAAGTGCATGGAACACTAGTGGGAGTGCGCAGGACGCCGTAGGAAGTGCATGGAACCCTAGTGGGAGTGCGCAGGACGCCGTATAAAGTTAACGGAATCACAGTGGGAGTGTGCAGGACTCCGTAGGAAGTGCATGGAACCCTAGTGGGAGTGCGCAGGACGCCGTATAAAGTTAACGGAATCCCAGTGGGAGTGCGCAGGGCGCCGTAGGAAGTGTACGGAACCCCAGTGGGAATGCGCAGGACGCCATAGAAAGTGCACGGATCCCAGTGGGAGTGCGCAGGACGCCGTATAAAGTGTACGGATCCCAGTTGGAGAGCGCAGGACGCCGTAGAAAGTGTATGGAACCCCAGTGGGGAGCGCGCAACACGCCGTAGGAAGTGCATGGAACCCTAGTGGGAGTGCGCAGGACGCCGTAGGAAGTGCATGGAACCCTAGTGGGAGTGCGCAGGACGCCGTATAAAGTTAACGGAATCACAGTGGGAGTGTGCAGGACTCCGTAGGAAGTGCATGGAACCCTAGTGGGAGTGCGCAGGACGCCGTATAAAGTTAACGGAATCCCAGTGGGAGTGCGCAGGGCGCCGTAGGAAGTGTACGGAACCCCAGTGGGAATGCGCAGGACGCCATAGAAAGTGTACGGATCCCAGTTGGAGTGCGCAGGACGCCATAGAAAGTGCATCGATCCCAGTGGGAGTGCGCAGGACGCCGTATAAAGTGTACGGATCCCAGTTGGAGAGCGCAGGACGCCGTATAAAGTGTACGGATCCCAGTTGGAGAGCGCAGGACGCCGTATAAAGTGTACGGATCCCAGTTGGAGAGCGCAGGACGCCGTAGAAAGTGTATGGAACCCCAGTGGGGAGCGCGCAACACGCCGTAGGAAGTGCATGGAACCCTAGTGGGAGTGCGCAGGACGCCGTAGGAAGTGCATGGAACCCTAGTGGGAGTGCGCAGGACGCCGTATAAAGTTAACGGAATCACAGTGGGAGTGTGCAGGACGCCGTATAAAGTGTACGGATCCCAGTTGGAGAGCGCAGGACGCCGTAGAAAGTGTACGGAACCCCAGTGGGAGTGCGCAGGGCGCCGTAGGAAGTGTACGGAACCCTAGTGGGAGTGCGCAGGACGCCGCATAAAGTTAACGGAATCCCAGTGGGAGTGCGCAGGACGCCGTATAAAGTGTACGGAACCCCAGTGAGAGTGCGCAGGACGCCGTATAAACTTAACGGAATCCCAGTGGGAGTGCGCAGGGCGCCGTAGGAAGTGTACGGAACCCCAGTAGGAGTGCGCAGGACGCCGCATAAAGTTAACGGAATCCCAGTGGGAGTGCGCAGGACGCCGTAGAAAGGGTACGGAACCCCAGCAGGAGTGCGCAGAGACGCCGTATAAAGTTAACGGAATCCAAGTGCGGAGTGCGCAGGACGCCGTATAGAGTTAGCGTAATAACAGCAGGAATGCGCAGGACGCCGTAGAAAGTGCACGGAATCCCAGTGGGAGTGCGCAGGACGCCATACAAAGTGTACGGATCCCAGTTGGAGTGCGCAGGACGCCATAGGAAGTGCACGGATCCCAGTGGGAGGGCGCAGGACGCCGTATAAAGTGTACGGAACCACAGTGGGAGTGCGCAGGATGCCGTAGAAAGTGTATGGAACCCCAGTGGGGAGTGCGCAACACGCCGTAGGAAGTGAATGGAACTCTAGTGGGAGTGCGCAGGACGCCGTAGGAAGTGCATGGAACCCTAGTGGGAGTGCGCAGGACGCCGTATAAAGTTAACGGAATCACAGTGGGAGTGTGCAGGACTCCGTAGGAAGTGCATGGAACCCTAGTGGGAATGCGCAGGATATCGAAGCTGAAAGCTTTCTAAGCTTTCAGCTTCGAGAGATATTGACACAATATAGGAAAAGCCGCCGCTTTCTCATTCCCTTATCCTTATCTATCATTCCATCAACTCGTATATATTCAGAGGAATGGGAAAGCGGCGGCAAGACTGTAAGTGCGAGGGGGCGGCTTTCCTCGCCCTCTCGGCTTTTGTGGTGCGAATGCCTTTCATGAGTAGTGCGAATGTCTCAGTTGCGATGCACATTATGTTCTTGTTATTCTTGTTATTACTCATTTATTCCATTAGCTGTGCGATCGCGATATTATGATTCTCTTGTTACTGTTAACGTTGCGATTGCTCGTTTAATACATATATCCGTTGTATTACTATTGTATGGTTTAATTACCCAAGTTTGAGGTCGAGTAAAGAAGTTGGAAGAGCTCTCTTGTTCGTGTCGTGTAAGCAAGGAAGCACAGGGCGAACAAATTGGTGCATCGGACCGACTGCTGACATCCAGGTACGCTGAAGCTTCCGGCAGTGCGAAGTCCATTACTTTTGGCGACCTCTTCTTTCGTATTTGCTATTTTATTCTCTGTTTCTTAGTTGTGCGCCTTCATCGTGAACTGCGAACTCGTTGCGAACTCCCGAATCAAGGATTTCTACGAGAGGATCGGTGTGTTTTTGTGGCGAATTTCCGATCTTCATTCTGAATATCACATTCTCTCAGCGGAAGCGAGCTGTTTGCGGTTACGACACTTGCGAATCCGTCGTCTTCGAGTTCTTTGACTTCTGACTACTTCGATTGAACGACCTGATAAGAGGTGCGAACTTAAGTTTCACCTTGCTTTTGAATTGCTTAATAGTTCCGAGACTGTTGATTATACGAAGCAAAAAGCATGGCAGGCCCTGCGTCGATTACGTCACAAAAATCCCTCCTTACCAGGTACTGCAATACTCTCACCGGGTTAGTCGAGCGATATGGCGAGTCTTTCAGGGTTGAGGAGACCAGTTCGAACACCGCAGCATTGAGCACAATGGCCTATGAATTAAATGCGACGTCCCAACTACTTTTAGATACTCTAAATACGTTTGCGAAAATGGTTGATTCGATTGAGGAGCCAATCGCGGATGCGCAACAAGCCAATATACAGGAGTATGTATCAAAAACTCATATTGTTCTCGAAAAGGCGCAAATGTTGGCTATTCGGATAGATGCGGCGCGATCAGGTATATTGCAGAACCCCGCTCGATCTTCTGTACCTACTGCGATGTCGTCAAATACCCCACCTGTGATGGTGGCAAAGGTCAACCTACCAGCAATACCTATTCCAAACTTTTCAGGACGCGTATGGGAATTTCCTAATTTTTGGGCCCTTTTCGATGCGAATGTTCACTGTCAGCCGTTAACAGGACTACAAAAATTCAACTACTTGATCCAAGCACTTCGAGGAGATGCGAGAGATCTAGTTCGCCGGTACACAATCACAGAGGATAACTATGCACATGCGATCGACCTTCTACGAACCACCTATGGAGACGAATCTAAGCTTGTGAATGAATTACAAGCACGTTTGGAGAAAGCAAAACCAATGGGTTTTTCCATGCATGATCAGCGCAGATTTCTACAATTCGTCATGCCGATCATCACTCAGTTGCAAGAACGAAACATCAACCTGGACGGTTCATTCGCAATCCAGAGAATTCTGGCAAAATTCTCACCTTCCCTGCAACGAAAAATTCTAGAACGTCACGTTGGTGCGACATCTGAGTGGAAAATTCAAGAATTTTTAGCTGATTTGGATCATATTATCACTATGGAGGAACGCATCAGTGATATGCTTGGATCTCAAGGTGATGAAAGAATACAGCATGAAAAGGTGATTTCCAAGACTGTCTACAATCATCCACGACCTTTTTCTTGCCTTTTTTGCCCTCTGTCCAACCACAAGAGTGCAGATTGCAAGAAGATAGCAACCGTTGAGGAACGCGTCGCCTCTCTGAAGCGCAACAGACGATGTTTGAATTGCGGCTACGAAGGGCATTTCTCGCAAACATGTAAGCGCGACGGTTGTCGACAGTGCGATGGGAAAAAACACCACCAGTCCATCTGCCCTCAAATGGCAAGACTGGACAAAGGCCGCGGGAGCAGCGGCGCTTCTGCGCATGGCGGCAAGATTCCCGACTTCACGCATAGAGGAAACAAAGAGAAGACGTTTACGAGGGGCTTGCGAAATGAAAAACGCGCAGAAAAACGAGTGCCAGGCCAATCGACTTCTTCACGGGCGTATGCGATTGAGACGTCCGATGAGGGGCTTGAAGAACTCAGTGAAACTGAATCACAGAACGGGGTCGTTTTGTACACTGAAAACGCTCACGAAGCGGTGAGAAAAGATGTACTACTCCTCACAGGACTTGCGAAGATCAAGAATCCGAGGAAATCAAAGATGGAATCTGTTGAGATTCTTCTTGATACAGGTGCTGATAAGTCCTTCATCAGTGCTGATTTGGCAGAAGAGCTAGAACTTAAAAGTTCCGAGCAGATTCTTCTGAATATGTTCACTTTTGGACCGCCACAACCAAATAATATGGTCTGGGACATCACCACACCAAAGGTGTGGGATTGCAATGGTGACGGTCACGAATTGCGATTGCACACCAATGAAAACCTTACTCCATCTCAGTAAGTGCAGGTGCAGCTGCAGAGGCTGAAGATCTTTATTTTATCCAATCGCACAAAATATCGTTGTCACGTCCCGTTCGTAATACCGTAAATCAGAGACCCAGAATTCTTTTAGGATGCGGTCAAGTGTGGAATTTTTTGGATACATCGCAACCACAGTTGACACTTCCATCTGGACTCTACTTGATCCCTTCCAAATTGGGATATTTGGTGACAGGTCAACAGTTGACGGCGAGACCACAAGAGCCTCCCCGACCTCTGAAGATCCTATTGAATGCGACATCACCTCCCAAGCCACAAGTGTGTGCACAATCGTGAATTTCGAGGATGGAATTGAATCAATGGGACACATACTGGAGCCCTAGATTCTGCAGGAATAACAGAATTCTCGGGCACTAAAAGAAGCTGAAAAAGGTAGCCACTTAACGCTGAGGTCATGCGATTTTTCAACGAAACAATCGAGAGGAGAAACGATGGCTATTACGTGCGGTACCCATACAAAACAGATCATGCTCAAATCTCCAGACAATAGGGCACTTGCACAAAGGCGGCTTGAAAATGTAATTACGGTCACTAAGTAAGAAACCAAGCCTTTTGAACGAAGTATGACAAGACGTTTTCACGACCGAAGCTCGAGCGAGGAGTTCTCGAAAAAAGTTCCTGAAAATAATGCATTGAATGGTTCGGTGCGGCACTATATCCCTCACCAACCGGTGGTCACTCCTCAAAAAAGAAACAACTAAGTTGCGAGAGTAGTTTTTGATGCACGTCATCACTCACTTCAAAGACCAACCTTCGCTGAATGATATTCTGCACCAAGGACCAGTTATTCTACCAGAAATATACGCGATGCTTCTTCGATTCCGGGTGGCGAAGTATGTAATTACTGCTGATGTCGAAAAAGCATTTCTGCAGGTGCACCTGAACGAACTCGACAGGGACGCAACTCGATGTTTATGGGTGCGAGATGTGAACAAATTACCGGAAGGTGATAACGTTGTCGAGTACAGGTTTACCAGGGTGACTTTCGGTCTAAATGTCTCCCCCTTCCTGCTAAGTGGCACAATTATGTTCCATCTGAGTAACCATGTCGATGATCGGAACCTTGCGAACGAAATTCAGGACAATCTTTATGTCGACAATCTTATTTTGAGCGCTTCTTCCGTGGACGAAGTCATCGAAAAATCCGTGCGAACCCGAAAGATTTTCGGCGAGATGAATATGAATTTACGGGAATTTCTGTCAAACACAGAAGAATTACAGTCCGTTCTTTCGGATGACGTGTACTCGCGGAAAACAACTCAAAAGGTTCTTGGAGTTCTCTGGAATTCAGAAAGTGATTTAATGACTATTGGTTGCGACTTACGTTTCAACGGACCCATAACGAAGCGCGTAGTAACTCGTCAAATTGCATCTATATACGACCCTCTGGGATGGCTAGTTCCTCTTTTGACCCCAGCGAAACGATTTCAACAGGAACTATGGATTGCGAAGTATGACTGGGACGGAGCCCTATCTCCGCAGCACTCAACCGCATGGAATACCATAGTCGACAATGCGTCAGGTTTCCATAGGGCATTCCCTAGACAGCTTCATGATCCACCAAAATTAGAAACGTTTTTGGCCGTTTTTGCTGATGCAAGCGAATCTGCGATTGCTACATGTGCTTACTTTTTTGGGAATGGTCACTCATCCCTTCTTATGGCGAAATCGAAACCTCCATCCATTAAATGCAAGACAACCATTCCCAAACTGGAAATGAACGCCTTGAAGTTAGGCGTTCGCTTAGCGTGGTCGATTTTCAGAGCCCTACAAGAACGGGTTCAGTTCAGTAATATCTAAATTTTTTCGGACTCAGATAGCGCTGAGTTGGCTAGACACGCCGATGGATAAGTCAAGTATGGGTTTACTGGTATGCAATCGGCGCCATGAAATTCGCAACATCGTTGAGACTTTCCAGGAGCATGGAAAAGAAGTTCTCTTCGCTTATGTACAATCACAGGAAAACCCATCAGACGCTGGTACACGTGGATTGACCAAAGAACAATTCCAGCAACACAGCTGGTGGACCGGACCATCGTTTCTACAGGACCCTGTAAGCGAGTGGAGAGATTCCCCGTCCGTTTTGCGAGCCGAGGCACGGGAAAATTTCTCGATCAACGAAGACGACAGCGTCATCTTCATCAACTCGTATGTTGCACATCAGCCCGATTGCGATTTGGTTGAGTATAAGAGGTTCAGATCGCTGGTGGACGTCAAACGCGTAACGGTTTTGGTCCTTCGTTTCGTGAAGCAGCTTTTGCGATCAACCAGTTTCTTAGAGAAAATACACGAGAACATGCCAGAACTTCAGGAAATACAAGACTGCTCCAACATTATTTGTGGAACTGAAATGCAGGCTGCGCAATCCGTCCCTATCAAAAATCACCAGCGTTCATATCTATCCGCAGAGTACAGGAGATCTATGGCGGCATCATGACGGCTATTTCAAGACGATAAAGAAATTCGGCGGGCTAAAGGTCGCACAGGAAGGTCGCATCTAGGCGAAGATGCGAAAAATCCAGTTTTAGTTGTGCCCAATATGGACCTAGCTGACAAAATCATTGAGGAAGCACATGGAGTTCTTCATCAAGGTATAGGGCACACAATTTCCACAGTGCAACGGAAATACTGGATACCGAAATTGCGACAAAAACTGCGGCAGCTCATCCACAGGTGTGTCCTTTGCCGCCGCTTCAATGGGTTGCCATACAAGTATCCCGAATCAACTGACTTGCCAGGACGTCGTGTGCAAAGATATAACTCTTTTCAGCATATCGGTCTCGATTTCTTTGATCTGCCAACCTGTCGTGACGGAGATACTGACATAAAACCTTATGGGTGTATATTTACTTGCACCGTCACCCGTCTACTCCACCTAGAATTGGTACGGAATATGGGTACCATAGGAATCCTATCCGCGCTGAGGCGATTCTTTGCAAGAAGAGGTATTCCAGAGTCAATCACATGCGACAATGCGCCCACTTTTACTCTTAGCGCTGAAATCCTCGCAGATCACATCAGAAAGGTTACTGTGGATGACTCTTTGAACCGCTTGCTGGCAAACCGAGAAATCCTTTGGCATCATATTACACCTTATGCGCCTTGGCAAGAAGGCTTCTATGAGCGTCTGATAAAATCAGTTAAGCACGCGCTATACAAAGCTTTGCGGAATGCGAAATCCCGCACAACAGATGAAATGACGACAATCATCACAGAAGTCGAAGGATGTCTCAATACTAGGCCGCTGACATATAAGGAAACCGATCCTGATCAATGTGGCTCCCTGCGTCCCATCGACTTTCTGCAAAAGAATATGATACTGACCTACCCTCTTGACATGAGCGAATCTGAGCTAGAGGATAGCGAATACCTTCCACCGGAACAACGGTTCCAATCGCGAACTTGTAAACAGGCAGAGGACGCGCTGAATTCGTCGTGTCAGATTACGGAAAAGTTTTGGACAATGTGGAAGGAGCATTACCTGACTAGCTTGCAAGAACGGCAGAGGTCAGTGTATCTCTCCAAAAACGATACAAAGGACTTGAACACCCGAAGATCCCGGTTCTATCGTACTGATCATGGATCCCATTCTGCCTCGCAACGAATGGAAGATGGCGAGAATTACCAATCTCAAAAAGAGTTCTGATGGGCGCAGTGCGGGGCGTAGATCTCATTACTTCGACTGGACGGCCAAATCGGCGCCCCGTGAACCTTCTGGTCCGCTTTAGAGCGCTGGACGATGACTCGCACCCGGCAGATGGAGACTACGGGAAATCACTGGCGAAAGAACGGACAATCCACAGCCTGCTACCCAAACTAGTAGTGATCCGCCATATGCAATCTTCGACCGCGTAATAGGGTAAATTACTCCTGTTGCCACGACTGCGAGTACTTCATCTTCCTTATCCATGGAAATATTTTCTGCTCTCAAGTGGCTCACTCCTTCCAGGCAGATGATCTATGTCGTGACAGCAGAGTGAAAGCTTCGCCAGGGAAATCCCTTCTCTGCGTTTACGCTGTTCTGATGACGGCATTATCGTTTCACACACGCAACAACAGCTTTGAAGTGTGTGCTGACTATCACTGTAAAACGGTTGTGACCCCGGATTAAGAAACTGAACTCCATCAAATTCCCACCTGAAGTTACCCATCAGGAATTTGCGAGTTACTTTGAAAATGGAACTCAAACGGAAGAAGTTTGCGATGATCGAAACGGTATGCCCAGCTATCGATTTTTGTCAGAATGCCAACTGTTGGCTGTGCACGTCAATTCTGTTCAATCGGAATGCGTTGGCCATCTAGAGCTGATTCTTCTGTACGCAATTTTTCCTCTATCTCTCGCCATTGCGACAAGTTATATTTTGCTCTGGGTTTTCATCACAATAGGAAGAGGCCCTGTTCAGCGAGCGATAATCATTAATGCTGCGAATTATCACATTTTTGATGCGAAAATTCTATCAGTCGCGGTAATATTGATTCGTCGAATGCGGCAGCAGAGAACTACTCTGAGCTATGCGAGATTGGCTGAAGCTTTGGCCCTGGCGATGGCTCTTCACTTTGGAAGTATCCCTCATTCCCTGGCTTTGTCAGGACGTGAACGATCTTCGGAGCATCAGACCACAACGTGCGATCAGAACAAGACTCATGTGACGTGCAAAACATCGCTTTCGGCAACTCTTTACCTTAATAACTTCAAGCAGGAAGCATGCTTACACGCCTCACAGGGAATAATACGCTCATCGCCAACGTGTGAATATAGCATGGAAGGGTCTTTTCCTGGAGATGCGATCAAGAGAACGGATTTATTTATCACTCGATATACCATACTTCGAGTGGTAGATAGCAAGCGGTGCGCGCACATGGGCTCTTGTACAGGGGAAAAGTGCGCTGCGATAAATGCTTCCAGCATTATACCTGAACTAGGGATCAAGGCAACTCTTTATCCAGGGACGAACAGGCTGTTTAGAATCCTGCAGGAGGGAGTCGGTTGCGACTGTTTTTATTTGAGCTCAGGATGTCTGTTTTATCGACTCTATGCTTACTCCACGGACATCAGCGGATATCTATGAAGTTTTCATTGTACTCGATGGAGAAGAGAAAGAAGCTAAACTAGGAGGTTGTCGTGGATAGTTTAGGAGTTGTAGCCGAAAACAAGCGGTATGTGACTGCAATTGTCCCCAACATACCTAAACAGATACAGTCCTTCCACACATCACCATGACATCGTTATCGCTGCCTCCTTTGCCAATTTTGAGTGATCCCCTTCATCACCAATCGCAAACAAGACACTGCGATTCTCAGTCCGACGCATTTCGTCCCCATCTTCGATGCAGAACCTTGGAAGCAGCAAAGGTGAGCAATTGCACATATCTTAATGACGACTGCTACTGCTCCCCAGCAGAGAACAAGGTCCGTTGCGACTGTGTAAGGAGCTTCTGCAGTATTGGACGAATTTAGCCGGCTTGGACACGAAACTTCCCATCAAGCGAGCTTCTCTAGAGCTCATGCAACATTATTATGGACAGTCTCGGTTAATTGCAAAGGTCCCAGCCCTTAGTTTTCAAGCCGAATTCGTGGTTCCAGTTACTCCAGACGCTGTTCACGTTTCCGTTGTCGAACCACACCGATATTCCGTGCGAAATCAAAAACAGCGAACTCTATGGCTGCTATCACTGCGGAAAGGGTGCATTTGCAAATGTGCGATGTTTTGCGCGATCTCCCACACGGGGCGAAATTATATGCCGTCCGACGATGCATTCGGTGGTTTACCTTTGTTCACCACAGGGAATAGAGACCAAACTACGATGATTCCTACAAAGGTGCCGCACGACAGTTCCTGAACTGCTCCATTACATGCGGAAAAAATGCGAATTATTTCGTGCTATCAGGAATACTGAAATACATCAATTACTGGAAATTCGCTCCCAACGCCATACTCGACAGCAATAGCACGATTTACAGCAGCGAGTTCCGTTGGCCAGACTTCGGCCATATAGGAGACGTCATACTTTCTTGGTATAAATCTATCATGGTCGCAGTAATATGCGTTCTTGTTGCGCCCTTCTTCTGTCGTACATCTACTTACAAACATTCGCAGTGCGAGTTCTTCAAGAGGGTTGCTCAGTTTTCATGTTGGTTTATGGCAATCATGGTTCCTCGAGTACTTATACAAGGGCGCTACGCTTAGTCTGCCATGCGATAGGGTTGACACCAAAAGGACATACAGCGGATTTTTGAGACCACACATTAAGAAACTATGATGGAGAACGTCATTAAATTCAAAAACAAATAATAGTGGCTCAATAGTCTAGTTTGCAAAACTTCAAATCAACTGTATCATAGTGCGACTCTCGAATATTTGTGCGCAGAAACATATTTTCAGATCATGAACAATCCACTGATGGAATTCGCGAAGGGTGAAAGAAGAAGAGAGTTAAGACGCTTGAAGTTTTCAGCGCTTCCGAGGAAGTACTCCCACGACCGAAAATACGAACTTCACGAAAAGGATCGTGCAGACCAGCATCGACATTACTTTCAACAAATGCCACAGTCGACTTTCTCAGCAGGACGTGTGCGAGACCTTACGAAATGCGAACTTTGCCCCATGGCAGAACAGACTTCATGAGCTTGAGCTTACGGTGGTAATATTGGACAAGATGCGAATGACATATGCTCTCTGTAATACGAAGATACGCACGATCGCTTCGACTATTCCCCTTGCTCATCGCTACCAAAAAGATATCTGAAGAGGGGTTGGGCAGCACTGATGGCAAACGAAGATGGAATTCGAGGACGGCAGACCCATTGTTACACGAACCTCCTCGGAGCCTAGAATACCCTTATCGCAACGACCAGCTCCGATACATCGATGAACTACAAAGGGAAAGAGGTTCAAGAAGCGAGAAGGCAGTTAATGGAGGAGGAACACGCTGAACGAATAGACCTTCAATCTCTGGTGCAGGATAGCTGCGCTGATTCTCTGCGCCGACGTCTAGATGACGGCATTTCCCGAACATTCAGGAAACGATGGCAAAAATGCAAATTCATTCACCTGAAACCTCCTCTTCCAGCAACGTCACCGAAATCGCGATCCAGCTTCTCAAAAATCCTTCAAAAAAATGCGATGCCGGATTCGCGAAGCTGTTTGACAATCAACGCAAGCTGTTCACCACACACTTTCAGAAGTAGCTTGTAAGCTTCTACAAATTCCGGGTCGCGCCCGCAGCAGCTGCAAACAGCAGCAGCCAGAAGGTGAGGAGGAAGTGATCCCATGGTAACTGCGAGTTCATGGAAGCTGTTGACGACCTTGAGGTCTGTGAGGACAGCGAAATGGCGGAGGATCAGGGCGAGGCGGAGAAGAAGACAAGAAATAGAAACGATTTGAAATCTGAGTGCGATGCGATTGAAAGTGAAATAGCAGAGCTGGACAACGTTATAAAATGAACTGTCTCATACTCAGACGTGCGCTCCGGAGAACATACGACGGCAAAGGTGCGAAGTGAGAGGTCGAGAAAGATTTATGAGATGCATCTTCTGCGACGTGCAGAAGGCGATCATTACGCCGACTCCTGTAGACGGATTGCCACTGGAGTAGAAAGAAGGCGTATTCTCGAAGAGCAACACCGCTGTCAAATGTGTTTGGAATGGTTCTGTCCGGCAGATAGCCAGTGCCCAAAGTACCGTACGGAAGTGCTTTCATTGCAAGGAGAGACATCATTCGGCGGCATGTACCTTACCGGGCAAGAAGTGAGGACATTCGCAGAACGACTAAACGAAGCACAGAAGACCAAGCAGGAAAAAGGTATGCAACTGGCTGAACTGGCGGAGAGAATGGCACACCTGAACTGAAGACGCCGGCGGGAGTATCGAAGCTGAAAGCTTTCTAAGCTTTCAGCTTCGAAGAGATATTGACACAATATAGGAAAAGCCGCCGCTTTCTCATTCCCTTATCCTTATCTATCATTCCATCAACTCGTATATATTCAGAGTGAATGTGTGAGAAAGCGGCGGCAAGACTGTAAGTGCGAGGGGGCGGCTTTCCTCGCCTCTCCTCGGCTTTTGTGGTGCGAATGCCTTTCATGAGTAGTGCGAATGTCTCAGTTGCGATGCACATTATGTTCTTTGTTATTCTTGTTATTACTCATTTTATTCCATTAGCTGTGCGATCGCGCGATATTATGATTCTCTTGTTACTGTTAACGTTGCGATTGCCTTCTGTTGTTTAATACATATATCCGTTGTAATTACTATTGTATGGTTTAATTACCCAGAAGTTTGAGGTCGAGTAAAGAAGTTGGAAGAGCTCTCTTGTTCGTGTCGTGTAAGCAAGGAAGCACAGGGCGAACAAACAGGACGCCATAGAAAGTGTACGGATCCCAGTTGGAGTGCGCAGGACGCCATAGAACGTGCATCAATCCCAGTGGGAGTGCGCAGGACGCCGTAGGAAGTGCATGGAACCCTAGTTGGGAGTGCGCAGGACCGCCGTATAAAGTTAACGGAATCACAGTGGGAGTGTGCAGGACTCCGTAGGAAGTGCATGGAACCCTAGTGGGAGTGCGCAGGACGCCGTATAAAGTTAACGGAATCCCAGTGGGAGTGCGCAGGGCGCCGTAGGAAGTGTACGGAACCCCAGTGGGAATGCGCAGGACGCCATAGAAAGTGTACGGATCCCAGTTGGAGTGCGCAGGACGCCATAGAAAGTGCATCAATCCCAGTGGGAGTGCGCAGGACGCCGTAGGAAGTGCATGGAACCCTAGTGGGAGTGCGCAGGACGCCGTATAAAGTTAACGGAATCACAGTGGGAGTGTGCAGGACTCCGTAGGAAGTGCATGGAACCCTAGTGGGAGTGCGCAGGACGCCGTAGAAAGTGTATGGAACCGCAGTGGGGAGTGCGCGGGACGCCGTAGGAAGTGTACGGAACCCCAGTGAGAGTGCGCAGGACACCGTAGGAAGTGCATGGAACCCTAGTGGGAGTGCGCAGGACGCCGTAGAGAGTGTACGGATCCCAGTTGAAGTGCGCAGGACGCCATAGAAAGTGCACGGATCCCAATGGGAGTGCGCAGGACGCCGTATAAAGTGTACGGATCCCAGTTGGAGAGCGCAGGACGCCGTAGAAAGTGTACGGAACCCCAGTGGGAGTGCGCAGGGCGCCGTAGGAAGTGTACGGAACCCTAGTGGGAGTGCGCAGGACGCCGCATGAAGTTAACGGAATCCCCACGTGGGAGTGCGCCAGGACGCCGTATATAAAGTGTACGGAACCCCAGTGAGAGTGCGCAGGACGCCGTATAAACTTAACGGAGATCCCAGTGGGAGTGCGCAGGGCGCCGTAGGAAGTGTACGGGAACCCCGGTAGGAGTGCGCAGAGACGCCGCATAAAGGATTAACGGAATCCCAGTGGGGGTGCGCAGGACGCCGTAGAAAGTGTACGGAACCCCAGCAGGAGTGCGCAGGACGCCGTATAAAGATAACGGAATCTAAGTGGGAGTGCGCAGGACGCCGTATAGAGTTAGCGTAATAACAGCAGGGATGGGCAGGACGCCGGAGAAGGTGCACTGGAATCCCAGTGGGAATGCGCAGGACGCCATAGAAAGTGTACGGATCCCGGTTGGAGTGCGCAGGACGCCATAGAAAAAGCACGGATCCCAGTGGGGAGTGCGCAGGACGCCGTATAAAGTGTACGGATTCCTAGGTTGGAGAGCGCAGGACGCCGTAGAAAGTGTATGGAACCCCAGTGGGGAGCGCGCAACACGCCGTAGGAAGTGCATGGAACTCCTAGTGGGAGTGCGCAGGACGCCGTAGGAAGTGCATGGAACCCTAGTGGGAGTGCGCAGGACGCCGTATAAAGTTAACGGAATCACAGTGGGAGTGTGCAGGACTCCGTAGGAAGTGCATGGAACCCTAGTGGGAGTGCGCAGGACGCCGTATGAAGTTAACGGAATCCCAAAGTGGGAGTGCGCAGGAGCGCCGTAGGAAGTGTACGGAACCCCAGTGGGGAATGCGCAGGAACGCCATAGAAAGTGTACGGATCCCGGTTGGAGTGCGCAGGACGCCATAGAACGTGCATCAATCCCAGTGGAGTGCGCAGGACGCCCGTAGGAAGTGCATGGAACTCTGGTTGGGAGTGCGCAGGACGCCGCATAAAGTTAAAGGAATCACAGTGGGAGTGTGCGGGACTCCGTAGGAGAAGTGCATGGAACCTAGTGGGAGTGCGCAGGACGCCGTATAAAGTTAACGGAATCCCAGTGGGAGTGCGCAGGGCGCCGTAAGGAAGTGTACGGAACCCCAGTGGGGAATGCGCAGGACGCCATAGAAAGTGTACGGATCCCAGTTGGAGTGCGCAGGACGCCATAGAAAGTCCATCAATCCCAGTGGGAGTGCGCAGGACGCCGTACGAAGTGCATGGAACCCTAGTGGGAGTGCACAGGACGCCGTATAAAGTTAACGGAATCACAATGGGAGTGTGCAGGACTCCGCAGGAAGTGCATGGAGACGCCCTGAGTGGGAGTGCGCAGGACGCCGTATAAAAGGATTAACGGAATCCCAGTGGGGTGCGCAGGGCGCCGCGTAGGAAGTTGTACCCGGAACCCCAGTGGGAATGCGCAGAGACGCCATAGAAAGTGTACGGATCCCAGTTGGAGTGCGCAGGACGCCATAGAAAGTGCATCAATCCCAGTGGGAGTGCGCAGGACGCCGTATAAAGTGTACGGATCCCAGTTGGAGAGCGCAGGACGCCGTAGAAAGTGTATGGAACCGCAGTGGGGAGTGCGCAACACGCCGTAGGAAGTGCATGAAACTCTAGTGGGAGTGCGCAGGACGCCGTAGGAAGTGCATGGAACCCTAGTGGGAGTGCGCAGGACGCCGTATAAAGTTAACGGAATCACAGTGGGAGTGCGCAGGACGCCGTAGGAAGTGTACGGAACCCCAGTGAGAGTGCGCAGGACACCGTAGGAAGTGCATGGAACCCTAGTGAGAGTGCGCAGGACGCCGTATAAAGTCAACATAATCCCAGCAGGAGTGCGCAGGACGCCATAGAAAGTGTACGGAACCCCAGTGGGAGTGCGCAGGACGCCGTATAAAGTTAACGGAATCCAAGTGGGAGTGCGCAGGACGCCGTATAAAGTCAACGTAATAACAGCAGGAGTGCGCAGGACGCCGTAGAAAGTGTACGGAACCACAGTGGGAGTGTGCAGGACTCCGTAGGAAGTGCATGGAACCCTAGTGGGAGTGCGCAGGACGCCGTATAAAGTTAACGGAATCCCAGTGGGGAGTGCGCAGGGCGCCGTAGGAAGTGTACGGAACCCCAGTAGGAAGGTCGCAGAACGCCATAGAAAGTGTACGGATCCCAGTTGGAGTGCGCAGACGTAGAAAGTGTATGGAACCAGTGAGGTGCGCACGCCGTAGGGCGTGCATCAAACTCGGTGGAATTGCGCAGGACGCGCCGTAGGAAGTGCATGCCGGAACTCCTGGTGGGAGTGCGCGCAGGACGCCGCATAAAGTTAACTGAACCAAAGGGTGCAGGACGCCGTAGGAAGTGTACGGAATCACAGTGGGAGTGTGCAGGACTCCGTAGGAAGTGCATGGAACCCTAGTGGGAGTGCGCAGGACACTTAAATATAAAGTTAACGGAGATCCCAGTGGGAGTGCGCAGAGGCGCCGTAGGAAGTGTACGGAACCCCAGTGGGGAATGCGCGAGACGCCATAGAAGGTGTACGGATCCCGGTTGGAGTGCGCAGGACGCGCCATAAAGTCAACGCAATAACAGCAGGAGGCAGGACGCCGTAGAAAGTAATGGGAACCAGTTGCGTGGAGTGCCCAGACGCCGGCAAAGTGCATCAATCCCGGTGGGAGTGCGCGGGACGCCGTAGGAAGTGCATGGAACCCTGGTGGGAGTGCGCAGGACGCCGTATAAAGTTAACGGGATCTGGCGGGAGGTGAGGACGCCGTATAAAAGTGTACGGATCCCAGTTGGTACGCAGGACGCCGTAGTGTGGCGTTCCAGGGAGCGCGCAACACGCCTTAGGGCGTATGAACCCTAGTGGGAGTGTGCGGGACTCCGTAGGAAGTGCGGCGTGGGCCTAGTGGGAGTGCGCAGGACGCCGTATAAAGTTAACGGAATCCCCGGTGGGAGTGCGCAGGAGCGCCGTAGGAAGTGTACGGAACCCTAGTGGGAATGCGCAAGTGGACGCCGTATAGAAAGTGTACGGGTCCCAGGTTGGAGTGCGCGGGACGCCGCAGAAAGTGCATCGGAATCCCAGTGGGAGTGCGCGGGACGCCGTATAAAGTGTACGGATCCCAGTTGGAGAGCGCAGGACGCCGTAGAAAGTGTATGGGATTACAGCTGAGTGAGACGCCAGAAGAAAGTGTATGGAACCTCTGCGGGGATTGCGCAACCCGCGGTAGGAAGTGCATGAACCTCTAGTGGGAGTGCGCAGGACGCCGTAGGAAGTGCATGGAACCCTAGTGGGAGTGCGCAGGACGCCGTATAAAGTTAACGGAATCACAGTGGGAGTGCGCAGGACGCCGTAGGAAGTGTACGGAACCCCAGTGAGAGTGCCCAGGACACCGTAGGAAGTGCATGGAACCCTAGTGAGAGTGCGCAGGACGCCGTATAAAGTCAACATAATCCCAGCAGGAGTGCGCAGGACGCCATAGAAAGTGTACGGAACCCCAGTGGGAGTGCGCAGGACGCCATGCTAAAGGTGGCGCGGAGATCCAAGTGGGAGTGCGCAGGACGCCGTATAAAGTCAACGTAATAACAGCAGGAGTGCGCAGGACGCCGTAGAAAGTGTACGGAACCACAGTGGGAGTGCCCAGGACGCCGTATAAAGTTAACGGAATCCCAGCGGGAGTGCGCAGGACGCCGTAGAAAGTGTACGCAACCCCAGCAGGAGTGCGCAGGACGCCGTATAAAGTTAACGGAATCCAAGTGGGAGTGCGCAGGACGCCGTATAAAGTGTACGGATCCCAGTTGGAGAGCGCAGGACGCCGTAGAAAGTGTATGAAACCCCAGTGGGGAGCGCGCAACACGCCTTAGGAAGTGCATGGAACCCTAGTGGAAGTGCGCAGGACGCCGTAGGAAGTGCATGGAACCCTAGTGGGAGTGCGCAGGACGCCGTATAAAGTTAACGGAATCACAGTGGGAGTGCGCAGGACTCCGTAGGAAGTGCATGTAACCCTATTGGGAGTGCGCAGGACGCCGTATAAAGTTAACGGAATCACAGTGGGAGTGCGCAGGACGCCGTAGGAAGTGGTACGGAACCCCAGTGGGAATGCGCAGGACGCCATAGAAAGTGCACCGATCCCTAGTGGGAGTGCGCAGGACGCCGTATAAAAGTGTGCGGAATCCCGGTTGGAGAGCGCAGGACGCCGTAGGGTGTATGGAACCCCGGTGGGCACTTAGCACCGAATCCGTAGTGAGGTGCGCAGGACGCAGTATAAAGTCTACGTAATAACAGCAGGAGTGCACCGGAGACGCCGTAGAAAGTGCATGGGCTAGTGGGAGTGCGCAGGACGCCGTATAAAGTTAACGGAATCATAGTGGGAGTGCGCAGGACGCCGTAGGAAGTGTACGGAACCCCAGTGAGAGTGCGCAGGACGCCGTATAAAGTCAACATAATCCCAGCAGGAGTGCGCAGGACGCCGTAGAAAGTGTACGGAACCCCAGTGGGAGTGCGCAGGACGCCGTATAAAGTTAACGGAATCCAAGTGGGAGTGCGCAGGACGCCGTATAAAGTCAACGTAATAACAGCAGGAGTGCGCAGGACGCCGTAGAAAGTTAACGGAATCCCAGCGGGAGTGCGCAGGACGCCGTAGGAAGTGTACGCAACCCCAGCAGGAGTGCGCAGGA
>JAPDOI010001632.1:0-157862 GCA_029168955.1 Aplectana chamaeleonis | reverse complement strand
AGTTTGTGGGACCCAAATGCGGTTGCGCCGGACGCCGTAGAAAGTGTGCGGGACCCAAGTGGAAGTGCGCAGGACGCCGTAGAAAGTGTGCGGGACCCAAGGTAGAGTGCGCCGGACGCCGTAGAAAGTGTGCGGGACCCAGAGTGGAGTGCGCCGGACGCCGTAGAAAGTGTGCGGGACCCATGGGAGTGCGCAGGACGCCGTAGAAAGTGTGCGGGACCCAAGTGGAAGTGCGCAGGACGCCGTAGAAAGTGTGCGGGACCCAAGTGGAAGTGCGCAGGACGCCGTAGAAAGTGTGCGGGACCCAAGTGCGAGTGCGCCGGACGCCGAAGAAAGTGTGCGGGACCCAAGTGGAAGTGCGCAGGACGCCGTAGAAAGTGTGCGGGACCCAAGGTAGAGTGCGCCGGACGCCGTAGAAAGTGTGCGGGACCCAAGTGGAAGTGCGCAGGACGCCGTAGAAAGTGTGCGGGACCCAAGTGCGATTGCGCCGGACGCCGTAGAAAGTGTGCGGGACCCAAGTGGAAGTGCGCAGGACGCCGTAGAAAGTGTGCGGGACCCAAGTGGAAGTGCGCCGGACGCCGTAGAAAGTGTGCAGGACCTGAGTGGGAGTGCGCAGGACGCCGTAGAAAGTGTGCGGGACCCGAGTGGAAGTGCGCAGGACGCCGTAGAAAGTTTGTGGGACCCAAATGCGATTGCGCCGGACACCGAAGAAAGTGCGCGGGACCCAAGGTAGAGTGCGCCGGACGCCGTAGAAAGTGTGCAGGACCTAAGTGGGAGTGCGCAGGACGCCGTAGAAAGTGTGCGGGACCTGAGTGGAAGTGCGCAGGACGCCGTAGAAAGTTTGTGGGACCCAAGTGCGATTGCGCCGGACGCCGAAGAAAGTGTGCGGGACCCAAGTGGAAGTGCGCAGGGCACCGTAGAAAGTGTGCTGGACCCAAGGTGGAGTGCGCAGGACGCCGTAGAAAGTGCGCGGGACCCAAGGTAGAGTGCGCCGGACGCCGTAGAAAGTGTGCGGGACCTGAGTGGAAGTGCGCAGGACGCCGTAGAAAGTTTGTGGGACCCAAGTGCGATTGCGCCGGACGCCGAAGAAAGTGTGCGGGACCCAAGTGGAAGTGCGCCGGACGCCGTAGAAAGTGTGCAGGACCTGAGTGGGAGTGCGCAGGACGCCGTAGAAAGTGTGCGGGACCCAAGCGGGAGTGGGCAGGACGCCGTAGAAAGTGCGCGGGACCCAAGTGGAAGTGCGCAGGACGCCGAAGAAAGTGTGCGGGACCCAAGTGGAAGTGCGCAGGGCACCGTAGAAAGTGTGCGGGACCCGAGTGGAACTGCGCAGGACGCCGTAGAAAGTTTGTGGGACCCAAATGCGATTGCGCCGGACACCGAAGAAAGTGTGCGGGACCCAAGTGGAAGTGCGCAGGACGCCGTAGAAAGTGTGCAGGACCTAAGTGGGAGTGCGCAGGACGCCGTAGAAAGTGTGCGGGACCCGAGTGGAAGTGCGCAGGACGCCGTAGAAAGTTTGTGGGACCCAAATGCGATTGCGCCGGACGCCGTAGAAAGTGTGCGGGACCCAAGTGGGAGTGGGCAGGACGCCGTAGAAAGTGTGCGGGACCCAAGTGGAAGTGCGCAGGACGCCGTAGAAAGTGCGCGGGACCCAGGCGATTGCGCAGGACGCCGTAGAAAGTGTGCGGGACCCGAGTGGAACTGCGCAGGACGCCGTAGAAAGTGTGCAGGACCTAAGTGGGAGTGCGCAGGACGCCGTAGAAAGTGTGCGGGACCTGAGTGGAAGTGCGCAGGACGCCGTAGAAAGTTTGTGGGACCCAAGTGCGATTGCGCCGGACGCCGGAGAAAGTGTGCGGGACCCAAGTGCGATTGCGCCGGACGCCGGAGAAAGTGTGCGGGACCCAAGTGGAAGTGCGCAGGGCACCGTAGAAAGTGTGCTGGACCCAAGGTGGAGTGCGCAGGACGCCGCAGAAAGTGCGCGGGACCCAAGGTAGAGTGCGCCGGACACCGAAGAAAGTGCGCGGGACCCAAGGTAGAGTGGGCCGGACGCCGTAGAAAGTGTGCAGGACCTAAGTGGGAGTGCGCAGGACGCCGTAGAAAGTGTGCGGGACCTGAGTGGAAGTGCGCAGGACGCCGTAGAAAGTTTGTGGGACCCAAGTGCGATTGCGCCGGACGCCGAAGAAAGTGTGCGGGACCCAAGTGGAAGTGCGCCGGACGCCGTAGAAAGTGTGCAGGACCTAAGTGGGAGTGCGCAGGACGCCGTAGAAAGTGTGCGGGACCCAAGCGGGAGTGGGCAGGACGCCGTAGAAAGTGTGCGGGACCCAAGTGGAAGTGCGCAGGACGCCGTAGAAAGTGCGCGGGACCCAAGGTAGAGTGCGCCGGACGCCGTAGAAAGTGTGCGGGACCCAAGTGGGAGTGGGCAGGACGCCGTAGAAAGTGTGCGGGACCCAAGTGGAAGTGCGCAGGACGCCGTAGAAAGTGTGCGGGACCTGAGTGGAAGTGCGCCGGACGCCGAAGAAAGTGTGCGGGACCCAAGTGGAAGTGCGCCGGACGCCGTAGAAAGTGTGCAGGACCTGAGTGGGAGTGCGCAGGACGCCGTATAAAGTGTGCGGGACCCGAGTGGAAGTGCGCAGGACGCCGTAGAAAGTTTGTGGGACCCAAATGCGATTGCGCCGGACGCCGTAGAAAGTGTGCGGGACCCGAGTGGAAGTGCGCAGGACGCTGTAGAAAGTTTGTGGGACCCAAATGCGATTGCGCCGGACGCCGTAGAAAGTGTGCGGGACCCAAGTGGGAGTGGGCAGGACGCCGTAGAAAGTGTGCGGGACCCAAGTGGAAGTGCGCAGGACGCCGTAGAAAGTGCGCGGGACCCAAGGTAGAGTGCGCCGGACACCGAAGAAAGTGCGCGGGACCCAAGGTAGAGTGCGCCGGACGCCGTAGAAAGTGTGCAGGACCTAAGTGGGAGTGCGCAGGACGCCGTAGAAAGTGTGCGGGACCTGAGTGGAAGTGCGCAGGACGCCGTAGAAAGTTTGTGGGACCCAAGTGCGATTGCGCCGGACGCCGAAGAAAGTGTGCGGGACCCAAGTGGAAGTGCGCAGGGCACCGTAGAAAGTGTGCTGGACCCAAGGTGGAGTGCGCAGGACGCCGCAGAAAGTGCGCGGGACCCAAGGTAGAGTGCGCCGGACGCCGTAGAAAGTGTGCGGGACCCAAGTGGGAGTGAGCGGGACGCCGTAGAAAGTGTGCGGGACCCAAGTGGGAGTGGGCAGGACGCCGTAGAAAATGTGCGGAACCCGAGTGGAAGTGCGCAGGACGCCGTAGAAAGTGTGCGGGACCCAAGTGGGAGTGAGCGGGACGCCGTAGAAAGTGTGCGGGACCCAAGTGGGAGTGGGCAGGACGCCGTAGAAAGTGTGCGGGACCCAAGTGCGATTGCGCCGGACGCCGAAGAAAGTGTGCGGTACCCAAGTGGAAGTGCGCAGGACGCCGTAGAAAGTGTGCGGGACCCAAGTGGAAGTGCGCAGGACGCTGAAGAAAGTGCGCGGGACCCAAGGTAGAGTGGGCCGGACGCCGTAGAAAGTGTGCAGGACCTAAGTGGGAGTGCGCAGGACGCCGTAGAAAGTGTGCGGGACCTGAGTGGAAGTGCGCAGGACGCCGTAGGAAGTGTGCAGGACCTAAGTGGGAGTGCGCAGGACGCCGTAGAAAGTGTGCGGGACCCAAGTGGGAGTGGGCAGGACGCCGTAGAAAGTGCGCGGGACCCAAGTGGAAGTGCGCAGGACGCCGTAGAAAGTGTGCGGGACCTGAGTGGAAGTGTGCAGGACGCCGTAGAAAGTTTGTGGGACCCAAGTGCGATTGCGCCGGACGCCGAAGAAAGTGTGCGGTACCCAAGTGGAAGTGCGCAGGGCACCGTAGAAAGTGTGCAGGACCTAAGTGGGAGTGCGCAGGACGCCGTAGAAAGTGTGCGGGACCCAAGCGGGAGTGGGCAGGACGCCGTAGAAAGTGTGCGGGACCCAAGTGCGATTGCGCCGGACGCCGTAGAAAGTGTGCGGGACCCAAGTGGAAGTGCGCCGGACGCCGTAGGAAGTGTGCAGGACCTAAGTGGGAGTGCGCAGGACGCCGTAGGAAGTGTGCGGGACCCAAGTGGAAGTGCGCCGGACGCCGAAGAAAGTGTGCGGTACCCAAGTGGAAGTGCGCAGGACGCCGTAGAAAGTGTGCGGGACCCAAGTGGAAGTGCGCAGGACACCGAAGAAAGTGCGAAGGACCCAAGGTAGAGTGCGCCGGACGCCGTAGGAAGTGTGCAGGACCTAAGTGGGAGTGCGCAGGACGCCGTAGAAAGTGTGCGGGACCCAAGTGGGAGTGGGCAGGACGCCGTAGAAAGTGTGCGGGACCCAAGTGGGAGTGGGCAGGACGCCGTAGGAAGTGTGCGGGACCCAAGTGGAAGTGCGCCGGACGCCGTAGAAAGTGTGCAGGACCTGAGTGGGAGTGCGCAGGACGCCGTATAAAGTGTGCGGGACCCGAGTGGAAGTGCGCAGGACGCCGTAGAAAGTTTGTGGGACCCAAATGCGATTGCGCCGGACGCCGTAGAAAGTGTGCGGGACCCGAGTGGAAGTGCGCAGGACGCTGTAGAAAGTTTGTGGGACCCAAATGCGATTGCGCCGGACGCCGTAGAAAGTGTGCGGGACCCAAGTGGGAGTGGGCAGGACGCCGTAGAAAGTGTGCGGGACCCAAGTGGAAGTGCGCAGGACGCCGTAGAAAGTGCGCGGGACCCAAGGTAGAGTGCGCCGGACACCGAAGAAAGTGCGCGGGACCCAAGGTAGAGTGCGCCGGACGCCGTAGAAAGTGTGCAGGACCTAAGTGGGAGTGCGCAGGACGCCGTAGAAAGTGTGCGGGACCTGAGTGGAAGTGCGCAGGACGCCGTAGAAAGTTTGTGGGACCCAAGTGCGATTGCGCCGGACGCCGAAGAAAGTGTGCGGGACCCAAGTGGAAGTGCGCAGGGCACCGTAGAAAGTGTGCTGGACCCAAGGTGGAGTGCGCAGGACGCCGTAGAAAGTGCGCGGGACCCAAGGTAGAGTGCGCCGGACGCCGTAGAAAGTGTGCGGGACCCAAGTGGGAGTGAGCGGGACGCCGTAGAAAGTGTGCGGGACCCAAGTGGGAGTGGGCAGGACGCCGTAGAAAGTGTGCGGGACCCAAGTGGAAGTGCGCAGGACGCCGTAGAAAGTTTGTGGGACCCAAGGTAAAGTGCGCCGGACGCCGTAGAAAGTGTGCAGGACCTAAGTGAGAGTGCGCAGGACGCCGTAGAAAGTGTGCGGGACCTGAGTGGAAGTGTGCAGGACGCCGTAGAAAGTTTGTGGGACCCAAGGGCGAGTGCGTCGGACGCCGAAGGAAGTGTGCGGGACCCAAGGCGAAGTGCGTAGGACGCCGGAGAAAGTGTGCGGGACCCAAGTGGAAGTGCGTAGGACGCCGTAGAAAGTGGGCGGGACCCAAGTGGGAGTGCGCAGGACGCCGTAGAAAGTGCGCGGGACCCAAGGTAGAGTGCGCCGGACGCCGTAGAAAGTGTGCGGGACCTGAGTGGAAGTGCGCCGGACGCCGTAGGAAGTGTGCAGGACCTAAGTGGGATTGCGCAGGACGCCGTAGAAAGTGTGCGGGACCCAAGTGGGAGTGCGCAGGACGCCGGAGAAAGTGTGCGGGACCCAAGTCGAAGTGCGTAGGACGCCGTAGAAAGTGTGCGGGACCCAAATGCGAGTGCGCCGGACGCCGTAGAAAGTGTGCGGAACCCGAGTGGAAGTGCGCAGGTTGCCGTAGAAAGTTTGTGGGACCCAAGTGCGATTGCGCCGGACGCCGAAGAAAGTGTGCGGGACCTGAGTGGAAGTGCGCAGGACGCCGTAGAAAGTTTGTGGGACCCAAGTGCGATTGCGCCGGACGCCGAAGAAAGTGTGCGGTACCCAAGTGGAAGTGCGCAGGACGCCGTAGAAAGTGTGCGGGACCCAAGTGGAAGTGCGCAGGACGCCGTAGAAAGTGCGCGGGACCCAAGGTAGAGTGCGCCGGACACCGAAGAAAGTGCGCGGGACCCAAGGTAGAGTGCGCCGGACGCCGTAGAAAGTGTGCAGGACCTAAGTGGGAGTGCGCAGGACGCCGTAGAAAGTGTGCGGGACCTGAGTGGAAGTGCGCAGGACGCCGTAGAAAGTTTGTGGGACCCAAGTGCGATTGCGCCGGACGCCGAAGAAAGTGTGCGGGACCCAAGTGGAAGTGCGCAGGGCACCGTAGAAAGTGTGCTGGACCCAAGGTGGAGTGCGCAGGACGCCGCAGAAAGTGCGCGGGACCCAAGGTAGAGTGCGCCGGACGCCGTAGAAAGTGTGCGGGACCCAAGTGGGAGTGAGCGGGACGCCGTAGAAAGTGTGCGGGACCCAAGTGGGAGTGGGCAGGACGCCGTAGAAAGTGTGCGGGACCCAAGTGGAAGTGCGCAGGACGCCGTAGAAAGTGCGCGGGACCCAAGGTAGAGTGCGCCGGACACCGAAGAAAGTGTGCAGGACCTAAGTGAGAGTGCGCAGGACGCCGTAGAAAGTGTGCGGGACCTGAGTGGAAGTGCGCAGGACGCCGTAGAAAGTTTGTGGGACCCAAATGCGTTTGCGCCGGACGCCGAAGAAAGTGTGCGGGACCCAAGTGGAAGTGCGCAGGACGCCGTAGAAAGTGTGCGGGACCCAAGGTAGAGTGCGCCGGACGCCGAAGAATGTGTGCAGGACCCAAGTGGAAGTGCGCGGGACGCCGTAGAAAATGCGCGGGACCCAAGTGGAAGTGCGCAAGGCACCGTAAAAAGTGTGCGGGACCCAAGGTAGAGTGCGCCGGACGCCGTAGAAAGTGTGCAGGACCTAAGTGGGAGTGCGCAGGACGCCGTAGAAAGTGTGCGGGACCCAAGTGGGAGTGCGCAGGGCACCGTACAAAGTGTGCGGGACACAAGGTAGAGGGCGCCGGACGCCGTAGAAAGTGTGCGGGACCCAAGTGGGAGTGCGTAGGACGCCGTAGAGAGTGTGCGGGACCCAAGTGGGAGTGCGCAGTACGCCGTAGAAAGTGTGCGGGACTCAAGTGGAAGTGCGCAGGACGCCGTAGAAAATATGTGGGATCCAAGGTAGAGTGTGACGGACGCCGTAGAAAGTGTGCGGGACCCAAGTGGGAGTGCGCAGGACGCCGTAGGGAGTATGCGGGACTCAAGTGGAAGTGCGCAGGACGCCGTAGAAAATGCGTGGGATACAAATGCGAGGGCGCCGGACGCCGAAGAAAGTGTGCGGGACCCAAGTGGGAGGCTCAGGACGCTATAGAAAATGTGCGGGACGCAAGTAGGAGTGCGCGGAACGCCATAGAAAGTGTGCGGGACCCAAGTGGGAGTGCGCAAGACGCCCAGGAAAGTGTGCGGGACCCAAGTGGGAGTGCGTAGGACGCCGTAGAAAGTGTGCGGGACCCAAGTGGAAGTGCGCAGGACGCCGTAGAAAGTGTGCGGGACCCAAGTGGAGTGCGCCGGACGCCGTAGAAAGTGTGCGGGACCCAAATGGGAGTGCGCAGGACGCCGTAGAAAGTGTGCGGGACCTGAGTGGAAGTGCGCAGGACGCCGTAGAAAGTTTGTGGGACCCAAGTGCGATTGCGCCGGACGCCGGAGAAAGTGTGCGGGACCCAAGTGGGAGTGCGCAGGGCAGCGTAGAAAGTGGGCGGGACCCAAGGAGGAAGTGCGCAGGACGCCGTAGAAGGTGTGCGGGACCCAAGGTAGAGTGCGCCGGACGCCGTAGGAAGTGGGCGGGACCAAAGTGGAAGTGCGCCGGACGCCGTAGAAAGTGTGCGGGACCCAAGTGGGAGTGCGCAGGACGCCGTAGAAAGTGTGCGGGACCTGAGTGGAAGTGCGCAGGACGCCGTAGAAAGTGTGTGGGACCCAAGTGCGAGTGCGCCGGACGCCGTAGAAAGTGTGCGGGACCCAAGTGGAAGTGCCCAGGACGCCGTAGAATGTTTGTGGGACCCAAGTGCGATTGCGTCGGACGCCGAAGAAAGTGTGCGGGACCCAAGGTGGAGTGCTCAGGACGCCGTAGAAAGTGTGCGGGACCCAAGTGGGAGTGGGCAGGACGCCGTAGGAAGTGTGCGGGACCGGAGTGGAAGTGCGCAGGACGCCGTAGAAAGTTTGTGGGACCCAAGTGCGATTGCGCCGGAAGCCGAGGAAAGTGTGCGGTACCCAAGTGGAAGTGCGCAGGGCACCGTAGAAAGTGCGCGGGACCCAAGGTAGAGTGCGCCGGACGCCGTAGAAAGTGTGCGGGACCTGAGTGGAAGTGCGCAGGACGCCGTAGAAAGTGCGCGGGACCCAAGGTAGAGTGCGCCGGACACCGAATAAAGTGTGGGGGACCCAAGTGGAAGTGCGCAGGACGCCGTAGAAAGTGTGCTGGACCCAAGGTAGAGTGCGCCGGACGCCGAAGAAAGTGTGCGGTACCCAAGTGGAAGTGCGCAGGGCACCGTAGAAAGTGTGCTGGACCCAAGGTGGAGTGCGCAGGACGCCGTAGAAAGTTTGTGGGACCCAAGTGCGATTGCGCCGGACGCCGAAGAAAGTGTGCGGGACCCAAGTGGAAGTGCGCCGGACGCCGTAGGAAGTGTGCAGGACCTAAGTGGGAGTGCGCAGGACGCCGTAGAAAGTGTGCGGGACCCAAGCGGGAGTGGGCAGGACGCCGTAGAAAGTGTGCGGGACCCAAGTGGAAGTGCGCAGGACGCCGTAGAAAGTACCCGAGTGGAAGTGCGCGGGGCACCGTAGAAAGTGTGCGGGACCCAAGGTAGAGTGCGCCGGACGCCGTAGAAAGTGTGCAGGACCTAAGTGGGAGTGCGCAGGACGCCGTAGAAAGTGTGCGGGACCTGAGTGGAAGTGCGCAGGACGCCGTAGAAAGTGTGCAGGACCTAAGTGGGAGTGCGCAGGACGCCGTAGAAAGTGTGCGGGACCCGAGTGGAAGTGCGCAGGACGCCGTAGAAAGTGTGCGGGACCCAAGTGGGAGTGGGCAGGACGCCGTAGAAAGTGTGCGGGACCCAAGTGGAAGTGCGCAGGACGCCGTAGAAAGTGTGCGGGACCCAAGTGGAAGTGCGCCGGACGCCGTAGGAAGTGTGCAGGACCTAAGTGGGAGTGCGCAGGACGCCGTAGGAAGTGTGCGGGACCCAAGTGGAAGTGCGCCGGACGCCGTAGAAAGTGTGCGGGACCCAAGTGCGAGTGCGCCGGACGCCGTAGAAAATGTGCGGGACCCGAGTGGAAGTGCGCAGGACGCCGTAGAAAGTGTGCGGGACCCAAGTGGGAGTGAGCGGGACGCCGTAGAAAGTGTGCGGGACCCAAGTGGGAGTGGGCAGGACGCCGTAGAAAGTGTGCGGGACCCAAGTGGAAGTGCGCAGGACGCCGTAGAAAGTGCGCGGGACCCAAGGTAGAGTGCGCCGGACACCGAAGAAAGTGTGCAGGACCTAAGTGAGAGTGCGCAGGACGCCGTAGAAAGTGTGCGGGACCTGAGTGGAAGTGTGCAGGACGCCGTAGAAAGTTTGTGGGACCCAAGTGCGATTGCGCCGGACGCCGAAGAAAGTGTGCGGTACCCAAGTGGAAGTGCGCAGGACGCCGTAGAAAGTGCGCGGGACCCAAGGTAGAGTGCGCCGGACACCGAAGAAAGTGTGCAGGACCTAGGTGGGAGTGGGCAGGACGCCGTAGAAAGTGTGCGGGACCTGAGTGGAAGTGCGCAGGACGCCGTAGAAAGTTTGTGGGACCCAAGTGCGATTGCGCCGGACGCCGAAGAAAGTGTGCGGGACCCAAGTGGAAGTGCGCCGGACGCCGTAGAAAGTGTGCGGGACCCAAGTGGAGTGCGCAGGACGCCGTAGGAAGTGTGCGGGGCCCAAGCGGAAGTGCGCAGGACGCCGTAGAAAGTGTGCGGGACCCAAGTGGAGTGCGCCGGACGCCGTAGAAAGTGTGCGGGACCCAAGTGGGAGTGGGCAGGACGCCGTAGAAAGTGTGCGGGACCCAAGTGGAAGTGCGCAGGACGCCGTAGAAAGAGCGCGGGACCCAAGTGCGATTGCGCCGGACGCCGAAGAAAGTGTGCGGGACCCAAGTGGAAGTGCGCCGGACGCCGTAGAAAGTGTGCAGGACCTGAGTGGGAGTGCGCAGGACGCCGTAGAAAGTGTGCGGGACCCGAGTGGAAGTGCGCAGGACGCTGTAGAAAGTTTGTGGGACCCAAATGCGATTGCGCCGGACGCCGTAGAAAGTGTGCGGGACCCAAGTGGGAGTGGGCAGGACGCCGTAGAAAGTGTGCGGGACCCAAGTGGAAGTGCGCAGGACGCCGTAGAAAGTGTGCGGGACCCAAGTGGGAGTGGGCAGGACGCCGTAGAAAGTGTGCGGGACCCAAGTGGAAGTGCGCAGGACGCCGTAGAAAGTGTGCAGGACCTAAGTGGGAGTGCGCAGGACGCCGAAGAAAGTGTGCGGGACCTGAGTGGAAGTGCGCAGGACGCCGTAGAAAGTTTGTGGGACCCAAGTGCGATTGCGCCGGACGCCGGAGAAAGTGTGCGGGACCCAAGTGGAAGTGCGCAGGGCACCGTAGAAAGTGTGCGGGACCCAAGTGGAAGTGCGCAGGACGCCGTAGAAAGTGTGCGGGACCCAAGTGGAGAGTGCGCCGGACGCCGTAGGAAGTGTGCGGGACCCAAGTGGAAGTGCGCAGGACGCCGTAGAAAGTGCGCGGGACCCAAGGTAGAGTGCGCCGGACGCCGTAGAAAGTGTGCGGGACCCGAGTGGAAGTGCGCAGGACGCTGTAGAAAGTTTGTGGGACCCAAATGCGATTGCGCCGGACGCCGTAGAAAGTGTGCGGGACCCAAGTGGGAGTGGGCAGGACGCCGTAGAAAGTGTGCGGGACCCAAGTGGAAGTGCGCAGGACGCCGTAGAAAGTGTGCAGGACCTAAGTGGGAGTGCGCAGGACGCCGAAGAAAGTGTGCGTGACCCAAGTGGAGAGTGCGCCGGACGCCGTAGAAAGTGTGCAGGACCCAAGTGGGAGTGCGCAGGACGCCGTAGAAAGTGTGCGGGACCTAAGTGGCAGTGCGCAGGACGCCGTAGAAAGTTTGTGGGACCCAAGTGCGATTGCGCCGGACGCCGAAGAAAGTGTGCGGTACCCATGTGGAAGTGCGCAGGACGCCGTAGAAAGTGTGCGGGACCCAAGTGGAAGTGCGCTGAACGCCGTAGAAAGTGCGCGGGACCCAAGTGGGAGTGCGCCGGACGCCGTAGAAAGTGTGCGGGACCCAAGTGGAAGTGCGCTGAACGCCGTAGAAAGTGTGCGGGACCCAAGTGGGAGTGCGCCGGACGCCATAGAACGTGTGCGGGACCCAAGTGGGAGTGGGCAGGACGCCGTAGGAAGTGTGCGGGACCCAAGTGGAAGTGCGCAGGAAGCCGTAGAAAGTTTGTGGGACCCAAATGCGATTGCGCCGGACGCCGTATAAAGTGTGCGGGACCCGAGTGGAAGTGCGCAGGACGCCGTAGAAAGTGCGCGGGACCCAAGTGGAGTGCGCAGGACGCCGTAGAAAGTGCGCGGGACCCAAGGTAGAGTGCGCCGGACGCCGTAGAAAGTGTGCGGGACCTGAGTGGAAGTGCGCAGGACGCCGTAGAATGTTTGTGGGACCCAAGTGCGATTGCGCCGGACGCCGAAGAAAGTGTGCGGGACCCAAGTGGAAGTGCGCAGGACGCCGTAGAAAGTGTGCGGGACCCAAGCGGGAGTGGGCAGGACGCCGTAGAAAGTGTGCGGGACCCAAGTGGAAGTGCGCAGGACGCCGTAGAAAGTGCGCGGGACCCAAGGTAGAGTGCGCCGGACACCGAAGAAAGTGTGCAGGACCTAAGTGAGAGTGCGCAGGACGCCGTAGAAAGTGTGCGGGACCTGAGTGGAAGTGCGCCGGACGCCGTAGGAAGTGTGCAGGACCTAAGTGGGAGTGCGCAGGACGCCGTAGAAAGTGTGCGGGACCCGAGTGGAAGTGCTTAGGACGCCGTAGAAAGTGTGCAGGACCCAAGTAGGAGTGCGCAAGACGCCGTAGAAAGTGTGCGGGACCAGAGTGGAAGTGCGCAGGACGACGTAGAAAGTGCGCGGGACCCAAGTGGGAGTGGACAGGACGCCGTAGAAAGTGTGCGGGACCCAAGTGGAAGTGCGCAGGACGCCGTAGAAAGTGCGCGGGACCCAAGTGGGAGTGCGCAGGACGCCGTAGAAAGTGTGCGGGACCAGAGTGGGAGTGCGCAGGACGCCGTAGAAAGTGTGCGGGACCCAAGTGGAAGTGCGCCGGACGACGTATAAAGTGTGTGGGACCCAAGTGGGAGTGCGCAGGACGCCGTAGAAAGTGTGCGGGACCTAAGTGGAAGTGCGCAGGACGCCGTAGAAAGTTTGTGGGACCCAAGTGCGATTGCGCCGGATGCCGAAGAAAGTGTGCGGGACCCAAGTGGGAGTGGGCAGGACGCCGTAGAAAGTGTGCGAGACCCGAGTGGAAGTGCGCAGGACGCCGTAGAAAGTGTGCGGGACCCGAGTGGAAGTGCGCAGGACGCCGTAGAAAGTGTGCGGGACCCAAGTGGGAGTGGGCAGAACGCCGTAGGAAGTGTGCGGGACCCAAGTGGAAGTGCGCCGGACGCCGTAGGAAGTGTGCAGGACCTAAGTGGGAGTGCGCAGGACGCCGTAGAAAGTGTGCGGGACCCAAGTGGGAGTGGGCAGGACGCCGTAGGAAGTGTGCGGGACCCAAGTGGAAGGGCGCCGGACGCCGTAGAAAGTGTGCGGGACCCAAGTGGAAGTGCGCAGGACGCCGTAGAAAGTGTGCGGGACCCAAGTGCGAGTGCGCCGGACGCCGTAGGAAGTGTGCAGGACCTAAGTGGGAGTGCGCAGGACGCCGTAGAAAGTGTGCGGGACCCAAGTGGGAGTGGGCAGGACGTCGTAGGAAGTGTGCGGGACCCTAGTGGAAGTGCGCAGGACGCCGTAGAACGTGCGCGTGTCCCAAGTGGGAGTGCGCCGGACGCCGAAGAAAGTGTGCGGGACCCAAGTGGAAGTGCGCCGGACGCCGTAGAAAGTGTGCAGGACCTAAGTGGGAGTGCGCAGGACGCCGTAGAAAGTGTGCGGGACCTGAGTGGAAGTGCGCAGGACGCCGTAGAAAGTTTGTGGGACCCAAGTGCGATTGCGCCGGACGCCGAAGAAAGTGTGCGGTACCCAAGTGGAAGTGCGCAGGACGCCGTAGAAAGTGTGCGGGACCCAAGTGGAAGTGCGCAGGACGCCGTAGAAAGTGCGCGGGACCCAAGGTAGAGTGCGCCGGACGCCGAAGAAAGTGTGCGGGACCCAAGTGGGAGTGAGCGGGACGCCGTAGAAAGTGTGCGGGACCCAAGTGGGAGTGGGCAGGACGCCGTAGAAAGTGTGCGGGACCCGAGTGGAAGTGCGCAGGACGCCGTAGAAAGTGTGCGGGACCCAAGTGGGAGTGGGCAGGACGCCGTAGAAAGTGTGCGGGACCCAAGTGGAAGTGCGCAGGACGCCGTAGAAAGAGTGCGGTACCCAAGTGGAGTGCGCAGGACGCCGTAGAAAGTGTGCGGGACCCAAGTGGAAGTGCGCAGGACGCCGTAGAAACTGTGCAGGACCCAAGTGCGATTGCGCCGGACAACGAAGAAAGTGTGCGGGACCCAAGTGGAAGTGCGCCGGACGCCGTAGAAAGTGTGCAGGACCTAAGTGGGAGTGCGCAGGACGCCGTAGAAAGTTTGTGGGACCCAAATGCGATTGCGCAGGACGCCGTAGAAAGTGTGCGGGACCCGAGTGGAACTGCGCAGGACGCCGTAGAAAGTGTGCAGGACCTAAGTGGGAGTGCGCAGGACGCCGTAGAAAGTGTGCGGGACCTGAGTGGAAGTGCGCAGGACGCCGTAGAAAGTTTGTGGGACCCAAGTGCGATTGCGCCGGACGCCGGAGAAAGTGTGCGGGACCCAAATGCGATTGCGCAGGACGCCATAGAAAGTGTGCGGGACCCAACTGGCAGTGTGCAGGACGCCGTAGAAAGTTTGTGGGACCCAAATGCGAGTGGGCCGGACTTCGAAGAAAGTGTGCGGCACCCAAGTGGAAGTGCGCAGGACGCCGTAGAAAGTGTGCGGGACCCAAGTGCGAGTGCGCCGGACGCCGTAGAAAGTGTGCGGGACCCACGTGGGAGTGCGCAGGACGCCGTAGAAAGTGTGCGAGACCCAAGTGCGAGTGCGCAGGACACCGAAGAAAGTGTGCGGGACCCAAGTGGGAGTGAGCGGGACGCCGTAGAAAGTGTGCGGGACCCAAGTGGGAGTGGGCAGGACGCCGTAGAAAGTGTGCGGGACCTGAGTGGAAGTGCGCAGGACGCCGTAGAAAGTTTGTGGGACCCAAGTGCGATTGCGCCGGACGCCGGAGAAAGTGTGCGGGACCCAAGTGGAAGTGCGCAGGGCACCGTAGAAAGTGTGCGGGACCCAAGGTAGAGTGCGCCGGACACCGAAGAAAGTGTGCGGGACCTGAGTGGAAGTGCGCCGGACGCCGTAGAAAGTGTGCGGGACCTGAGTGGAAGTGCGCAGGACGCCGTAGAAAGTTTGTGGGACCCAAGTGGAAGTGCGCAGGGCACCGTAGAAAGTGTGCTGGACCCAAGGTGGAGTGCGCAGGACGCCGTAGAAAGTGCGCGGGACCCAAGTGGGAGTGGGCAGGACGCCGTAGAAAGTGTGCGGGACCCAAATACGATTGCGCCGGACGCCGAAGAAAGTTTGTGGGACCCAAGTGCGATCGCGCCGGACGCCGAAGAAAGTGTCCGGTACCCAAGTGGAAGTGCGCAGGACGCCGAAGAAAGTGTGTGGGACCCAAGTGGGAGTGCGCAGGACGCCGTAGAAAGTGTGCGGGACCCAAGTGGAAGTGCGCAGGACGCCGAAGAAAGTGTGCGGGACCCAAGTGGAAGTACGCAGGACGCCGAAGAAAGTGTGCGGGACCCAAGTGGAAGTACGCAGGACGCCGTAGAAAGTGTGCGGGACCCAAGGTAGAGTGCGCCGGACGCCGAAGAAAGTGTGCAGGACCTAAGTGCGAGTGCGCAGGACGCCGTAGAAAGTGTGCGGGACCTGAGTGGAAGTGCGCAGGACGCCGTTGAAAGTTTGTGGGACCCAAGTGCGATTGCGTCGGACAATGAAGAAAGTGTGCGAGACCCAAGTGGAAGTGCGACGGACGCCGTAGAAAGTGTGCATGAGCTAAGTGGGAGTGCGCAGGACGCCGTAGAAAGTGCGCGTGTCCCAAGTGGGAGTGCGCAGGACGCCGAAGAAAGTGTGCGGGACTCAAGTGGAAGTGCGTTGGACGCCGTAGAAAGTGTGCAGGACCTAAGTGGGAGTGCGCAGGACGCCGTAGAAAGTGTGCGGGACCTGAGTGGAAGTGCGCAGGACGCCGTAGAAAGTTTGTGGGACCCAAGTGCGATTGCGCCGGACGCCGAAGAAAGTGTGCGGGACCCAAGTGGAAGTGCGCAGGGCACCGTAGAAAGTGTGCGGGACCCAAGTGGGAGTGAGCGGGACGCCGTAGAAAGTGTGCGGGACCCAAGTGGGAGTGGGCAGGACGCCGTAGAAAGTGTGCGGGACCCAAGTGGAAGTGCGCAGGACGCCGTAGAAAGTGCGCGGGACCCAAGGTAGAGTGCGCCGGACGCCGTAGAAAGTGTGCGGGACCCAAGTGGGAGTGCGCAGGACGCCGTAGAAAGTGTGCGGGACCTGAGTGGAAGTGCGCAGGACGCCGTAGAAAGTTTGTGGGACCCAAGTGCGATTGCGCCGGACGCCGAAGAAAGTGTGCGGTACCCAAGTGGAAGTGCGCAGGGCACCGTAGAAAGTGTGCTGGACCCAAGGTGGAGTGCGCAGGACGCCGTAGAAAGTGCGCGGGACCCAAAGTAGAGTGCGCCGGACGCCGTAGAAAGTGTGCGGGACCTGAGTGGAAGTGCGCAGGACGCCGTAGAATGTTTGTGGGACCCAAGTGCGATTGCGCCGGACGCCGAAGAAAGTGTGCGGGACCCAAGTGGGAGTGGGCAGGACGCCGTAGAAAGTGTGCGGGACCTGAGTGGAAGTGCGCAGGACGCCGTAGAAAGTGTGCGGGACCCAAGTGGGAGTGGGCAGGACGCCGTAGGAAGTGTGCGGGACCCAAGTGGAAGTGCGCCGGACGCCGTAGAAAGTGTGCAGGACCTAAGTGAGAGTGCGCAGGACGCCGTAGAAAGTGTGCGGGACCTGAGTGGAAGTGCGCCGGACGCCGTAGGAAGTGTGCAGGACCTAAGTGGGAGTGCGCAGGACGCCGTAGAAAGTGTGCGGGACCCAAGTGGGAGTGGGCAGGACGCCGTAGGAAGTGTGCGGGACCCAAGTGGAAGTGCGCCGGACGCCGTAGAAAGTTTGTGGGACCCAAGTGTGATTGCGCCGGACGCCGAAGAAAGTGTGCGGGACCCAAGTGGGAGTGAGCGGGACGCCGTAGAAAGTGTGCGGGACCCAAGTGGGAGTGGGCAGGACGCCGTAGAAAGTGTGCGGGACCCAAGTGGAAGTGCGCAGGACGCCGTAGAAAGTGTGCGGGACCTGAGTGGAAGTGCGCCGGACGCCGTAGGAAGTGTGCAGGACCTAAGTGGGAGTGCGCAGGACGCCGTAGAAAGTGTGCGGGACCCAAGTGGAAGTGCGCCGGACGCCGTAGGAAGTGTGCAGGACCTAAGTGGGAGTGCGCAGGACGCCGTAGAAAGTGTGCGGGACCTGAGTGGAAGTGCGCAGGACGCCGTAGAAAGTTTGTGGGACCCAAGGTGCGAGTGCGCCGGACGCCGTAGAAAGTGTGCGGGACCCAAGTGGAAGTGCGCAGGACGCCGTAGAAAGTGTGCGGGACCCAAGTGGAAGTGCGCAGGACGCCGTAGAAAGTGTGCGGGACCCAAGTGCGAGTGCGCCGGACGCCGTATAAAGTGTGCGGGACCCAAGTGGAAGTGCGCAGGACGCCGTAGAAAGTGTGCGGGACCCAAGTGGGAGTGCGCAGGACGCCGTAGAAAGTGTGCGGGACCCAAGTGGGAGTGCGCAGGACGCCGTAGAAAGTGTGCGGGACCCAAGTGGAAGTGCGCAGGACGCCGTAGAAAGTGCGCGGGACCCAAGGTAGAGTGCGCCGGACGCCGTAGAAAGTGTGCGGGACCCAAGTGAAAGTGCGTAGGACGCCGTAGAAAGTGTGCGGGACCGAAGTGGAAGTGCCCAGGACGCCGTAGAAAGTGTGCGGGACCCAAGTGGAAGTGCGCAGGACGCCGTAGAAAGTGTGCGGGACCCAAGTGGAAGTGCGCAGGACGCCGTAGAAAGTGTGCGGGACCCAAGGTGGAGTGCGCAGGACGCCGTAGAAAGTGTGCGGGACCCAAGGTAGAGTGCGCCGGACGCCGTAGAAAGTGTGCGGGACCCAAGTGGGAGTGCGCAGGACGCCGTAGAAAGTGTGTGGGACCCAAGTGGGAGTACGCCGGACGCCGAGAAAGTGTGGGACCCGAATGCGAGTGCGCCGGACGCCGTAGAAAGTGTGCGGGACCAAAGTGGGAGTGCGTGAGACGTCGTAGGAAGTGTGCGGGACCCAAGTGGGAGTGCGCCAGATGCCGTAGAAAGTGTGTGGGACCCAAGTGGAAGTGCGCAGGACGCCGTAGAAAGTGTGCGGGACCCAAGTGCGAGTGCGCCGGACGCCGTAGAAAGTGTGCGGGACCCAAGTGGAAGTGCGCAGGACGCCGTAGAAAGTGTGCGGGACCCAAGTGGAAGTGCGCAGGACGCCGTAGAAAGTGTGCGGGACCCAAGTGCGAGTGCGCCGGACGCCGTAGAAAGTGTGCGGGACCCAAGTGGAAGTGCGCAGGACGCCGTAGAAAGTGTGCGGGACCCAAGGTGGAGTGCGCAGGACGCCGTAGAAAGTGTGCGGGACCCAAGTGGAAGTGCGCAGGACGCCGTAGAAAGTGTGCGGGACCCAAGTGCGAGTGCGCCGGACGCCGTAGAAAGTGTGCGGGACCCAAGTGGAAGTGCGCAGGACGCCGTAGAAAGTGTGCGGGACCCAAGTGGAAGTGCGCAGGACGCCGTAGAAAGTGTGCGGGACCCAAGTGGAAGTGCGCAGGACGCCGTAGAAAGTGTGCGGGACCCAAGGTGGAGTGCGCAGGACGCCGTAGAAAGTGTGCGGGACCCAAGTGGAAGTGCGCAGGACGCCGTAGAAAGTGTGCGGGACCCAAGTGCGAGTGCGCCGGACGCCGTAGAAAGTGTGCGGGACCCAAGTGGGAGTGCGCAGGACGCCGTAGAAAGTGTGCGGGACCCAAGTGGAAGTGCGCAGGACGCCGTAGAAAGTGTGCGGGCCTCAAGTGGAAGTGCGCAGGACCCCGTAGGAAGTGTGCGGGACCCGAGTGGAAGTGCGCTGGACGCCGTAGAAAGTGTGCGGGACCCAAGTGGGAGTGCGCAGGACGCCGTAGAAAGTGCGCGGGACCCGAGTGGAAGTGCGCAGGACGCCGTAGAAAGTGCGCGGGACCCAAGGTAGAGTGCGCCGGACGCCGTATAAAGTGTGCGGGACCCGAGTGGAAGTGCGCAGGACGCCGTAGAAAGTGCGCGGGACCCGAGTGGAAGTGCGCTGGACGCCGTAGAAGGTGTGCAGGACCTAAGTGGAAGTGCGTAGGACGCCGTAGAAAGTGTGCGAGACCCAAGAGAGAATGCACCGGACGCCGTAGAAAGCGAGCGGGACCCAAGTAGGGGTGCGCCCGACGCCGTAGAAAGTGTGCGGGACCCAAGTGGGTGTGCGCCGAACGCCGTAGGAAGTGTGCTGGACCCGAATGGTAGAGCGCCGGACGCCGTAGAAAGTGTGCGGGACCCAAGCGGAAGTGCGCAGGACGCCGTAGAAAAAGTGCGGGACCCAAGTGGAAGTGCGCAGGACGCCGTAGAAAGTGTGCGGGACCTAAGTGGGAGTGCGCAGGACGCCGTAGAAACTTTGCGGGACTCAAGGGGGAGAGCGCAGGAAGCCGTAGAAAGTGTGCGGGACCCAAGTGGGAGTGCGCAGGACGCCGCAGAGAGTGTGCGGGACCCAAGGTGGAGTGCGCCGGACGCCGTAGAAAGTGTGCGGGACCCAAGGTGGAGTGCGCAGGACGCCGTAGAAAGTGTGCGGGACCTGAGTGGAAGTGTGCAGGACGCCGTAGAAAGTTTGTGGGACCCAAGTGCGATTGCGCCGGACGCTGAAGAAAGGGTGCGGGACCCAAGTGGAAGTGCGCAGGACGCCGTAGAAAGGGTGCGGGACCCAAGGTGGAGTGCGCAGGACGCCGTAGAAAGTGTGCGGGACGTAAGTGGGAGTGCGCAGGACGTCGTAGAAAGTGTGCGGGACCTGAGTGGAAGTGCGAAGGACGCCTAGAAAGTGTGCGGGACCCCAGTGTGAGTGCGCCGGACGCCGTAGAAAGTGTGCGGTGCTCAAGTGGAAGTGCGCAGGACGCCGTAGAAAGTGTGCAGGACCCAAGTGGAAGTGCGCAGGGCACCGTAGAAAATGTGCGGGACCCAAGTGGAAGTGCGCAGGGCACCTAGAAAGTGTGCAGGACCCAAGTAGGAGTGCGCAGGACGCCGAAGAAAGTGTGCGGGACTCAAGTGGAAATGCGCAGGACGCCGTAGAAAGTGCGCGGGACCCAAGGTAGAGTGCGCCGGACGCCGTAGAAAGTGTGCAGGACCTAAGTGGGAGTGCGCAGGACGCCGTAGAAAGTGTGCGGGACCTGAGTGGAAGTGCGCAGGACGCCGTAGAAAGTGTGCGGGACCCAAGTGGAAGTGCGCCGGACTCCGTAGAAAGTGTGCGGGACCCAAGTGGAAGTGCGCAGGACTCCGTAGAAAGTGTGCGGGAACCAAGTGGAAGTGCCCAGGACGCCGGAGAAAGGGTGCGGGAGCCAAGTGGAAGTGCGCCGGACTCCGTAGAAAGTGTGCGGGACCCAAGTGGAAGTGCGCAGGACTCCGTAGAAAGTGTGCGGGAACCAAGTGGAAGTGCCCAGGACGCCGTAGAAAGGGTGCGGGACCCAAGTGGAAGTGCGCAGGACGCCGTTGATAGGGTGCGGGACCCAAGTAGCAGTGCGCCGGATGCCGTAGAAAGTGTGAGGGACCCAAGTGGTAGTGCGCCGGACGCCGTAGAAAGTGTGCGGGACCCAAGTGGAAGTGCGCAGGACGCCGAAGAAAGTGTGCGGGACCCAAGTGGGAGTGCGCCGGACGCCGTAGAAAGTGTGCGGGACCCAAGTGGAAGTGCGCAGGACGCCGTTGAAAGGGTGCGGTACCCAAGTGGCAGTGCGCCGGACGCCGTAGAAAGTGAGCGGGACCTAAGTGGAAGTGCGCAGGACGCCGTAGAAAGTGTGCGGGACCCAAGGTGGAGTGCGCAGGACGCCGTAGAAAGTGTGCGGGACCCAAGTGGAAGTGCGCAGGACGCCGTAGAAAGTGTGCGGGACCCAAGTGGAAGTGCGCCGGACGCCGTAGAAAGTGTGCGGGACCCAAGTGGAAGTGCGCCGGACGCCGTAGAAAGTGTGCAGGACCCAAGTGGAAGTGCGCAGGACGCCGTAGAAAGTGTGCGGGACCTGAGTGGAAGTGTGCAGGACGCCGTAGAAAGTTTGTGGGACCCAAGTGCGATTGCGCCGGACGCCGAAGAAAGTGTGCGGTACCCAAGTGGAAGTGCGCAGGACGCCGTAGAAAGTGGGCGGGGCCCAAGGTGGAAGTGCGCAGGACGCCGTAGAAAGTGTGCGGGACCCAAGTGGGAGTGCGCAGGACGCCGTAGAAAGTGTGCGGGACCCAAGTGGAAGTGCGCAGGACGCCGTAGAAAGTGTGCGGGACCCAAGTGCGAGTGCGCCGGACGCCGTAGAAAGTGTGCGGGACCCAGGTGGAGGGGCGTAGGACGCCGTAGGGAGTGTGTGGGACCCAAATGCGAGTGCGCCGGACGCCGAAGAAAGTGTGCGGGACCCAAGTGGGAGTGCGCAGGACGCCGAAGAAAGTGTGCGGGACCCAAGTGAAAGTGCGTAGGACGCCGTAGAAAGTGTGCGGGACCCAAGTGGAAGTGCGCAGGACGCCGTAGAAAGTGCGCGGGACCCAAGGTAGAGTGCGCCGGACGCCGTAGAAAGTGTGCAGGACCTAAGTGGGAGTGCGCAGGACGCCGTAGAAAGTGTGCGGGACCTGAGTGGAAGTGCGCAGGACGCCGTAGAAAGTTTGTGGGACCCAAGTGCGATTGCGCCGGACGCCGAAGAAAGTGTGCGGTACCCAAGTGGAAGTGCGCAGGGCACCGTAGAAAGTGTGCTGGACCCAAGGTGGAGTGCGCAGGACGCCGTAGAATGTTTGTGGGACCCAAGTGCGATTGCGCCGGACGCCGTAGAAAGTGTGCATGAGCTAAGTGGGAGTGCGCAGGACGCCGTAGAAAGTGCGCGTGTCCCAAGTGGGAGTGCTCAGGACGCCGAAGAAAGTGTGCGGGACTCAAGTGGAAGTGCGTTGGACGCCGTAGAAAGTGTGAGGGACCCAAGTGGGAGTGCGCAAGACGCCGAGGAAAGTGTGCGGGACCCAAGTGGGAGAGCGCAGGACTCCGTAGAAAGTGTGCGGGAGCTAAGTGGGAGTGCGCCGGACGCCGTAGAAAGTGTGCGGGACCCAAGTGGGAGTGGGCAGGACGCCGTAGAAAGTGTGCGGGACCCAAGTGGAAGTGCGCAGGACGCCGTAGAAAGTGTGCGGGACCCAAGTGGAAGTGCGCCGGACGCCGTAGGAAGTGTGCAGGACCTAAGTGGGAGTGCGCAGGACGCCGTAGGAAGTGTGCGGGACCCAAGTGGAAGTGCGCCGGACGCCGTAGAAAGTGTGCAGGACCTAAGTGAGAGTGCGCAGGACGCCGTAGAAAGTGTGCGGGACCTGAGTGGAAGTGTGCAGGACGCCGTAGAAAGTTTGTGGGACCCAAGTGCGATTGCGCCGGACGCCGAAGAAAGTGTGCGGGACCCAAGTGGAAGTGCGCCGGACGCCGTAGAAAGTGTGCAGGACCTAAGGTGGAGTGCGCAGAACGCCGTAGAAAGTGTGCGATACCCAACTGGGAGTGCGCCGGACGCCGTAGAAAGTGTGCGGGACCCAAGTGGAAGTGCGCAAGACGCCGTAGAACGTGTGTGGGACCCAAGTGGGATGCGCCGGACGCCGTAAAAAGTGTGCGAGACCCAAGTGGAAGTGCGCAGGACGCCGTAGAAAGTGTGCGGGACCCAAGTGGAAGTGCGCCGGACGCCGTAGGAAGTGTGCAGGACCTAAGTGGGAGTGCGCAGGACGCCGTAGAAAGTGTGCGGGACCCAAGTGGGAGTGGGTAGGACGCCGTAGGAAGTGTGCGGGACCCAAGTGGAAGTGCGCCGGACGCCGTAGAAAGTGCGCGGGACCCAAGGTAGAGTGCGCCGGACGCCGTAGAAAGTGTGCAGGACCTAAGTGGGAGTGCGCAGGACGCCGTAGAAAGTGTGCGGGACCTGAGTGGAAGTGCGCAGGACGCCGTAGAAAGTTTGTGGGACCCAAGTGCGATTGCGCCGGACGCCGTAGAAAGTGTGCGGGACCCAAGTGGGAGTGGGCAGGACGCCGTAGAAAGTGTGCGGGACCCGAGTGGAAGTGCGCTGGACGCCGTAGAAAGTGTGCAAGACCCAAGTGGGAGTGGGCAGGGCGCCGTAGAAAGTGTGTGGGACCCAAGGGGAAGGGCGGAGGACGGCGTAGAAAGTGCGCGGGACCCAAATGCGATTGCGCCGGACGCCGTAGAAAGTGTGCGGGACCCAAGTGGGAGTGGGCAGGACGCCGTAGAAAGTGTGCGGGACCCAAGTGGAAGTGCGCAGGACGCCGTAGAAAGTGTGCGGGACCCAAGTGGAAGTGCGCCGGACGCCGTAGGAAGTGTGCAGGACCTAAGTGGGAGTGCGCAGGACGCCGTAGAAAGTGTGCGGGACCCAAGTGGAAGTGCGCAGGACGCCGTAGGAAGTGCGCGGGACCCAAGTGGAAGTGCGCAGGACGCCGTAGAAAGTGCGCGGGACCCAAGGTAGAGTGCGCCGGACGCCGTAGAAAGTGTGCAGGACCTAAGTGGGAGTGCGCAGGACGCCGTAGAAAGTGTGCGGGACCTGAGTGGAAGTGCGCAGGACGCCGTAGAAAGTTTGTGGGACCCAAGTGCGATTGCGCCGGACGCCGAAGAAAGTGTGCGGGACCCAAGTGGAAGTGCGCAGGGCACCGTAGAAAGTGTGCTGGACCCAAGGTGGAGTGCGCAGGACGCCGTAGAAAGTGCGCGGGACCCAAGGTAGAGTGCGCCGGACGCCGTAGAAAGTGTGCGGGACCCGAGTGGAAGTGCGCAGGACGCCGTAGAAAGTTTGTGGGACCCAAATGCGATTGCGCCGGACACCGAAGAAAGTGTGCGGGACCCAAGTGGAAGTGAGCGGGACGCCGTAGAAAGTGTGCGGGACCCAAGGTGGAGTGCGCAGGACGCCGTAGAAAGTGTGCGGGACCCAAGTGGGAGTGGGCAGGACGCCGTAGGAAGTGTGCGGGACCCAAGTGGAAGTGCGCCGGACGCCGTAGAAAGTGTGCAGGACCTGAGTGGGAGTGCGCAGGACGCCGTATAAAGTGTGCGGGACCCGAGTGGAAGTGCGCAGGACGCCGTAGAAAGTTTGTGGGACCCAAATGCGATTGCGCCGGACGCCGTAGAAAGTGTGCGGGACCCGAGTGGAAGTGCGCAGGACGCCGTAGAAAGTGTGCAGGACCTAAGTGGGAGTGCGCAGGACGCCGTAGAAAGTGTGCGGGACCTGAGTGGAAGTGCGCAGGACGCCGTAGAAAGTTTGTGGGACCCAAGTGCGATTGCGCCGGACGCCGAAGAAAGTGTGCGGGACCCAAGTGGAAGTGCGCAGGACGCCGTAGAAAGTGTGCAGGACCCAAGTGGAAGTGCGCAGGACGCCGTAGAAAGTGCGCGGGACCCAAGGTAGAGTGCGCCGGACGCCGTAGAAAGTGTGCAGGACCTAAGTGGGAGTGCGCCGGACGCCGTAGGAAGTGTGCAGGACCTAAGTGGGAGTGCGCAGGACGCCGTAGAAAGTGTGCGGGACCTGAGTGGAAGTGCGCAGGACGCCGTAGAAAGTTTGTGGGACCCAAGTGCGATTGCGCCGGACGCCGTAGAAAGTGTGCGGGACCCAAGTGGAAGTGCGCAGGACGCCGTAGAAAGTGTGCGGGACCCAAGGTGGAGTGCGCAGGACGCCGTAGAAAGTGCGCGGGACCCAAGTGGGAGTGCGCCGGACGCCGTAGAAAGTGTGCGGGACCCAAGTGGAGAGTGCGCAGGACGCCGTAGAAAGTGTGCAGGACCCAAGTGGAAGTGCGCAGGACGCCGTAGAAAGTGTGCGGGACCTGAGTGGAAGTGTGCAGGACGCCGTAGAAAGTTTGTGGGACCCAAGTGCGATTGCGCCGGACGCCGAAGAAAGTGTGCGGTACCCAAGTGGAAGTGCGCAGGACGCCGTAGAAAGTGTGCGGGACCCAAGTGGAAGTGCGCAGGACGCCGTAGAAAGTGTGCGGGACCCAAGTGGGAGTGCGCCGGACGCCGTAGAATGTGTGCGGGACCCAAGTGGAAGTGCGCAGGACGCCGTAGATAGTGTGCGGGACCCAAGTGGGAGAGCGCAGGACTCCGTAGAAAGTGTGCGGGACCCAAGTGGGAGTGCGCAAGATGCCGTAGAAAGTGTGCGGGACCCAAGTGGAAGTGCGCCGGACGCCGTAGAAAGTGTGCGGGACCCAAGTGGAAGTGCGCAGGACGCCGTAGAAAGTATGCGGGACCCAAGTGGAAGTGCGTAGGACGCCGTAGAAAGTGTGCGGGACCCAAGTGGAAGTGCGTAGGACGCCGTAGAAAGTGTGCGGGACCCAAGTGGAAGTGCGCAGGACGCCGTAGAAAGTGTGCGGGACCCAAGGTAGAGTGCGCCGGACGCCGTAGAAAGTGTGCGGGACCCAAGTGGGAGTGCGCAGGATGCCGAAGAAAGTGTGCGGGACCCAAGTGAAAGTGCGTAGGACGCCGTAGAAACTGTGCAGGACCTAAGTGCGAGTGCGCAGGACGCCGTAGAAAGTGTGCGGGACCTGAGTGGAAGTGCGCAGGACGCCGTAGGAGGTGTGCGGGACCCAAGGTAGAGTGCGCCGGACGCCGTAGAAAGTGTGCGGGACCCAAGTGAGAGTGCGCAGGACGCCGTAGAAAGTGTGCGGGACCTGAGTGGAAGTGTGCAGGACGCCGTAGAAAGTTTGTGGGACCCAAGTGCGATTGCGCCGGACGCCGAAGAAAGTGTGCGGTATCCAAGTGGAAGTGCGCCGGACGCCGTTGAAAGTGTGCAGGACCCATGTGGGAGTGCGCAGGACTCATAAAAAGTGTGCGGGACCCAAGTGGGAGTGCGCAGAACGCCATAAAAAGTGTGCGGGACCCAAGTGGAAGTGCGCCGGACGCCGTTGAAAGTGTGCAGGACCCATGTGGGGGTGCGCAGGACTCATAAAAAGTGTTCTGGACCCAAGTGGGAGTGCGCCGGACGCCAGAGAAGGTATGCGGGACCCAAATGCGAGTGCGCCGGACGCCGAAGAAAGTGTGCGGGACCCAAGTGGAAGTGCGCAGGACGCCGTAGAAAGTGTGCGGGACCCAAGTGGAAGTGCGCAGGACGCCGTAGAAAGTGTGCGGGACCTGAGTGGAAGTGCGCAGGACGCCGTAGAAAGTTTGTGGGACCCAAGTGCGATTGCGCCGGACGCCGGAGAAAGTGTGCGGGACCCAAGTGGAAGTGCGCAGGGCACCGTAGAAAGTGTGCTGGACCCAAGGTGGAGTGCGCAGGACGCCGCAGAAAGTGCGCGGGACCCAAGGTAGAGTGCGCCGGACGCCGTAGAAAGTGTGCGGGACCCAACTGAGAGTGAGCGGGACGCCGGAGAAAGTAGGCGGGGCCCAAGCGGGGGTGGGCAGGACGCCGTAGGAAGTGTGCGGGACCTGAGTGGAAGTGCGCAGGACGCCGTAGAAAGTTTGTGGGACCCAAGTGCGATTGGGCCGGACGCCGAAGAAAGTGTGCGGTACCCAAGTGGAAGTGCGCAGGGCACCGTAGAAAGTGTGCGGGACCCAAGGTGGAGTGCGCCGGACGCCGTAGAAAGTGTGCGGGACCCAAGTGGGAGTGCGAAGGACGCCGGAGAAAGTGTGCGGGACCCAAGTCGAAGTGCGTAGGACGCCCTAGAAAGTGTGTGGGGCCCAAATGAGAGTGCGCCGGACGCCATAGAAAGTGTGCGGGACCCAAGTGGGAGTGCGCCGGACGCCATAGAAAGTGTGCGGGACCCAAGTGGGAGTGCGCCGGACACCATAGAAAGTGTGCGGGACCCAAGTGGAAGTGCGCCGGACTCCGTAGAAAGTGTGCGGGACCCAAGTGGAAGTGCGCAGGACGCCGTAGAAAGGGTGCGGGACCCAAGTGGAAGTGCGCAGGACGCCGTAGAAAGTGTGCGGGAACCAAGGTAGAGTGCGCCGGACGCCGTAGAAAGTGTGCGGGACCCAAGGTGGAGTGCGCAGGACGCCGTAGAAAGTGTGCGGGACCCAAGTGGAAGTGCGCAGGGCACCGTAGAAAGTGTGCTGGACCCAAGTGCGATTGCGCCGGAGGCCGAAGAAAGTGTGCGGTACCCAAGTGGGAGTGCGCAGGGGACCGTAGAAAGTGGGCTGGACCCAAGGTAGAGTGCGCCGGACGCCGTAGAAAGTGTGCGGGACCTGAGTGGAAGTGCGCAGGACGCCGTAGAATGTTTGTGGGACCCAAGTGCGATTGCGCCGGACGCCGAAGAAAGTGTGCGGGACCCAAGGTGGAGTGCGCAGGACGCCGTAGAAAGTGTGCGGGCCCCAAGGTGGAGTGCGCAGGACGCCGTAGAAAGTGTGCGGGACCCAAGTGGGAGTAGGCAGGACGCCGTAGGAAGTGTGCGGGACCCAAGTGGAAGTGCGCCGGACGCCGTAGAAAGTGTGCGGGACCCAAGTGCGAGTGCGCCGGACGCCGTAGAAAGTGTGCGGGACCCAAGTGGAAGTGCGCAGGACGCCGTAGAAAGTTTGTGGGACCCAAGTGCGATTGCGCCGGACGCCGTAGAAAGTGTGCGGGACCCAAGTGGAAGTGCGCAGGACGCCGTAGAAAGTGTGCGGGACCCAAGGTGGAGTGCGCAGGACGCCGTAGAAAGTGTGCGGGACCCAAGTGGAAGTGCGCAGGACGCCGTAGAAAGTGTGCGGGACCCAAGTGGAGAGTGCGCCGGACGCCGTAGAAAGTGTGCGGGACCCAAGTGGGAGTGCGCAGGACGCCGTAGAAAGTGTGCGGGACCCAAGTGGAAGTGCGCAGGACGCCGTAGAAAGTGTGCGGGACCCAAGTGCGAGTGCGCCGGACGCCGTAGAAAGTGTGCGGGACCCAAGTGGGAGTGCGCAGGACGCCGTAGAAAGTGTGCGGGACCCAAGGTGGAGTGCGCTGGCCGCCGTAGAAAGTGTGCGGGACCTGAGTGGAAGTGTGCAGGACGCCGTAGAAAGTTTGTGGGACCCAAGTGCGATTGCGCCGGACGCCGAAGAAAGTGTGCGGTACCCAAGTGGAAGTGCGCAGGACGCCTTAGAAAGTGTGCGGGACCCAAGGTGGAAGTGCGCAGGACGCCGTAGAAAGTGTGCGGGACCCAAGTGCGAGTGCGCCGGACGCCGTAGAAAGTGTGCGGGACCCAAGTGGAAGTGCGTAGGACGCCGTAGAAAGTGTGCGGGACCCAAGTGGAAGTACGCAGGACGCCGTAGAAAATGTGCGGGACCCAAGTGGAAGTACGCAGGACGCCGTAGAAAATGTGCGGGACCCAAGTGGGAGTGCGCAGGACGCCGAAGAAAGTGTGCGGGACCCAAGTGGAAGTACGCAGGACGCCGTAGAAAATGTGCGGGACCCAAGTGGGAGTGCGCAGGACGCCGAAGAAAGTGTGCGGGACCTGAGTGGAAGTGCGCAGGACGCCGTAGAAAGTTTGTGGGACCCAAGTGCGATTGCGCCGGACGCCGGAGAAAGTGTGCGGGACCCAAGTGGAAGTGCGCAGGGCACCGTAGAAAGTGTGCTGGACCCAAGGTGGAGTGCGCAGGACGCCGTAGAAAGTGTGCGGGACCTGAGTGGAAGTGCGCAGGACGCCGTAGAATGTTTGTGGGACCCAAGTGCGATTGCGCCGGACGCCGAAGAAAGTGTGCGGGACCCAAGTGGAAGTGCGCCGGACGCCGTAGGAAGTGTGCAGGACCTAAGTGGGAGTGCGCAGGACGCCGTAGAAAGTGTGCGGGACCCAAGTGGGAGTGGGCAGGACGCCGTAGAAAGTGTGCGGGACCCAAGTGGAAGTGCGCCGGACGCCGTAGAAAGTGTGCGGGACCCAAGTGGGAGTGCGCAGGACGCCGGAGAAAGTGTGCGGGACCCAAGTCGAAGTGCGTAGGACGCCGTAGAAAGTGTGCGGGACCCAAATGCGAGTGCGCCGGACGCCGTAGAAAGTGTGCGGGACCAAAGTGGGAGTGCGCAGGACGCCGGAGAAAGTGTGCGGGACCCAAGTGGAAGTGCGTAGGACGCCGTAGAAAGTGTGTGGGACCCAAGTGGAAGTGCGCAGGACGCCGTAGAAAGTGTGCGGGACCCAAGGTGGAAGTGCGCCGGACGCCGTATAAAGTGTGCGGGACCCAAATGAGAGAGCGTCGGACGTCGTAGAAAGTGTGCGGGACCTGAGTGGAAGTGCGCAGGACGCCGTAGAATGTTTGTGGGACCCAAGTGCGATTGCGCCGGACGCCGAAGAAAGTGTGCGGGACCCAAGTGGAAGTGCGCCGGACGCCGTAGGAAGTGTGCAGGACCTAAGTGGGAGTGCGCAGGACGCCGTAGAAAGTGTGCGGGACCCAAGTGGAAGTGCGTAGGACGCCGGAGAAAGTGTGCGGGACCCAAGTGGAAGTGCGTAGGACGCCGTATAAAGTGTGCGGGACCCAAGTGGAAGTGCGCAGGACGCCGAAGAAAGTGTGCGGGACCCAAGTGGGAGTGCGCAGGACGCCGTAGAAAGTGTGCAGGACCCAAATGCGATTGCGCCGGACGCCATAGAATGTGTGCGGGACCCAAGTGGTAGTGCACATGACACCGTAGAAAGTGTGGTGGACTCAAGTGGGAGAGCGCCGGACGCCGTAGGAAGTGTGCGGGACCTAAGTGCGAGTGCGCAGGACGCCGTAGAAAGTGTGCGGGACCCAAGCGGAAGTACCCAGGACGCCTTAGAAAATGTGCTGGACCCAAGGTAGAGTGCGCCGGACGCCGTAGAAAGTGCGCGGGACCCAAGGTAGAGTGCGCCGGACGCCGCAGAAAGTGCGAGACCTGAGTGGAAGTGCGCAGGACGCCGTTGAAAGTGTGTGGGAGCCAAGTGCGATTGCGCCGGACGCCGAAGAAAGTGTGGGGGACCCGAGTGGAAGTGCGCAGGACGCCGTATAAAGTGTGCTGGACCCAAGGTGGAGTGCGCAGGACGCCGCAGAAAGTGCGCGGGACCCAAGGTAGAGTGCGCCGGACGCCGTAGAAAGTGTGCGGGACCCAAGTGGGAGTGAGCGGGACGCCGTAGAAAGTGTGCGGGACCCAAGTGGGAGTGGGCAGGACGCCGTAGAAAGTGTGCGGGACCCAAGTGGAAGTGCGCAGGACGCCGTAGAAAGTGTGTGGGACCCGAGTGGAAGTGCGCAGGACGCCGTAGAAAGGGTGCTGGACCCAAGGTGGAGTGCGCAGGACGCCGTAGAAAGTGCGCGGGACCCAAGTGGGAGTGGGCAGGACGCCGTAGAAAGTGTGCGGGACCCAAGTGGAAGTGCGCAGGACGCCGTAGAAAGTGTGCGGGACCCAAGTGGAAGTGCGCAGGACGCCGTAGAAAGTGCGCGGGACCCAAGGTAGAGTGCGCCGGACACCGAAGAAAGTGTGCAGGACCTAAGTGAGAGTGCGCAGGACGCCGTAGAAAGTGTGCGGGACCTGAGTGGAAGTGTGCAGGACGCCGTAGAAAGTTTGTGGGACCCAAGTGCGATTGCGCCGGACGCCGAAGAAAGTGTGCGGTACCCAAGTGGAAGTGCGCAGGACGCCGTAGAAAGTGTGCGGGACCCAAGTGGAAGTGCGCAGGACGCCGTAGAAAGTGCGCGGGACCCAAGTGGGAGTGGGCAGGACGCCGTAGAAAGTGTGCGGGACCCAAGTGGAAGTGCGCCGGACGCCGTAGAAAGTGTGCAGGACCTGAGTGGGAGTGCGCAGGACGCCGTAGAAAGTGTGCGGGACCCGAGTGGAAGTGCGCAGGACGCCGTAGAAAGTTTGTGGGACCCAAATGCGATTGCGCCGGACACCGAAGAAAGTGTGCGGGACCCAAGTGGAAGTGCGCAGGACGCCGTAGAAAGTGTGCGGGACCCAAGGTGGCGTGCGCCGGACGCCGTAGAAAGTGGGTGGGATCCAAGTGGGAGTGCGCAGGACGGCGTAGAAAGTGTGTGGGAACCAAGTGAGAGCGCGCAGGAAGCCGTAGAAAGTGTGTGGGACCCAAGTGTGAGTGCGCAGGACGCCGTAGAAAGTGTGCGGCACCCAAGGGGAAGTGCGCAGGACGCCGTAGAAAGTGTGTGGGACCCAAGTGCGATTGCGCCGGACGCCGAAGAAAGTGTGCGGGACCCAAGTGGAAGTGCGCAGGACGCCGTAGAAAGTGTGCGGGACCCAAGTGGAAGTGCGCAGGACGCCGTAGAAAGTGCGCGGGACCCAAGGTAGAGTGCGCCGGACGCCGTAGAAACTGTGCAGGACCTAAGTGCGAGTGCGCAGGACGCCGTAGAAAGTGTGCGGGACCTGAGTGGAAGTGCGCAGGACGCCGTTGAAAGTTTGTGGGACCCAAGTGCGATTGCGCCGGACGCCGAAGAAAATGTGCGGGACCCAAGTGGAAGTGCGTAGGACACCGTAGAAAGTGTGTGGGACCCAAGGTAGAGCGCAGGACGCCGTAGAAAGTGTGCGGGACACAAGTGGGAGTGCGCAGGACGCCGTAGAAAGTGTGCGGGACCCAAGTGGGAGTGCGCAGGACGCCGTAGGAAGTGTGGGGGACCCAAGTGGAAGTGCCCCGGACGCCGTAGAAAGTGTGCAGGACCCAAGTGGAAGTGCGCAGGACGCCGTAGAAAGTGTGCGGGACCCAAGTGGAGAGTGCGCCGGACGCCGTAGAAAGTGTGCAGGACCTAAGTGGGAGTGCGCAGGACGCCGTAGAAAGTGTGCGTGACCTGAGTGGAAGTGCGCAGGACGCCGTAGAAAGTTTGTGGGACCCAAGTGCGATTGCGCCGGACGCCGAAGAAAGTGTGCGGGACCCAAGTGGAAGTGCGCAGGACGCCGTAGAAAGTGTGCGGGACCCAAGTGGGAGTGCGCAGGACGCCGTAGAAAGTGTGCGGGACCCAAGTGGAAGTGCGTGGGACGCCGTAGAAAGTGTGCGGGACCCAAGTGGGAGTGCGCAGGACGCCGTAGAAAGTGTGCGGGACCCAAGGTAGAGTGCGCCGGACGCCGCAGAAAGTGTGCGGGACCCAAGTGGAAGTGCGCCGGACCCCGTAGAGAGTGTGCGGGACCCAAGTGGGAGTGCGCAGGACGCCGTAGAAAGTGTGCGGGACCCAAGTGGAAGTGCGCAAGACGCCGTAGAAAGTGTGCGGGACCCAAGTGGGAGTGCGCAGGACGCCGTAGAAAGTGTGCGGGACCTAAGTGGGAGTGCGCAGGACGCCGTAGAAAGTGCGCGGGACCCAAGGTAGAGTGCGCCGGACGCCGTAGAAAGTGTGCGGGACCCGAGTGGAAGTGCGCAGGACGCCGTAGAAAGTTTGTGGGACCCAAATGCGATTGCGTCGGACAATGAAGAAAGTGTGCGGGACCCAAGTGGAAGTGCGCAGGACGCCGTAGAAAGTGCGCGGGACCCAAGTGCGAGTGCGCAGGACGCCGTAGAAAGTGTGCGGGACCCAAGTGGGAGTGGACAGGATGCCGAAGAAAGTGTGCGGGACCCAAGTGAAAGTGCGTAGGACGCCGTAGAAACTGTGCAGGACCTAAGTGCGAGTGCGCAGGACGCCGTAGAAAGTGTGCGGGACCTGAGTGGAAGTGCGCAGGACGCCGTTGAAAGTTTGTGGGACCCAAGTGCGATTGCGCCGGACGCCGAAGAAAATGTGCGGGACAGAAAGTGAGCTGGACCCAAGGTAGAGTGCGCCGGACGCCGTAGAAAGTGTGCATGAGCTAAGTGGGAGTGCGCAGGACGCCGTAGAAAGTGCGCGTGTCCCAAGTGGGAGTGCGCAGGACGCCGAAGAAAGTGTGCGGGACCCAAGGTAGAGTGCGCCGGACGCCGAAGAAAGTGTGCGGGACCTAAGTGGGAGTGCGCAGGACGCCGTAGAAAGTGTGCGGGACCCAAGTCGAAGTGCGTAGGACGCCGTAGAAAGTGTGCGGGACCCAAATGCGAGTGCGCCGGACGCCGGAGAAAGGGTGCGGGACCCAAGTCGAAGTGCGTAGGACGCCGTAGAAAGTGTGCGGGACCCAAGTGGAAGACCGCAGGACGCCGTAGACAGTGTGCGGGACCCAAGTGGAAGTGCGCCGGACGCCGTAGAAAGTGTGCGGGACCCAAGGTAGAGTGCGCAGGACGCCGGAGAAAGTGTGCGGGACCCAAGTCGAAGTGCGTAGGACGCCGTAGAAAGTGTGCGGGACCCAAGTGCGAGTGCGCCGGACGCCGTAGGAAGGGTGGGGGAGCAAAGTGGGAGTGGGCAGGACGCCGTAGAAAGTGTGCGGGACCCAAGGTGGAGTGCGCCGGACGCCGTAGAAAGTGTGCGGGACCCAAGTGGAAGTGCGCAGGACGCCGTAGAAAGTGTGCGGGACCCAAGTGCGAGTGCGCCGGACGCCGTAGAAAGTGTGCGGGACCCAAGTGGAAGTGCGCAGGACGCCGTAGAAAGTGTGCGGGACCCAAGGTGGAGTGCGCAGGACGCCGTAGAAAGTGTGCGGGACGCAAGTGGAAGTGGGCCGGACGCCGTAGATAGTGTGCGGGACCCAAGGTAGAGTGCGGAGGACGCCGTAGAAAGTGTGCGGGACACAAGTGGGAGTGCGCAGGACGCCGTAGAAAGTTTGCGGGACCCAAATGCGATTGCGCCGGACACCGAAGAAAGTGTGCTGGACCCAAGTGGAAGTGCGCAGGACGCCGTAGAAAGTGCGCGGGACCCAAGGTAGAGTGCGCCGGACGCCGTAGAAAGTGTGCGGGACCCAAGTGGGAGTGGGCAGGACGCCGTAGAAAGTGTGCGGGACCCAAGTGGAAGTGTGCAGGACGCCGTAGAAAGTTTGTGGGACCCAAGTGCGATTGCGCCGGACGCCGAAGAAAGTGTGCGGTACCCAAGTGGAAGTGCGCAGGACGCCGTAGAAAGTGTGCGGGACCCAAGTGGAAGTGCGCAGCGCGACACAGAAAGTGTGTGGGACCCAAGTGGAAGTGCGTAGGACGCCATAGAAAGTGTGCGGGACCCAAGTGGGAGTGCGCAGGACGCCGTAGAAAGTGTGCGGGACCCAAGTGGGATGGCGCAGGACGCCGAAGAAAGTGTGCGGGACCCAAGTGGAAGTGCGCAGGACGCCGTAGAAAGTGTGCGGGACCCAAGTGGAAGTGCGCCGGACGCCGAAGAAAGTGTGCGGTACCCAAGTGGAAGTGCGCAGGACGCCGTAGAAAGTGTGCGGGACCCAAGTGGAAGTGCGCAGGACGCCGTAGAAAGTGCGCGGGACCCAAGGTAGAGTGCGCCGGACACCGAAGAAAGTGTGCAGGACCTAAGTGAGAGTGCGCAGGACGCCGTAGAAAGTGTGCGGGACCTGAGTGGAAGTGCGCAGGACGCCGTAGAATGTTTGTGGGACCCAAGTGCGATTGCGCCGGACGCCGAAGAAAGTGTGCGGGACCCAAGTGGAAGTGCGCCGGACGCCGTAGGAAGTGTGCAGGACCTAAGTGGGAGTGCGCAGGACGCCGTAGAAAGTGTGCGGGACCTGAGTGGAAGTGCGCCGGACGCCGTAGGAAGTGTGCAGGACCTAAGTGGGAGTGCGCAGGACGCCGTAGAAAGTGTGCGGGACCCAAGTGGGAGTGGGCAGGACGCCGTAGGAAGTGTGCGGGACCCAAGTGGAAGTGCGCCGGACGCCGTAGAAAGTGTGCAGGACCTGAGTGGGAGTGCGCAGGACGCCGTATAAAGTGTGCGGGACCCGAGTGGAAGTGCGCAGGACGCCGTAGAAAGTTTGTGGGACCCAAATGCGATTGCGCCGGACGCCGTAGAAAGTGTGCGGGACCCAAGTGGGAGTGGGCAGGACGCCGTAGAAAGTGTGCGGGACCCAAGTGGAAGTGCGCAGGACGCCGTAGAAAGTGCGCGGGACCCAAGGTAGAGTGCGCCGGACGCCGTAGAAAGTGTGCAGGACCTAAGTGGGAGTGCGCAGGACGCCGTAGAAAGTGTGCGGGACCTGAGTGGAAGTGCGCAGGACGCCGTAGAAAGTTTGTGGGACCCAAGTGCGGTTGCCCCGGACGCCGGAGAAAGTGCGCGGGACCGAAGTGGGAGTGGGCAGGACGCCGTAGAAAGTGTGCGGGAGCCAAGTGGAAGTGCGCAGGACGCCGTAGAAAGTGTGCGGGGCCACAGTGGGAAAGCGCAAGACACCGGAGAAAGTGTGCGGGACCCAAGTGGAAGTGCGCATGTCGCCGTAGAAAGTGTGCGGGGCCACAGTGAGAGTGCGCAAGACACCGGAGAAAGTGTGCGGGACCCAAGTGGAAGTGCGCATGTCGCCGTAGAAAGTTAGCGGGACCCAAGTGCGAGTGCGCGGGAAGCCGTAGGAAGTGTGGGGGATCCAAGTGGGAGGGCGCAGGACGCCATAGGAAGTGAGCGGGACCCAAGTGGAAGTGCGCAGGACGCCGTAGAAAGTTTGCGGGACCCAAGTGCGAGTGCGCCGGACGCCGTAGATAGTGTGCGGGACCCAAGTGGGAGAGCGCAGGACTCCGTAGAAAGTGTGCGGGACCTAAGTGGGAGTGCGCCGGACGCCGTAGAAATTGTGCGGGACCCAAGTGGAAGTGCGCAGGACGCCGTAGAAAGTGTGCGGGACCCAAGTGGGAGTGCGCCGGACGCCGTAGAAAGTGTGCGGGACCTGAGTGGAAGTGCGCAGGACGCCGTAGAAAGTGTGTGGGACCCAAGTGCGATTGCGCCGGACGCCGAAGAAAGTGTGCGGGACCCAAGTGGAAGTGGGCAGGACGCCGTAGAAAGTGCGCGGGATCCAAAGTGGTGTGCGCCGGACGCCGTAGAAAGTGTGCAGGACCTAAGTGGGAGTGCGCAGGACGCCGTAGAAAGTGTGCGGGACCCAAGTGGAAGTGCGCAAAACGCCGTAGAAAGTGTGCAGGACCTAAGCGGGAGTGCGCAGGACGCCATAGAAAGTGTGCGGGACCAAGTGGAGGTGCGCAGGACGCCGTAGAAGGTGTGCGGGACCCAAGGTAGAGTGCGCCGCACACCGTAGAAAGTGTGCGGGACCTAAGTGGAAGTGAACAGGACGCCGTAGAAAGTGTGCGGGACCCAAGTGGGAGTGCCCAAGACGCCGAAATAAGTGTGCGGGACCCAAGTGGAAGTGAACAGGACGCCGTAGAAAGTGTGCGGGACCAATTGGAGGTGCGCAGGACGCCGTAGAAGGTGTGCGGGGGCCAAGGTAGAGTGCGCCAGACACCGTAGAAAGTGCGCGGGACCCAAGTGGAAGTGCGCAGGACGCCGTAGAAAGTGTGCGGGACCTGAGTGGAAGTGTGCAGGACGCCGTAGAAAGTTTGTGGGACCCAAGTGCGATTGCGCCGGACGCCGAAGAAAGTGTGCGGTACCCAAGTGGAAGTGCGCAGGACGCCGTAGAAAGTGTGCGGGACCCAAGTGGAAGTGCGCAGGACGCCGTAGAAAGTGCGCGGGACCCAAGGTAGAGTGCGCCGGACGCCGTAGGAAGTGTGCAGGACCTAAGTGGGAGTGCGCAGGACGCCGTAGAAAGTGTGCGGGACCCAAGTGGGAGTGGGCAGGACGCCGTAGAAAGTGTGCGGGACCCAAGTGGAAGTGCGCAGGACGCCGTAGAAAGTGCGCGGGACCCAAGGTAGAGTGCGCCGGACACCGAAGAAAGTGTGCAGGACCTAAGTGAGAGTGCGCAGGACGCCGTAGAAAGTGTGCGGGACCTGAGTGGAAGTGCGCCGGACGCCGTAGAAAGTTTGTGGGACCCAAGTGCGATTGCGCCGGACGCCGAAGAAAGTGTGCGGTACCCAAGTGGAAGTGCGCAGGGCACCGTAGAAAGTGTGCTGGACCCAAGGTGGAGTGCGCAGGAGGCCGTAGAAAGTGCGCGGGACCCAAAGTAGAGTGCGCCGGACGCCGTAGGAAGTGTGCAGGACCTAAGTGGAAGTGTGCAGGATGCCGTAGAAAGTTTGTGGGACCCAAGTGCGATTGCGCCGGACGCCGAAGAAAGTGTGCGGTACCCAAGTGGAAGTGCGCAGGACGCCGTGGAAAGTGTGCGGGACCCAAGTGGAAGTGCGCCGGACGCCGTAGAAAGTGTGCGGGACCCAAGTGGGAGTGCGCCGGACGCCGTAGAAAGTGTGCGGGACCCAAGTGGAAGTGCGCAGGACGCCGTAGAAAGTGTGCGGGACCCAAGTGGGAGTGCGCAGGACGCCGAAGAAAGTGTGCGGGACCCAAGTGGAAGTGCGCCGGACGCCGTAGAAAGTGTGCAGGACCTGAGTGGGAGTGCGCAGGACGCCGTATAAAGAGTGCGGGACCTGAGTGGAAGTGCGCAGGACGCGGTACAAAGTTTGTGGGACGCAAGTGCGATTGCGCCGGACGCCGAAGAAAGTGTGCGGGACCCAAGTGGAAGTGCGCAGGACGCCGTAGAAAGTGTGCGGGACCCAAGGTGGAAGTGCGCCGGACGCCGTAGAAAGTGTGCGGGACCCAAGTGGAAGTGCGCAGGACGCCGTAGAAAGTGTGCGGGACCCAAGTGGAGTGCGCAGGACGCCGTAGAAAGTGTGCGGGACCCAAGTGGAAGTGCGCCGGACGCCGTAGGAAGTGTGCAGGACCTAAGTGGGAGTGCGCAGGACGCCGTAGAAAGTGTGCGGGACCCAAGTGGGAGTGGGCAGGACGCCGTAGGAAGTGTGGGGGGCCCAAGTGGAAGGGCGCAGGAGGGCGAAGAAAGAGCGCGGGACCCAAGTGGAGTGCGCAGGACGCCGTAGAAAGTGTGCAGGATCCAAGTGGGAGTGGGCAGGACACCGTAGAAAGTGTGCGGGACCCAAGTGGAAGTGCGCAGGACGCCGAAGAAAGTGCGCGGGACCCAAGGTAGAGTGCGCCGGACGCCGTAGAAAGTGTGCAGGACCTAAGTGGGAGTGCGCAGGACGCAGTAGAAGGTGTGGGGGACCTGAGTGGAAGTGTGCAGGACGCCGTAGAAAGTTTGTGGGACCCAAGTGCGATTGCGCCGGACGCCGAAGAAAGTGTGCGGGACCCAAGTGGAAGTGCGCAGGACGCCGTAGAAAGTGCGCGGGACCCAAGTGGGAGTGCGCAGGACGCCGTAGAAAGTGTGCGGGACCCAAGTGGAAGTGCGCAGGACGCCGTAGAAAGTGTGCGGGACCCAAGTGCGAAGTGCGCCGGACGCCGTAGAAAGTGTGCGGGACCCAAGTGGAAGTGCGCAGGACGCCGTAGAAAGTGTGCGGGACCCAAGGTGGAGTGCGCCGGACGCCTTAGTAAGTGTGCGGGACTCAAGTGGGAGTGCGCCGGACGCCGTAGAAAGTGTGCGGGACCCAAGTGGGAGTGCGCATAACGCCGTAGAAAGTGTGCGGGACCCAAGTGGAAGGGCGCCGGACGCCGTAGAAAGTGTGCGGGACCCGAGTGGAAGTGCGCAGGGCACCGTAGAAAGTGTGCGGGACCCAAATTCCATTGCGCCAAACGCCGAAGAAAAAGTGCGGGACCTAAGTGGAAGTGCGCAGGGCACCGTAGAAAGTGTGCGGGGCCCAAGGTGGAGTGCGCAGGACGCCGTAGAAAGTGTGCGGGACCCAAGTGGGAGTGCGCAGGACGCCGTAGAAAGTGTGCGGGACCCAAGTGGAAGTGCGCAGGACGCCGTAGAAAGTTTGCGGGACCCAAGTGCGATTGCGCCGGACGCCGAAGAAAGTGTGCGGGACCCAAGTGGAAGTGCGCAGGACGCCGTAGAAAGTGTGCGGGACCCAAGGTGGAAGTGCGCAGGACGCCGTAGAAAGTGTGCTGGACCCAAGTGCGATTGCGCCGGACGTCGAAGAAAGTGAGCTGGACCCAAGGTAGAGTGCGCCGGACGTCGTAGAAAGTGTGCATGAGCTAAGTGGGAGTGCGCAGGATGCCGTAGAAAGTGCGCGGGACCCAAGTGGTAGTGCGCAGGACGCCGAAGAAAGTGTGCGGGACCCAAGTGGAAGTGCGTTGGACGCCGTAGAAAGTGTGAGGGACCCAAGTGGGAGTGCGCAAGACGCCGAGGAAAGTGTGCGGGACCCAAGTGGAAGTGCGTAGGACGCCGTAGAAAGTGTGCAGGACCCAAGTGCGAGTGCGCAGGACGCTGAAGAAAGTGTGCGGGACCCAAGTGGACGTCCGGAGGACGCCGCAGAAAGTGTGCGTGACCCAACCGGGAGTGCGCAGGACGCCGAAGAAAGTGTGCGGGACCCAAGTGGAAGTGCGTTGGACGCCGTAGAAAGTGTGAGGGACCCAAGTGGGAGTGCGCAAGACGCCGAGGAAAGTGTGCGGGACCCAAGTGCGATTGCGCCGGACGCCTAAGAAAGTGTGCGGGACCCAAGTGGAAGTGCGCAGGGCACCGTAGAAAGTGTGCTGGACCCAAGTGCGATTGCGCCGGACGCCGAAGAAAATGTGCGGGACCCAAGTGGAAGTGCGCAGGACGCCGTAGAAAGTGCGGGACCCAAGGTGGAAGTGCGCCGGACGCCGTAGAAAGTGTGCGGGACCCAAGTGGAAGTGCGCAGGACGCCGTAGAAAGTGTGCGGGACCCAAGGTGGAAGTGCGCAGGACGCCGTAGAAAGTGTGCGGGACCCAAGTGGGAGTGCGCCGGACGCCGTAGAAAGCGTGCGGGACCTGAGTGGAAGTGCGCAGGACGCCGTAGAAAGTTTGTGGCACCCAAGTGCGAGTGGGCAGGACGCCGTAGAAAGTGCGCGGGACCCAAGTGGAAGCGCGCAGGACGCCGGAGAAAGTGTGTGGGACCCAAGGTGGAGTGCGCCGGACGCCGTATAATGTGTGCGGGACCCAAGTGGGAGAGCGCCGGACGCCGTAGAAAGTGTGCGGGACCCAACTGGGATTGCGCCGAACGCCGTAGAAAGTGTGCGGGATCCAAGGTAGAGTGCGCCGGACGCCGTAGAAAGTGTGCGGGACCCAAGTGGAAGTGCGCAAGACGCCGTAGAAAGTGTGCGGGACCCAAGGTAGAGTGCGCCGGACGCTGTAGAAAGTGTGCGGGACCCAAGTGCGAGTGCGCAGGACGCCGTAGAAAGTGTGCGGGACCCAAGTGGGAGTGGGCAGGACGCCGTAGAAAGTGCGCGGGACCCAAGTGGAAGTGCGCAGGACGCCGTAGAAAGTGTGCGGGACCTGAGTGGGAGGGTGCAGGACGCCGTAGAGAGGTTGTGGGACCCAAGTGGGAGTGCGCCGGACGCCGAAGAAAGAGTGCGGGACCCAAGTGGAAGTGCGCAGGACGCCGTAGAAAGTGTGCGGGACCCAAGGTGGAGTGCGCCGGACGCCGTAGAAAGTGTGCGGGACCCAAGTGGGAGTGCGCAGGACGCCGTAGAAAGTGTGCGGGACCCAAGTGCGAGTGCGCCGGACGCCGTAGAAAGTGTGCGGGACCCAAGTGGAAGTGCGCAGGACGCCGTAGAAAGTTTGTGGGACCAAAGCTGGAGTGCGCCGGACGCCGTAGAAAGTGTGCAGGACCTAAGTGGGAGTGCGCAGGACGCCGTAGAAAGTGTGCGGGACCTGAGTGGAAGTGCGCAGGACGCCGTAGAAAGTTTGTGGGACCCAAGTGCGATTGCGCCGGACGCCGAAGAAAGTGTGCGGGACCCAAGTGGAAGTGCGCAGGACGCCGTAGAAAGTGTGCGGGACCCAAGGTGCGAGTGCGGCGGACGCCGTAGGAAGTGTGCAGGACCTAAGTGGGAGTGCGCAGGACGCCGTAGAAAGTGTGCGGGACCCAAGTGGGAGTGGGCAGGACGCCGTAGGAAGTGTGCGGGACCCAAGTGGAAGGGCGCAGGAAGCCGTAGAAAGTGTGCGGGACCCAAGTGGAAGTGCGCAGGAAGCCGTAGAAAGTTTGTGGGACCCAAGTGGGAGTGGGCAGGACGCCGTAGAAAGTGTGCGGGACCTGAGTGGAAGTGCGCAGGACGCCGTAGAATGTTTGTGGGACCCAAGTGCGATTGCGCCGGACGCCGAAGAAAGTGTGCGGGACCCAAGGTGGAGTGCGCAGGACGCCGTAGAAAGTGTGCGGGACCCAAGTGGGAGTGGGCAGGACGCCGTAGGAAGTGTGCGGGACCCAAGTGGAAGTGCGCCGGACGCCGTAGAAAGTGTGCGGGACCCAAGCGGAAGTGCGCCGGACGCCGTAGAAAGTGTGCAGGACCTGAGTGGGAGTGCGCAGGACGCCGTAGAAAGTGTGCGGGACCCAAGTGGAAGTGCGCAAGACGCCGTAGAAAGTGCGCGGGACTCAAGGTAGAGTGCGCCGGACACCGAAGAAAGTGTGCGGGACCCAAGTGGGAGTGCGCAGGACGCCGTAGAAAGTGTGCGGGACCTGAGTGGAAGTGCGCAGGACGCCGTAGAAAGTTTGTGGGACCCAAGTGCGATTGCGCCGGACGCCGAAGAAAGTGTGCGGGACCCAAGTGGAAGTGCGCAGTACGCCGTGGAAAGTGTGCGGGACCCAAGTGGGAGTGCGCAGGACGCCGTAGAAAGTGCGCGGGACCCAAGGTAGAGTGCGCCGGACGCCGTATAAAGTGTGCGGGACCCAAGGTGGAGTGCGCCGGACGCCGTAGAAAGTGTGCAGGACCTAAGTGGGAGTGCGCAGGACGCCGTAGAAAATTTGTGGGACCCAAATGCGATTGCGCCGGACGCCGAAGAAAGTGCGCGGGACCCAAGGTAGAGTGCGCAGGACGCCGTATAAAATGCGCGGGACCCAAAGTAGAGTGCGCCGGACGCCGTAGAAAGTGTGCGGGACCTGAGTGGAAGTGCGCAGGACGCCGTAGAAAGTTTGTTGGACCCAAGTGGGAGAGCGCCGGACGCCGTAGAAAGTGTGCTGGACCCAAGTGGAAGTGTGTAGGACGCCGTAGAAATGTGCGGGACCCAAGTGGAAGTGCGCAGGACGCCGTAGAAAGTGTGCGGGACCCAAGGTAGAGTGCGCCGGACGCCGTAGAAAGTGTGCGGGACCTGAGTGGAAGTGCGCAGGACGCCGTAGAATGTTTGTGGGACCCAAGTGCGATTGCGCCGGACGCCGAAGAAAGTGTGCGGGACCCAAGTGGAAGTGCGCCGGACGCCGTAGGAAGTGTGCGGGACCCAAGTGGAAGTGCGCAGGATGCCGTCGAAAGTGTGCGGGACCCAAGTGGAAGTGCGCAGGATGCCGTAGAAAGTGCGCGGGACCCAAGGTAGAGCGCGCCGGACGCCGTAGAAAGTGTGCGGGACCCAAGTGGAAGTGCGCAGGACGCCGTTGAAAGGGTGCGGGACCCAAGTGGCAGTGCGCCGGACGCCGTAGAAAGTGTGAGGGACCCAAGTGGTAGTGCGCCGGACGCCGTAGAAAGTGTGCGGGACCCAAGTGGAAGTGCGCAGGACGCCGTTGAAAGGGGGCGGGACCCAAGTGCAAGTGCGCCAAACGCCGAAGAAAGTGTGCGGGACCCAAGGGGGAGTGCGTAGGACGCCGAAGAAAGTGCGCGGAACCCAAGTGGAAGTGCGGAGGACGCCGTAGAAAGTGTGCGGGACCCAAGTGGGAGTGCGCAGGACGCCGTAGAAAGTGTGCGGGACCCAGAGTGGAGAGTGCGCCGGTCGCCACAGAAAGTGTGCGGTACCCAAGTGGGATTGCGCCGGACGCCTAGAAAGTGTGCGGGACCATGGTGGAAGTGCGCAGGACGCCGTAGAAAGTTTGTGGGACCCAAGTGCCGGATTGCGCCGGACGCCGAAGAAAGTGTGCGGGACCCAGAGTGGAAGTGCGCAGGACCGCGTAGAAAGTGCGCGGGACCCAGGTGGAAGTGCGCAGGTACGGCGTAGAAAGTGTGCGGGAACCAAGTTGAAGTGCGCAGGACGCCGTAGAAAGGGTGCGGGACCCAAGTGGAAGTGCGCAGGACGCCGTAGAAAGTGTGCGGGACCCAAGGCGGAGTGCGCTGGACGCCGTAGAAAGTGTGTGGGACCCAAGTGTGAGTGCGCAGGACGCCGTAGAAAGTGTGCGGCACCCAAGGGGAAGTGCGCAGGACGCCGTAGAAAGTGTGTGGGACCCAAATACGATTGCGCTGGACGCCGTAGAAAGTGTGCGGGACCCAAGGTAGAGTGCGCAGGACGCCGTAGAAAGTGTGCGTGACCCAAAGTCGAGTGGGCCGGACGCCGTAGAAAGTGTGCGGGACCCAAGTAGGAGCGTGCAGGACGCCGTAGAAAGTGTGCGGGACCCGAGAGGAAGCGCGCACGACGCCGTAGAAAGTTTGTGGGACCCAAATGCGATTGCGCAGGACGCCGAAGAAAGTGTGCGGGACCCAAGTGGAAGTGCGCCGGACGCCGTAGAAAGTGTGTTGGACCCAAGGTAGAGTGCGTCGGACGCCGTGGAAAGTGTGTGGGACCCAAGTAGGAGTGCGCCAAACGCCGTAGAAAGTGTGTTGTACCCAAGGTAGAGTGCGTCGGACGCCGTGGAAAGTGTGTGGGACCCAAGTAGGAGCGTGCAGGACGCCGTAGAAAGTGTGCGGGACCCGAGTGGAAGTGCGCAGGACGCCGTAGAAAGTTTGTGGGACCCAAGGTAAAGTGCGCTGGACGCCGTAGAAAGTGTGCAGGACCTAAGTTGAAGTGCGCAGGACGCCGTAGAAAGTTTGTGGGACCTAAGGTAAAGTGCGCCGGACGCCGTAGAAAGTGTGCAGGACCTAAGTGGGAGTGCGCAGGACGCCGTAGAAAGTGTGCGGGACCCAAGTGGAAGTGCGCAGGACGCCGTAGAAAGTGCGCGGGACCCAAGTGCGATTGCTCCGGACGCCGAAGAAAGTGTGCGGGGTCCAAGTGGAAGTGCGCCGGACACCGAAGAAAGTGCGCGGGACCCAAGGTAGAGTGGGCCGGACGCCGTAGAAAGTGTGCAGGACCTAAGTGGGAGTGCGCAGGACGCCGTAGAAAGTGTGCTGGACCCAAGGTGGAGTGCGCAGGACGCCGTAGAAAGTGCGCGGGACCCAAGGTAGAGTGCGCCGGACGCCGTAGAAAGTGTGCGGGACCTGAGTGGAAGTGCGCAGGACGCCGTAGAAAGTTTGTGGGACCCAAATGCGATTGCGCCGGACACCGCAGAAAGTGTACGGGACCCAAGTGGAAGTGCGCAGGACGCCGTAGAACGGGTGCGGGACCCAAGTGGGAGTGCGCCGGACGCCGTAGAAATTGTGCGGGACCCAAGTGGAAGTGCGCAGGACGCCGTTGAAAGGGTGCGGGACCCAAGTGAGAGTGCGCAGGACGGCGTAGAAAGTGTGCGGGAGCTGAGTGGAAGTGCGCCGGACGCCGTAGAAAGTGTGCAGGACCTAAGTGGGAGTGCGCAGGACGCCGTAGAAAGTGTGCGGGACCTGAGTGGAAGTGCGCAGGACGCCGTAGAAAGTTTGTGGGACCCAAGTGGAAGTGCGCCGGACGCCGTAGAAAGTGTGCAGGACCTGAGTGGGAGTGCGCAGGACGCCGTATAACGTGTGCGGGACCCGAGTGGAAGTGCGCAGGACGTCGTAGAAAGTTTGTGGGACCCAAATGCGATTGCGCCGGACGCCGTAGAAAGTGTTCAGGACCTGAGTGGGAGTGCGCAGGACGCCGTATAAAGTTTGTGGGACCCAAGTGCGATTGCGCCGGACGCCGTAGAAAGTGTGCGGGACCCAAGTGGGAGTGGGCAGGACGCCGTAGAAAGTGTGCGGGACCCAAGTGGAAGTGCGCAGGACGCCGTAGAAAGTGCGCGGGACCCAAGGTAGAGTGCGCCGGACACCGAAGAAAGTGTGCAGGACCTAAGTGAGAGTGCGCAGGACGCCGTAGAAAGTGTGCGGGACCTGAGTGGAAGTGTGCAGGACGCCGTAGAAAGTTTGTGGGACCCAAGTGCGATTGCGCCGGACGCCGAAGAAAGTGTGCGGTACCCAAGTGGAAGTGCGCAGGACGCCGTAGAAAGTGTGCGGGACCCAAGTGGAAGTGCGGCGGAAGCCGTGTAAAGTGCGCGGGACCCAAGGTGGAGTGCGCAGGACGCCGTATAAATTGTGCGGCACCCAAGTGGAAGTGCGCAGGACGCCGTAGAAAGTGTGCGGGACCCGGGTGGGAGTGCGTTGGACGTCGTAGAAAGTGTGCGGGACCCAAACGAAAGTGCGCCGGACCCCATACAAAGTGTGCGGTACCCAAGTGGAAGTGCGTCGGACGCCGTAGAAAGTGTGCGGGACCCAAGTGCGATTGCGCCGGACGCCGAAGAAAGTGTGCGGGACCTGAGTGGAAGTGCGCAGGACGCCGTAGAAAGATTGTGGTACCCAAGTGCGATTGCGCCGGACGCCGAAGAAAGTGTGCGGGACCCAAGTGGGAGTGCGCAGGGCTCGTTAGAAAGGGTGCTGGACCCAACCTGGAGTGCGCTGGACGCCGTAGAAAGTGTGCGGGACCTAAGTGGGAGTGCGCAGGACGCCGTAGAAAGTGTGCGGGACCTGAGTGGAAGTGCGCAGGACGCCGTAGAAAGTTTGTGGGACCCAAGTGCGATTGCGCCGGACGCCGAAGAAAGTGTGCGGGACCCAAGTGGAAGTGCGCCGGACGCCGTAGAAAGTGTGCGGGACCCAAGTGGGAGTGGGCAGGACGCCGTAGAAAGTGCGCGGGACCCAAGTGGGAGTGCGCAGAGCGCCGTAAAAAGTGTGCTGGACCCAAGGTAGAGTGCGCCGGACGCCGTAGAAACTGTGCAGGACCTAAGTGGGAATGCGCCGGACGCCGTAGAAACTGTGCAGGACCTAAGTGGGAGTGCGCAGGACGCCGTAGAAAGTGTGCGGGACCTGAGTGGAAGTGCGCAGGACGCCGTAGAAAGTTTGTGGGACCCAAATGCGATTGCGCCGGACACCGCAGAAAGTGTGCGGGACCCAAGTGGAAGTGCGCAGGACGCCGTAGAAAGTGCGCGGGACCCAAGTGCGAGTGCGCAGGACGCCGTAGAAAGTGTGCGGGACCCAAGTGGAAGTGCGCCGGACGCCGTAGAAAGTGTGTGGGACCTAGGGTAGAGTGCGCTGTACGCTGTAGAAAGTGTACGGGACCCAAGTGGAAGTGCGCAGGACGCCGTAGAAAGTGCGCGGGACCCAAGGTAGAGTGCGCCGGACGCCGTAGAAAGTGTGCAGGACCTAAGTGGGAGTGCGCAGGACGCCGTAGAAAGTGTGCGGGACCTGAGTGGAAGTGCGCAGGACGCCGTAGAAAGTTTGTGGGACCCAAATGCGATTGCGCCGGACACCGAAGAAAGTGTGCGGGACCCAAGTGGAAGTGCGCAGGACGCCGTAGAAAGTGTGCAGGACCTAAGTGGGAGTGCGCAGGACGCCATAGAAAGTGTGCGGGACCCAAGTGGGAGTGCGCAGGACGCCGTAGAAAGTGTGCGGGACCCAAGTGGAAGGGCGCAGAACGCCGTAGAAAGTGTGCGGGACCCAAGGTGGAAGTGCGCAGGACGCCGTAGAAAGTGTGCGGGACCCAAGTGGAAGTGCGCAGGACGCCGCAGAAAGTGTGCCAGGGACCCAAATTGAGAGTGCGCAGGACGCCGAAGAAAGTGTGCGGGACCCAGGTGGAAGTGCGCAGGACGCCGTAGAAAGTGTGCGGGACCCAAGGTGGGAGTGCGCAGGACGCCGTAGAAAGTGTGCGGGACCCAAGTGGAAGTGCGCAGGACGCCGTAGAAAGTGTGCGGGACCCAAGTGCGAGTGCGCCGGACGCCGTAGAAAGTGTGCGGGACCCAAGTGGAGAGTGCGCCGGACGCCGTAGAAAGTGTGCGGGACCCAAGTGGGAGTGCGCAGGACGCCGTAGAAAGTGTGCGGGACCCAAGGTGGAAGTGCGCAGGACGCCGTAGAAAGTTTGCGGGACCCATGCGATTGCGCCGGACGCCGTAGAAAGTGTGCGGGACCCAAGTGGAAGTGCGCAGGACGCCGTAGAAAGTGTGCGGGACCCAAGGTGGGAGTGCGCAGGACGCCGTAGAAAGTGTGCGGGACCCAAGTGGAAGTGCGCAGGACGCCGTAGAAAGTTTGTGGGACCCAAGTGCGAGTGCGCCGGACGCCGAAGAAAGGGTGCGGGACCCGAGTGGAAGTGCGCCGGACGCCGAAGAAAGTGTACGGGACCCAAGGTAGAGTGCGCCGGACACCGTAGAAAGTGTGCGGGACCCGAGTGGAAGTGCGCAGGGCACCGTAGAAAGTGTGCTGGACCCAAGGTAGAGTGCGCCGGACGCCGTAGAAAGTGCGCGGGACCCAAGCTAGAGTGCACCGGATTCCGTAGAAAGTGTGCCGGACCCGAGTGGAAGTGCGCAGGACGCCGTAGAAAGTTTGTGGGACCCAAATGCGATTGCGCCGGACAATGAAGAAAGTGTGCGGGACCCAAGTGGAAGTTCGCAGGACGCCGTAGAAAGTGTGCGGGACCCAAGTGGAAGTGCGCAGGACGCCGTAGAAAGTGCGCGGGATCCAAGGTAGAGTGCGCCGGACGCCGTAGAAACTGTGCAGGACCTAAGTGCGAGTGCGCAGGACGCCGTGGAAAATGTGCGGGACCTGAGTGGGAGTGCGCAGGACGCCGAAGAAAGTGTGCGGGACCCAAGTGGAAGTGCGTGGGACGCCGTAGAAAGTGTGAGGGACCCAAGTGGGAGGGCGCAAGACGCCGAGGAAAGTTTGCGGGACCCAAATGCGATTGCGCCGGACACCGAAGAAAGTGTGCGGGACCCAGTGGAAGTGCGCAGGACGCCGTAGAAAGTTTGTGGGACCCAAATGCGATTGCGCCGGACGCCGAAGAAAGTGTGCGGTACCCAAGTGGGAGTGCGCAGAGCGCCGTAGAAAGTGAGCTGGACCCAAGGTAGAGTGCGCCGGACGCCGTAGAAAGTGTGGAGGAGCTAAGTGGGAGTGCGCAGGACGCCGTAGAAAGTGCGCGGGACCCAAGGTAGAGTGCGCCGGACGCCGTAGAAAGTGTGCAGGACCTAAGTGGGAGTGCGCAGGACGCCGTAGAAAGTGTGCGGGACCTGAGTGGAAGTGCGCAGGACGCCGTAGAAAGTTTGTGGGACCCAAATGCGATTGCGCCGGACACCGCAGAAAGTGTGCGGGACCCAAGTGGAAGTGCGCAGGACGCCGTAGAAAGTGCGCGGGACCCAAGGTAGAGTGCGCCGGACGCCGTAGAAAGTGTGCAGGACCTAAGTGGGAGTGCGCAGGACGCCGTAGAAAGTGTGCGGGACCCGAGTGAAAGTGCGCAGGACGCCGTAGAAAGTGTGCGGGACCCAAGGTAGAGGGCGCCGGACACCATAGAAAGTGTGCGAGACCCAAGTGGGAGTGCGCAGAGCGCCGTAGAAAGTGTGCGGGACCCGAGTGGAAGTGCGCAGGACGCCGTAGAAAGTTTGTGGGACCCAAGTGTGATTGCGCCGGACGCCGAAGAAAGTGTGCGGGACCCAAGTGGAAGTGCGCAGGACGCCGTAGAAAGTGGTGTGCTGGACCCGAGTGGAAGTGCGCAGGACGCCGTAGAAAGTTTGTGGGACCCAAATGCGATTGCGCCGGACGTCGAAGAAAGTGTGCGGGACCCAAGGTAGAGTGCGCAGGACGCCGTAGATAGTGTGCAGGACCCAAGTGGGAGTGCGCAGGACGCCGTAGAAAGTTTGTGGGACTCAAATGCGATTGCGCCGGACGCCAAAGAAAGTGTGCGGGACCCAAGTGGAAGTGCGCAGGACGCCGTAGAAAGTGCGCGGGACCTAAGGTAGAGTGCGCCGGATGCCGTAGAAAGTGTGCGGGACCTGAGTGGAAGTGCGCGGGACGCCGTAGAAAGTTTGTGGGACCCAAATGCGATTGCGCCGGACGCCGAAGAAAGTGTGCGGGACCCAAGTGGAAGTACGCAGGACGCCGTAGAAAGTGTGCGGGACCCAAGTTAGAGTGCGCCGGACACCATAGAAAGTGTGCAGGACCCAAGTGGGAGCGCGCAGGACGCCGTAGAAAGTGTGAGGGACCCGAGTGGAAGTGCGCAGGACGACGTAGAAAGTTTGTGGGACCCAAATGCGATTGCGCCGGACGCCGAAGAAAGTGTGCGGGACCCAAGTGGAAGTGCGCAGGACGCCGTAGAAAGTTTGTGGGACCCAAATGCGATTGCGCCGGACGCCGAAGAAAGTGTGCGGGACCCAAGTGGAAGTGAGCAGGACGCCGTAGAAAGTGCGCGGGACCCAAGGTAGAGTGCGCCGGACGCCGTAGAAAGTGTGCGGGACCCGAGTGGAAGTGCGCAGGACCCAAGTGGGAGTGCGCAGGACGCCGTAGAAAGTGTGCGGGACCCGAGTGGAAGTGCGCAGGACGCCGTAGAAAGTTTGTGGGACCCAAATGCGATTGCGCCGGACACCGAAGAAAGTGTGCGGGACCCAAGGGAGAGTGCGCCGGACGCCGTAGAAAGTGTGTGGGACCCTAACGCGATTGCGCCGGACGCCAAAGAAAGTGTGTGGGACCCGAATGCGGTCGCGCCGGACACCGAAGAAAGTGTGCGGGACCCAAGGTAGAGTGCGCAGGAAGCCGTAGAAAGTGTGTGGGACCCAAGTGGAAGTGCGCAGGACGCCGTAGAAAGTGCGCGGGACCCAAGGTAGAAGTGCGCCGGACGCCGTAGAAAGTTTGCAGGACCTGAGTGGGAGTGCGCAGGACGCCGTAGAAAGTGTGCGGGACCTGAGTGGAAGTGCGCAGGACGCCGTTTAAAGTTTGTGGGACCCAAATGCGATTGCGCCGGACGCCGAAGAAAGTGTGCGGGACCCGAGTGGAAGTGCGCGGGACGCCGTAGAAAGTGTGCGGGACCCAAGGGAGAGGGCGCCGGACGCTATAGAAAGTGTGCGGGACCCAAGTGGGAGTGCGCAGGACGCCGTAGAAACTGTGCGGGACCCAAGATAGAGTGCGCCGGACGCCGTAGAAAGTTTGCAGGACCCAAGTGGGAGTGCGCAGGACGCCGTAGAAAGTGTGCGGGACCTGAGTGGAAGTGCGCAGGACGCCGTAGAAAGTTTGTGGGACCCAAGTGAGATTGCGCCGGACGCCGAAGAAAGTGTGCGGTACCCAAGTGGAAGTGCGCAGGACGCCGTAGAAAGTTTGTGGGACCCAAATGCGATTGCGCCGGACACCGAAGAAAGTGTGCGGGACCCGAGTGGAAGTGCGCGGGACGCCGTAGAAAGTGAGCGGGACCCAAATGCGATTGCGCCGGACACCGAAGAAAGTGTGCGGGACCCAAATGGAAGTGCGCAGGACGCCGTAGAAAGCTTGTGGGACCTGAGTGAGAGTGCGCACGACGCCGTAGAAAGTGTGCGGGACCTGAGTGAAGTACGCAGGACGACGTAGAAAGTTTGTGGGACCCAAATGCGATTGCGCCGGACACCGAAGAAAGTGTGCGGGACCCAAATGGAAGTGCGCAGGACGCCGTAGAAAGCTTGTGGGACCTGAGTGAGAGTGCGCACGACGCCGTAGAAAGTGTGCGGGACCTGAGTGAAGTACGCAGGACGACGTAGAAAGCTTGTGGGACCCAAATGCGATTGCGCCGGACACCGAAGAAAGTGTGCGGGACCCAAGTGGAAGTGCGCGGGACGCCGTAGAAAGTGTGCGGGACCCAAGGTAGAGTGCGCCGGACACCATATAAAGTGTGCAGGACCCAAGTGGGAGTGCGCAGGACGCCGTAGAAAGTGCGCGGGACCCAAGGTAGAGAGCGCCGGACGCCGTAGAAAGTTTGCAGGACCTGAGTGGGAGTGCGCAGGACGCCGTAGAATGTGTGCGGGACCCAAGTGGAAGTGCGCAGGACGCCGTAGAAAGTTTGTGGGACCCAAATGCGATTGCGCCGGACACCGAAGAAAGTGTGCGGGACCCAAGTGGAAGTGCGCAGGGCACCGTAAAAAGTGTGCAGGACCCAAGTGGGAGTGCGCAGGACGCCGTAGAAAGTGCGCGGGACCCAAGGTAGAGTGCGCCGGACGCCGTAGAAAGTTTGCAGGACCTGAGTGGGAGTGCGCACGACGCCGTAGAAAGTGTGCGGGACCTGAGTGAAGTGCGCAGGACGACGTAGAAAGTTTGTGGGACCCAAATGCGATTGCGCTGGACGCCGAAGAAAGTGTGCGGGACCCAAGTGGAAGTGCGCAGGACGCCGTGGAAAGTTTGTGGGACCCAAATGCGATTGCGCCGGACACCGAAGAAAGTGTGCGGGACCCAAATGGAAGTGCGCAGGACGCCGTAGAAAGCTTGTGGGACCCAAATGCGATTGCGCCGGACACCGAAGAAAGTGTGCGGGACCCAAGTGGAAGTGCGCGGGACGCCGTAGAAAGTGTGCGGGACCCAAGGTAGAGTGCGCCGGACACCATATAAAGTGTGCAGGACCCAAGTGGGAGTGCGCAGGACGCCGTAGAAAGTGCGCGGGACCCAAGGTAGAGTGCGCCGGACGCCGTAGAAAGTTTGCAGGACCTGAGTGGGAGTGCGCACGACGCCGTAGAAAGTGTGCGGGACCTGAGTGAAGTGCGCAGGACGACGTAGAAAGTTTGTGGGACCCAAATGCGATTGCGCTGGACGCCGAAGAAAGTGTGCGGGACCCAAGTGGAAGTGCGCAGGACGCCGTGGAAAGTGTGCGGGACCCAAGGTAGAGTGCGCCAGATGCCGTAGAAAGTTTGCAGGACCTAAGTGGGAGTGCGCAGGACGCCGTAGAAAGTGTGCGGGACCCAAGTGGAAGTGCGCGGGACGCCGTAGAAAGTGTGCGGGACCCAAGGTAGAGTGCGCCGGACACCATATAAAGTGTGCAGGACCCAAGTGGGAGTGCGCAGGACGCCGTAGAAAGTGTGCGGGACCCGAGTGGAAGTGCGCAGGACGACGTAGAAAGTTTGTGGGACCCAAATGCGATTGCGCCGGACGCCGAAGAAAGTGTGCGGGACCCAAGTGGAAGTGCGCAGGACGCCGTAGAAAGTTTGTGGGACCCAAATGCGATTGCGCCGGACACCGAAGAAAGTGTGCGGGACCCAAATGCGATTGCGCCGGACACCGAAGAAAGTGTGCGGGACCCAAGGTAGAGTGCGCCAGATGCCATAGAAAGTGTGCGGAACCCGAGTGGAAGTGCGCAGGACGCCGTAGAAAGTTTGTGGGACCCAAATGCGATTGCGCCGGACACCGAAGAAAGTGTGCGGGACCCAAGCGGAAGTGCGCAGGACGCCGTAGAAAGTGCGCGGGACACAAGTTGAAGTGCGCAGGACGCCGTAGAAAGTTTGCAGGACCTGAGTGGGAGTGCGCAGGGCGCCGTAGAAAGTTTGTGGGACACAAATGCGATTGCGCCGGACGCCGAAGAAAGTGTGCGGGACCCAAGTGGAAGTGCGCGGGACGCCGTAGAAAGTGTGCGGGACCCAAGGTAGAGTGCGCCGGACACCATATAAAGTGTGCAGGACCCAAGTGGGAGTGCGCAGGACGCCGTAGAAAGTGTGCGGGACCCGAGTGGAAGTGCGCAGGACGACGTAGAAAGTTTGTGGGACCCAAATGCGATTGCGCCGGACGCCGAAGAAAGTGTGCGGGACCTGGTGGAAGTGCGCAGGACGCCGTAGAAAGTTTGTGGGACCCGAATGCGATTGCGCCGGACACCGAAGAAAGTGTGCGGGACCCAAATGCGATTGCGCCGGACACCGAAGAAAGTGTGCGGGACCCAAGGTAGAGTGCGCCAGATGCCGTACAAAGTGTGCGGGACCCGAGTGGAAGTGCGCAGGACGCCGTAGAAAGTGCGCGGGACCCAAGGTAGAGTGCGCCGGACGCCGTAGAAAGTTTGCAGGACCTGAGTGGGAGTGCGCAGGACGCCGTAGAAAGTGTGCGGGACCTGAGTGAAGTGCGCAGGGCGCCGTAGAAAGTTTGTGGGACACAAATGCGATTGCGCCGGACGCCGAAGAAAGTGTGCGGGACCCAAGTGGAAGTGCGCGGGACGCCGTAGAAAGTGTGCGGGACCCAAGGTAGAGTGCGCCGGACACCATATAAAGTGTGCAGGACCCAAGTGGGAGTGCGCAGGACGCCGTAGAAAGTGCGCGGGACCCAAGGTAGAGTGCGCCGGACGCCGTAGAAAGTTTGCAGGACCTGAGTGGGAGTGCGCAGGACGCCGTAGAAAGTGTGCGGGACCTGAGTGAAGTGCGCAGGACGACGTAGAAATTTTGTGGGACCCAAATGCGATTGCGCTGGACGCCGAAGAAAGTGTGCGGGACCCAAGTGGAAGTGCGCAGGACGCCGTAGAAAGTTTGTGGGACCCAAATGCGATTGCGCCGGACACCGAAGAAAGTGTGCGGGACCCAAATGCGATTGCGCCGGACGCCGAAGAAAGTGTGCGGGACCCAAGTGGAAGTGCGCGGGACGCCGTAGAAAGTGTGCGGGACCCAAGGTAGAGTGCGCCAGATGCCGTAGAAAGTTTGCAGGACCTAAGTGGGAGTGCGCAGGACGCCGTAGAAAGTGTGCGGGACCTGAGTGGAAGTGCGCAGGGCGCCGTAGAAAGTTTGTGGGACACAAATGCGATTGCGCCGGACGCCGAAGAAAGTGTGCGGGACCCGAGTGGAAGTGCGCAGGACGCCGTAGAAAGTGTGCGGGACCCAAGGTAGAGTGCGCCGGACACCATATAAAGTGTGCAGGACCCAAGTGGGAGTGCGCAGGACGCCGTAGAAAGTGTGCGGGACCCGAGTGGAAGTGCGCAGGACGACGTAGAAAGTTTGTGGGACCCAAATGCGATTGCGCCGGACGCCGAAGAAAGTGTGCGGGACCCAAGTGGAAGTGCGCAGGACGCCGTAGAAAGTTTGTGGGACCCAAATGCGATTGCGGCGGACACCGAAGAAAGTGTGCGGGACCCAAATGCGATTGCGCCGGACACCGAAGAAAGTGTGCGGGACCCAAGGTAGAGTGCGCCGGATGCCGTAGAAAGTGTGCGGGACCCGAGTGGAAGTGCGCAGGACGCCGTAGAAAGTTTGTGGGACCCAAATGCGATTGCGCCGGACACCGAAGAAAGTGTGCGGGACCCAAGCGGAAGTGCGCAGGACGCCGTAGAAAGTGCGCGGGACCCAAGGTAGAGTGCGCCGGACGCCGTAGAAAGTTTGCAGGACCTGAGTGGGAGTGCGCAGGGCGCCGTAGAAAGTTTGTGGGACACAAATGCGATTGCGCCGGACGCCGAAGAAAGTGTGCGGGACCCAAGTGGAAGTGCGCGGGACGCCGTAGAAAGTGTGCGGGACCCAAGGTAGAGTGCGCCGGACACCATATAAAGTGTGCAGGACCCAAGTGGGAGTGCGCAGGACGCCGTAGAAAGTGTGCGGGACCCGAGTGGAAGTGCGCAGGACGACGTAGAAAGTTTGTGGGACCCAAATGCGATTGCGCCGGACGCCGAAGAAAGTGTGCGGGACCCAAGTGGAAGTGCGCAGGACGCCGTAGAAAGCTTGTGGGACCCAAATGCGATTGCGCCGGACACCGAAGAAAGTGTGCGGGACCCAAATGCGATTGCGCCGGACACCGAAGAAAGTGTGCGGGACCCAAGGTAGAGTGCGCCAGATGCCGTAGAAAGTGTGCAGGACCCAAGTGGGAGTGCGCAGGACGCCGTAGAAAGTGCGCGGGACCCAAGGTAGAGTGCGCCGGACGCCGTAGAAAGTTTGCAGGACCTGAGTGGGAGTGCGCAGGACGCCGTAGAAAGTGTGCGGGACCTGAGTGAAGTGCGCAGGACGACGTAGAAAGTTTGTGGGACCCAAATGCGATTGCGCTGGACGCCGAAGAAAGTGTGCGGGACCCAAGTGGAAGTGCGCAGGACGCCGTAGAAAGTTTGTGGGACCCAAATGCAATTGCGCCGGACACCGAAGAAAGTGTGCGGGACCCAAATGCGATTGCGCCGGACGCCGAAGAAAGTGTGCGGGACCCAAGTGGAAGTGCGCGAGACGCCGTAGAATGTGTGCGGGACCCAAGGTAGAGTGCGCCAGATGCCGTAGAATGTTTGCAGGACCTAAGTGGGAGTGCGCAGGACGCCGTAGAAAGTGTGCGGGACCTGAGTGGAAGTGCGCAGGGCACCGTAGAAAGTTTGTGGGACACAAATGCGATTGCGCCGGACGCCGAAGAAAGTGTGCGGGACCCAAGTGGAAGTGCGCGGGACGCCGTAGAAAGTGTGCGGGACCCAAGGTAGAGTGCGCCGGACACCATATAAAGTGTGCAGGACCCAAGTGGGAGTGCGCAGGACGCCGTAGAATGTGTGCGGGACCCGAGTGGAAGTGCGCAGGACGACGTAGAAAGTTTGTGGGACCCAAATGCGATTGCGCCGGACGCCGAAGAAAGTGTGCGGGACCCAAGTGGAAGTGCGCCGGACGCCGAAGAAAGCGTGCGGGACCCAAGTGGAAGTGCGCAGGACGCCGTAGAAAGTTTGTGGGACCCAAGTGGAAGTGCGCAGGACGCCGTAGAAAGTTAGTGGGACCCAAATGCGATTGCGCCGGACACCGAAGAAAGTGTGCGGGACCCAAGTGGAAGTGCGCAAGACGCCGTAGAAAGTGCGCGGGACCCAAGGTAGAGTGCGCCGGACGCCGTAGAAAGTCTGCATGACCTAAGTGGGAGTCCGCAGGACGCCGTAGAAAGTGTGCGGGACCCGAGTGGAAGTGCGCAGGACGCCGTAGAAAGTTTGTGGGACCCAAATGAGATCGCGCCGGACGCCGAAGAAAGTGTGCGGGACCCAAGTGGAAGTGCGCAGGGCACCGTAGAAAGTGTGCGGGACTCAAGTAGGAGTGCGCAGGACGCCGAAGAAAGTGTGCGGGACCCAAGTGAAAGTGCGTAGGACGCCGTAGAAAGTGTGCGGGACTCAAGTGGACATCCGCAGGACGCCGAAGAAAGTGTGCGGGACCGAAGTGGGTGATCACAGAACTTTAAAATCGTTTTGTGTTACTATAAGAGAGTGTATACCACCCTTTCTTCACGTCCTCCCCAACCACTCATTTAAACTGCTTAGCTGTTTATATGCACCAACCTTTCTAAATCGGGTTTATATACGATAGAAATGTGAGGTAATCAAAATATGCATCCAGAGAACACAAACATCATTACACTTCACTTGGCAATAGAGGTAGCAGGGTGTCGGTTGGTCATGGAGGCATTTACTAAATCTCAAACAGCGGTTGTCTTTATCATGACAGAAATGAATATAAATGAACCACCACTCACACACCACCTCCTAAAACTAAAGAAGGGTCGGTGTGCTACTGCATTAGAAAGGTGTTTAGCAGGGTTTGCAAGGTTTGAAATGCTTTGTAATTTCTGATTGCTCGAGTGTTGTCGTCGAAACCAGCTCATGGGCCGGCGCAACCGGATTCCAGCGACAGAGGCCGGCGATAGCCGGCAAACGTGAGATCTTTTGTACGCCATTTCACCTAGAATCAGCGGATTTCGATTCATTCGCCTTATACTCAAGATGCCTGCGAAGCCGGCAAATGGGCCGACGTAGCCGGACCCCAGCGGCAGAGGCCGGCGTCAGCCGGCCGACGCCGCTGGTCATGGAATAAAAGCTGATTCAACATTCTGTAGACACACCCTCTGAATCCCCTGTAAAAGGTGTTTGGAGAAATCGCCGTAGCATGCCTTGGCCAATCCGGTCGATACGTGTGGAAAGCATGGACGATGGAGGTCGACAAAAAACACCCGGGGTGGCCAGCATTGGCTGACACGGTCCTTATGCATGAAGTATCGGGAACGATTGCATGAATATCATTCATTTCTTACCTGATATCACGTGAACATCGGTCGGGTCAGCCACATCGAGTGTTTATTTTTTCACCCCACCTGATTCATGTCTTCCGTGATTACCGACCGGGCAGGCTAAGCCGACCGGCAAATTTTGACCGAGGCTTAATACGTCGCTCTCGTTACTAAACCATGTACTAGGAGGCTGCTACAAAAGCATAGGTGCACATCCAAACGACACCAGTTTCAACAACAAAGACACAGAGCAAGTTAAAGGCAGCATACACGCCCGCGAAAGTTGTTGAGATAACTACGTTAGTATGGTCTTACGGGCCCTAGAAGAGCTCTCTTGAAGTTGGAAGAGTTGAAAACGAGTTAAAATGACCGTATTCGAGCCGTATTGAGTCACAAAATCATCCCTTCTCCGCCCATCGATACGGGCTTCGCCCCTCAATACAAATGTTCAATGCTCCTTAACGGCCATTTGGCTCATTTTTTACGCTGTAAGTGTGTCCAAGTTCTGGCATGATATCAGTTTGTGCTGACGTTTTTCAGATCAATGGTGCCGATCAGCCGAGGCGGAGACGGCGGATAAAAGGGATGAATTCGAGGAGCGGGGGACGAGGAACGACGAGAGCACCGGGAAGCTGAAGCGAGTGGACTGATCTATCATGATGCCATTAGCTGCGATAAACTATTAGTAGTTATATGTGGAATGCAGAAGCTGTTACTGGTAGCAGCGATCCATCTTCCACACCTCTGGTTCGTTTAGTTTTTCTTTCCTGTTCTCTAAATCATAGCTTTCTTTCTGATAGTTGTGTGCTCTATTAGGGCCGATTCCTCAGGATATAGCTTCCGTTTTTTCTGCACGAGACGGCCGCTTGTGTAGATACGGACGACTTGAGTGTTCGCCATGGTTATAATTTCCTATGAATAAAATAATATATTAGGATTTCCCAGCAGCATAATTTCATTTCTACAACTCATTTTCCCTCCTTGGTTGTGGCTTACGCTCTGTCGCCGTTTCTGTAATCAAACGACGAATCTTTGGTGGGAGCGCTTCGGCGAGCTTCTCGGTATTCAAAACATGGGCAGCGAAGACGTCGGCGCGCAATCTGTTCGGCTCCATCTCTCGCCCTTTGTCCCCGGCATGAGTTCGTTCCGCGGCGTCTCATGCTACATCGACGTCTCTCGGCGAAAATACTGTTTCTCGTTCCGCCGAGAGCGAGCTTTCTTTTACAACTATATTTCTCCTAGCTTCTTCTATCGTAGTGTCCTGCGATCCATAGGGTCTGCTCATCCAGTGTACAGGATTTCTTCTCTGCTGACTGTTCTTGTTTTTGAACTATTCTCGTGGAGCGCATTTTTGGTTTTCAAACGTTCGCAAGTGCGAAATCAGAAATTACGATTTTCGACGTCGATGAGTATTATGTTCCGCCACGGTAAAAGGACATTTCGTCCGGCTTTTTCGTGATTCTGTGGTGCTGATGGTGTGGCGTGGTAGAAGTAGTGGTGCGATGAGAAGCCGCAGCTTGAGTTCTTCTGTCGACAGTGGCCAAGCAATGTAAAGTGTGGGTATTACGAGTATGAGTGAATATTGTGAAAATATGAGGATAGTTGACGGTGTTCTGGCGCTAGCGCTAATTTGTGGTTGGGCCCCTGTGAGAATTGTCGTTCGCACCAATAGGTTAACGTTTTTTTGCGGTTTTTTTCGAAGATGGCCAGAATGAATCTGAATGAGCTCAAGTTATAACTTTTGGTTCTATGATCATAGTGTACATATATATACATTTTTCCCATGGAGTTTCATTTCATCTTGCATCCCTTGGACCCTTTTTTTCGGTGAACTTTGATGGCCCAATCCGGGGTAGGGCTTCGATTATTGTTCCTATATAAGACAGATCTCGACTATCTTTTTCTTTGTAGTCGTCTAACTTCTCAAGCAATTTTTCTACGCTTGATTTTTTCTACTCTGGGATACTGTATCGCGTTGCAGACGATTTCGCTTTGTTTTCCAACGAAACAAAAAAAAAACATTTTAACGCGCAATCACATATCGCAGCACTTTCCCAGCACATTTTCTTTCTCAACGGAAACTTTTTGTTGCTAACGTTTTTTTCCCGAGCGAAAACATGTGAGCAAACGACGGCTTGGGCTGTCCGATGTTCCGATCTCTTTGATACAAGCAGCGTTCGGCACAGGCAAGACCATCATTGGGGCTATATTGGCTGGACTACTAGCGTCTCGAAGATCGGGTCCAGTGATCGTCGTCTCCACTACAAACACCGCGATCGCACATTTCACAACGACGCTTCTAGCCTTCGACGAATTCAAGAAGCTCAATGTGCTTCGCTATGTTTCGGATGCCGCATTTCTGGACGAGTCGCCCACCACGCCTGCAGAAATACACGAGGTTCTGAAATCTATCGGAGACACTCCTGACGACTCCCTGACTGTTCTGGAAGAGTCCTACTGCAGGCTCTTCCGCGACGGACGTGTCATCTATGAGAAGTACGCTCGGGATCCGGAACGGTCAATGAACATGACCGACAAAGAGCGAGAAGATCTTCTCGTTGCTGATAGGGACGTCTCCGACAACATGCAACGCATCGTCAACATCATGCTTCGCGTTTGGCGGCCGGCAGTCTTGTTGATCACCTCGGCGTCTTTGCTTAATTGCACTGGACCCCATGGTATCTTCAAATCGCACTTCAACGATTGCAAGTTCCTCATCTGTGATGAAGCATCTCAGGTACCAGAGCCTGTTTTTGCATCTTTCATCACCCAATTCCCACTGGCAAGACAGGTTAAAATCGGAGACACCTACCAGATGCAACCGCACGTCAAATGCAACCCTGAGGCGAACCCCGCAGTTTTTGGTGGCCGAAGTATAATAGCCGTACTGGCACGCTCGGCTTTGATGCCAAGGGCGCCCCTGGTGACGACGTTTCGCGGACACCCCGCCCTCAATGGCTTACCGAAAATGCTTGCCTATGGCGGATCTTTGGTAAGTGGAGCACGTGCGGCCGACCGGAAAATGCTCCTAGATCGCCTTCGTTTCCCGAACCCCGCCCTTCCATTCCTATTCGTGAATTTGGCCGGTTCCGCGACTCGAGCAGCATCGCGCTCCTACGCGAACGATGACGAGGCACTCGTCTGCACCGACCTTGTCAGTCGGCTTCTGCAGGTGGAACTACTTCCTAGTCAAGTGTGTATTATCGCCTTTTACAGGGAGCAGTTCCGGCGCCTGGAAATGTTTGCGCAAGAACATCAAGTAGAAATAGCCACGGTTGACTCGATTCAAGGCAGGGAGATTGACGGTTCTCCTGTCAACGCGCACCGAGTTCCAGGAGTCCGATTCGGCTGGGTTTATTGATGACCGTGTGCGTTTTAACGTTACCGTCACTCGATGCAAATTCGATCAATTCGTTTTAGGAGATGCGAGCTCGTTGGGCGCTCTTCCTCACTGGGGAGCGTTGCTACGCTGAGCCGAACAGATGCGAGCCGTCATTTCTTCCGACGCCGTTGGAACAATTTTTCCGTAGAAATCATTTCGGGCCTTCACATCTCATGTAGTCTGCATATTTTAGCTCCTTCAGTTTTTTATTATGCTTTCATTTTACATACTCACATAGGCCAGATCCGGAACTGACCGCTCATGAGTGCTACTCGGCCATCGCGAGTGGTGGGCAGTAGTTGTTTTTGACTCTTCGCTGACACATCCGCCGTAAGGCAGGAATGGTGGCACACAGATGTCATTCCGAATCGGACCCACTTCATACATACGGCTCGTTCTATTGTGTTCAGATTGGCCACTACACCTTCAGCCTCCAGCGAGGGTCGTCCGTCGTCTGCATTTTGGTGATAACCCGTCAGGACTCCCCTTGGTTCGATCAATCCAGATCAAGATCGATTGTTTGATGGTTCGCCTTCGTGCAGCTTGTAGTCCCCATTGGCCCAGCACAGTGCGCACACCACACCATTTCATCGGGTACTCCACATCGAATATCAAGTTCTTTGTACCACATAGTGGACGTAGCACAAGCACGACACACCTGCAGCCAAAGAACAACGGTAGGCTATTCTTGTCAAAGTCCGGGACGGACTTCTTGTAAGGGGGAAGGTGTGAGTGTGTCTAAGTTCTGGCATGATACCACTTTGTGCTGACGTGTTTCAGATCAATGGTGCCGATCAGCCGAGGCGGAGACGGCGGATAAAAGGGATGAAACGCGAGGAGCGGGGGACGAGGAACGATGAGAGCACCGTGGGGCTGAAGCGAGTGGACTGATCTATCATGATGCCATTAGCTGCAATAAACTATTAGTAGTTATATGTGGAATGCAGAAGCTATTACTACGCTTCTAACGTCGTAAGCGTTTCAGAAAGGGCCGTACGAGTACATTAGCGTCGTTATCCCAACAAAGTTGTCGCTAGCTCCGCTATTTCAGACAATGAGGTACAACTATTTCATATCTGGGCCAATATAGAACGAACCGTTATATCTTAACATCGGTCGATTTTTTTCCGGTTTTTTCGTTTTCTCTGAATATTAACAGCTTCAGACCTTCGATTCATTCCATAAAATTGATATCATTTTTGAACGTGTATGCTGCTTTTAAGGACAAAAACAGATTAACCCTTTGTATTAGGGAATCGCTTTAAAAATTCGGTTCTGCAGCAAATCCACCTGTCTTCTCTGCGCGGTAGAGTCAGCCAGACGATCTCAGATGATGGTTGCCCTGTGACCCTAAACATTCGTGTGGGTTTAGAGAAACTTACAGGCAAGTAGGTTGCGGTCACACTTTCTTTCACTCACCATGCATGCCTCGACCGGTATACGTGTCGCCCGGGTTAATCATTAAGGAATCCGCGCTCAGCAAACGGAACCATCAAATCGTAACCATCTTCTTTGCGTTTTGCCGCACGCAAATTTTCTGAAGAATCAGAGGTTCCTACTTGAATTACATAAACCTTATGTAGACAAAATACGTTGATAAATACAGGCATCTGTCCTCCCTGATGTGCAAGGAATGGAAGGATATAACAGCTCATACTTAGCAGAGCCAATAGTTCAAAGAAATCATGCTGCAGCTATCGTGATGGTTTCACGTTAGTCAAGCGTCCGTTCTAGATCGTATTTGAGCCGGTTGTCATCCGGCCTTATCGATATGCTTTGCAAATAAACAGCTGGGAATGAGTCGTATTTCGCTTGACACAGAAAAGCGTATAGGATTTACGTGCTTTCCGCACGTGTTGAACGTGGGTAAACGCGGTAGACCTAGGACGGCCCACAACAAGACAATTCTCTGTCGCTTTTCAGAGCGCGTCCGAGAAATATCGGCATGGTGGTCTTACTGACGACAGGCCAACAACGATGAGGGCCTGAGGAAGAATTTCATTCGATTGGAGAACATCAAATATATCTCAAGAACTACCCTTAATGAACATTCGTAACGAACAGTTATGTTGATGGTAGTGCGCCTGTGAATATTTCAGCGTGCACATCAGAAACAGCCTCAGAATCGTAACCTTAGTCCGGCATTTCAGGGTTTTGTACAGTTTGGACAGACTGCTCGCATTTTCCCCTTGTTGTTACACAGAATGGTTCACACGGGTTTACTAACAAGAGGGAAGCGCATTTCCATAATGTGAGATGTGGTCTACTCGGTTTGGTTAGAAGCCCGCTGCACTGTGGTAAGTACTCAGACCACAGTTGAAAAATTAGAAGTAACCTTCAGGAGTATGTTAAAAATCTGTCGGGCGCTATTCATACTACTCAACGCCAGCGCGGTACGCGCGGGCCACCCTGGCGTGGCGTTTGTGTATAAATGGGTCGACGCTCCGCCCGCGCGTCACGCGCGTGACGCCCACTCCGCCATGGCGGCGACGACCGTAACGGCTTTTTAACCATTTTCACTACTTAATCATCATCAATTTTATACGCTTTCTTGAAAATTAATTCTACTGAAATCCTCTGCTCTCGTTGTGATGAACGCATTTACCGAATTTGCTGTTCGGCAAAGTTAGACCGGCTTTTTTCCGCTCCGCCTATTCGTCGCCGCTGGAGTATTCATAGTTTCCGCAAGCGCGGCACGCGCGTCACGTGCTTGGAAAGTATTCATACTCAGACGCTATGCCTGCCGCGCTAGCGTTGAGTAGTATAAAAGCGCTTCACTGATTGTGGTAGCATGCTGACGAGGTCTAGCAGAGTTGCAACGTTGCGCAACTGAGCCGTGAGAAATCTGAAAAATTTTTGAAGAAAAATGAAATTTTGGACGGAGCTCGTGCAATTCTTTGAAAAAGTGTATCTTCTCAAGACCGCTTTGTGAGCTGAAATAAGTGCCGACAGTCGCCCTCTGGCTAGATTGCAGCGCGAGAACAGCTGTGCGGGGAACGTCATGAAATTTTTTCACGCTGTGCATACGGTGGTTTCAGCGAAGTATGTACCAGATTTCAACCGAAATTTCTATTCAAGTGTTACTCGATGTGCTTATTTCAAATGAATACGCTGAATGTTTGCTCAGAGAAATCTTGATAAATTCCCCAATTCTTCTAAAGTTTTGGTCAATAGAGTGGGGTCCACAAAAATTGGCGCTGTGGCCTTCTCAACTCTAAAGCAAACTGCGGCATTATTCAACTTTCCTGACTTTAGAGATCGATTTTCTCCGCCCATACTTAGCCTAGGAAGTTACCCTCAGCAAGGATCCTAGCGATACTTTGCTTTCCCCATTGAAGATTGGCGTAAACTAGGTGCACCTATGCTAGAGTATATGGCACCGTGTTGGCGCCAACCTTGAATGAGGAAAGCATCACTAAGATCCGACTGTATCTAGGGTGCTGAACACGAGACTTGGATCGGTCCACTAATCGAGCATCTCAGACGAAGCCGAAGGCGACATCGAGAGGCAGTGGTCTCACATTGTCGACGGAGGTCAAGGAGTTTTCAAAAAAAGGCATTCTTTTGAGAGAGAAATTCTTTTCAGACTAGAAAAAAACCTGCATCTCAAAGTTAATATTTGGCGGCGCTCCGAGCAGGCGCTAGATTGGAACTCGATCGAATTTTCGCGTCGCCGCGATAACAATGGCGCTTATTGTGCTCATGGCGCGCCTGCATATATTAAACACACCCAGCGAGAAGGGGCAATACATTCTTTCTAATTCAGGAATGTTAAAGAATTTTCCACAGTACATGACGGTGCGTAAGATCGAAAACAGACTTTATTGACAGACGAACGAGCAAAGGATCCTGGCGAGGGTAAATGAATACCACGCAAGACGATTGGAGGGGTGCCGGCACAGTATGCCAAGAAACAGGCGCAGAAATGGAATTCGATAGAATTTTCGCGTCGCCACGACAACAATGGCGCTCACTGTGGTCATGGCGTGCCTGTATACATCGAAGCGCGTACGCTCAAAAACTGCCCTTATAGACAGGTGGATAGACAAATGTTTCTGGCGAAGCCAAGCGAATACTGGGCGAGACGAAGGAAGGGGGATCGACAAAGTAGGCCAAGAAAGTTACCTGTAACGTGAAGTTGCGTGTTAATACTGGGCGGCGCTCTGAGCAGGCTCAAGCCTGGAAATCGATCGAATTAGCGAATGGCCGCGATATCTGTGGTGCTCACTGCGCTCATGACAAGCCTGCATTGATACATCAAACACACCCAACAATAGAGAGCTATATATCCTTTCTTATCCAAAGATGTCATAGAATCGCCCTACAGTGCATGACGGTGAGTGCGTAAGCTCAACAACTGCCCTTATAGACAGCTGAATTCTGGCGATGGCAAACGAACACCGCGCAAGACGAATGGAGGGGGTCACCAAAGTGGGTGAAAAAATTCATCGGCATCTCGAAGGGTCGTGTCAATATTGGGTGACGCCCCGAGCAGGCGCAAGATTGGAAACCGATCGTATTTTCGCGTGGCCCGATAACAATGGCGCTCAGTGTGCTCATGGCGCGCCTGTATACAGCAAAGTGCATACATTCGAAAACTGCCCTTATGAGCAGGTGAATAGACAAACGTCTCTGGCGAAGCCAAACGAATACTGGGAGAGACGAAAGGAGCGGGATCGGCAAAGTAGACCAAGAAAGTTACCTGCAACTTGAAGTTGCGTGATATTCGATCGAAATAGCGAATGGCCGCGATATCAATGGTGCTCACTGTGCTCACAACGCGCCTGTATACATTAAACACACCCAACAAGGGAGGGAAATCCATTCTTCCTAATTGAGAAATGTTATAGAATCGATCTGCAGTGCTTGACGGTGAGTGCGTACGCTCAAATACTGTCCTTATAAAGAGGTGAATAGACAAAGGTTTCTGACGTAGCCCAACCGAACACTGGGCGAGACGACTGGAGGGGATCGGCAAAGTAGGCCAAGATAGTTACCTGTAACTCGAAGTTGCGTGTTGATGTTGGGCGGCGCTCTGAGCAGGCTCAAGACGGGAAATCGATCAAATTAGCCAATGGCTGCGATATCAATGACGCTCACTGTGCTCGTACACCAAACACACCCAGCATGGGAGAACAATACATCCTTCCTAATTCAGGGATGTTATAGAATCGATCTACAAAGCTAGACGGTGAACACGTAAGCCCAAAAACTGCCCTTATAGACAGCTGAATTCTTGCGAAGGCATACGAATAGCACGAAGGACGATTGAAGAGGGGGAGGGGGGTCGGCAAAGCGGGAGATGAAATTTACCCGCATCTCAAAGAGTCGTGTAAATATTAGGCTGCGCTTCGAGCAGGCGCGAAATCGTTTGCTAATTCGATCGATTATCACGCAACTCCAAGTTACAGGCAACTTTCTTGGTCTACTTTGCCGATCCCGCTCCTTTCGTCTCTCCCAGTATTCGTTTGGCTTTGCCAGAAATGTTTGTCTATTCACCTGTTCACAAGGGAAGTTTCAAAACGTACGCACTTCGCTGTATACAGGCGCGCCATGAGCACAGTGAGCGCCATTGTTATCGGGCCACGCGAGAGCTCGATTGATTGTCGGACTTTGTAGGGTTAGTGGATCTAATTTACCCTGGGCGAGGACCGAACGCTGCCGTTACGAGCGAACGGCGGCATGTTCTACCGCTACACCACCTCAGCTCGGGTAACCATCATAGCGAGATAGACGAGTCAACCATAGGGTACTGCAGAAAATGCGGGTGAGATTTTCCAAACCTAATCTGCAACAAGTCGTTGTTCACGGTTTTTTCTGTTTTCTGCCAATTTTCGCAATTTTTCACAGTAAACAGAAAAAATGGCTAGAAATGGGCCTAGCGCAGAAAACAGAACATTCCGCACACCCCTGGTCGTAACGTGCTTATCACGTGCACAGCCGGTATTAAAAACGCCTCATATCACCCGAACCCTCACTCGGCAGTTCGATATCGGCCCTGGAAAGTGACTTCGAGTCACTCTCCGAAAGCCAGCATATTTTTGACCGCTGGGAGGATAGATTATATCCCCACGGCTGGGAGGGTGCTCTTTCGGATTAGACGACTCACTAGAGAGTACAGAGATTTTAGCCATTTTTTTTGGAATTGCCCAACCGCCCGTTCGGTCACAACAACCAGTTTGGAATATTCGAAAAGGTCTGAATCATACGTTGGAAAATCACAATGGGGTTGCTTATTTGCCCTCGATAAGGTTCACCTAAATGAACCTAGTTGATCAAAATCGGCATAAAACATGAGAACTGCGGGCATTGCAGGAAGACGATAATATCGCAAACGCCCAATTATCGAAAGGTTTAGTGTTTGATGTGATTGAAAAACCTTCGATTTTGTCCCGTTTTAGTCGCGGTTTTACCCCGATATTCGGGGCTTTCGGTTTTTGATCAACTTGGTTCATTTGAAAATAAACATTCCTGGAAGTTAAGGTTTCTGGTAAAAGTATTTTGATGAGAGTTGTGCAAAACGAGAGATCGCATTAAATGAGCTTATTCGTGGAACATATCGAAGCAAAATCACGCGTGATAGGAGAAGCAGTAAAAGCTCGTTCGGGAGCTGGAATACCGCGGTCTTCACGTATTAAGTAAAGTAGAATCAACTAATTGTTCCATATCAGGCATCATTTTGTTCTGATGCGTTCTACGGATAAGCTCAAACAATGCGATCTCTCGTTGTGCACGACTCTTATCAATATAGTTCGTTCAAACTCGTTTGCCGAATCATATTTTCGACTATTTCACTACATTTCCCAAAAATCAAATTATTCTACGCCAAATCGTTCTCAGGAATATTTCAAATGTTTTTTTCATTTTTCTTTGCCTTCTCTTTTTGACGGAGTATATTTCTAATTTTTCGAAAAAATGGCAATGCCAAATCTTTTCTTCTGCCAGGTACCAAAACTTTCAGGAATCGGCTTCTTAAATCTCTATTGGGATGATCAGCGCGTTCGACGTCGTATTCGTAAAAGCTTGACTCTAAGAAGAATTGCCGCTGCGGCTCCGCGATATTGCCGCTTTGGCGCGTAGAGGCACCGAAGCGGCACTACCGCGGAGTCGTAGCGGGAACCCGACAGTACCGCTTCTGCTCTGTGATAACGCCGCAGCGGCTTCAGGAGAGTGTCTGATATTAAGTTATTTAAGAATTATTAGACAACTATAGGGGGTCTAAGTGTAAGAACAAAATCGCACCTGCGGTCGTTAGGTTCTTTGTCTGATAGCAAGAGAAATTACCGCCGCTTTTGCGCGCACAAGGAAGCACGCATTGTACCTCAAACTTGGCTATATTGAGCCGGGGACAATTTCGTTTCACCACACAGGACAGTGCATCGTACTCCATGCGGGTTCGCTGCTGCATCCTTGCCGAGCCGGCGCGGTCCTAACGCGGAGCTTCTGCGGCACTATCGCGGCGATGTCGAGGCTCTAGGCACGGCAGCAGAGTCGTCTGATCACGGAGCCGCTGCGGCATTATCGCGGAACTACCGCAGCACAGTCAAGAATCGCGGTACTTTGCCGGCACTGACGCGGCACATTTTCTCAGAAGAATGGGTTTCGTGCCTATTAAGAGGGTTGCGGAGGCCAGCCGACTTCCCAGTAAGCGCTTTCATCTCCCTACATGACTCTGTTACCAGTTGGAGAATCACGGAGGGTTGTTGGTTTGGTTCACCTTGGCGAGGATTGAACCCGACCGTGTACAGCGAACAGCACCGTTTCCGCCCACCACGCCACACGCGCCCTTATGAATAACCACTACAGCGAGATAAAAGTGTCTAGCGTGCTACAACTGCAGAGAGCCTGGGTGAAGTACATCCTCACCCTATCGGCTTAGCTTCGATATATCTGGCCACTTTTTCCTAGGACAATCCTGCTGCAAATCGCGGTACACGTTTTTTCTGTTTTCTGTCCACTTTTTCGCCTATTTTCACAGAAAACAGAAAACTTCAAAAAATGGCCAAAAATGGGCAGAAAACAGAAAACAGAAAATTCCGCCCATCCTTGATACCAATGGCGCTCACTGTGCTCATGGCGCGCCTGTATACAGCGAAGTGCGTACGTTTTGAAACTTCCCTTGTGAACAGGTGAATAGACAAACATTTCTGGCAAAGCCAAACGAATACTGGGCGAGACGAACGGAGGGGGATCGGCTAAGTAGGTCAAGAAAATTACCTGCAACTTGAAGTTGCGTGTTAATATTGGGCGACGTTCTGAGCAGGCTAAATACTGGAAATCGATCGAATTAACAATGGCCGCGATATCAATGGCGCTCACTGCGTTCATGACGAGCCTCTATTGATACGTCAAACACACCCAACAATAGAGAGCAATATATCCTTTCTAATCCAGGAATGTTATAGAATCGCCCTACGGTGCATGACGGTGAATTCGTAAGCTGAAACACTGCCCTTATAGACAGCTGAATCCTAGCTAAGGAAAAAGAATACCGCGCAACGCCAATGGAGGGGGGTCGGCGAAGTGGGAGAAAAGTTTACCGCGCATCTCAAAAGGTCGTGTCAATATTGTGCAGCGCTCCGAGCAGGCGCGAAATTGGAAATCGATAGATATGTCGCGTCACCGCGATAACAATAGCGCTCACTGTGCTCATGGCGCGCTTGTATACATCAAGCACACCCAACAAGGGAGGGCAATACATCTAATTCAGGGATGTTATAGAATCTTCTACAGCACATGATGGTGAGTGCATAAGCTCGAGAACAGCCTTTATGCAAAAACGAATGGACAAATGTTTCTGGCGAAGGCAAACGAATACCGCGCAAGACCAATGTATTGAGGGGGATCGGCGAAGCGGGAGAAGAAATTTACCGGCATCTCGAAGTGTCGTGTCAGTATTGGGCAGCGCTCCGAGCACGCTCAAAATTGGAAATCGATTGAACTGTCGCGTCACCGCGATAACAATGGCGCTCACTGTGCTCATGGCGCGCCTGTATTCATCTATCACGCCCAACAAGGGAGGGCAATACACTCTCTCTAATTCAGACATGTTTTGAAATCGCTCTATAGAACATGACGTAGAAAAACAAGACGTGTCGATATGAATAGCCGAATAGTCACCCGTTTGTTAAAAGTATCTAGTAGTGGCTTTAAAAGGTCGTATAATCCATGGTATTCTCACTCATCTGTTCACATCCGCACTCTGTCGTCTTTTCTTCCAACCCTCAACTCGATATTCTAGGAAAGTGATAATCTCTGGGTTACTTTCGTCTTGGTGCTCAATATCCTATCTTCTGTTGAGACCGTGCTCAAACATGCTGCTCTCGATTGTTCTCCTGTCAATGGCTGCATCGGTTTCCTGTAACTCGCCTCTTCTCGACGACTTCGATAATACCAGCGATGAGGAATATAGTACACAAAAAGGGGAATTATCTGGTGACAAAACTCTAGATGAGTGAGTTTTATCGTGAATTACGACTTTGCAAGATATTAAAATAGCAGACTTTGAGAGAACGATATATGCTGTTGGGCGAAGATGAGATAATGGAGCCTCCTCCTGGACGGATCCACAGAAGGCAAATAGTAAGAGGCCAGAGCCGAAGTTGGAGAGATACTCTCTACTACTCTCTTGATGACAATCTGAGTGAGTGTTAACAGTTAAGAAATCTTGGAGTCAATTCGCGAAGCTTAGAACTACATTAACAGAGAATCTACATTGAGAGACAAGGAGCTCCAAGCATTCATTTAGCGGTCCATTCTAAGTCTGCGACAAGAATTTGAAGGGCTTACATTCTGGCGAGTACAACGGGAATAAGGCGCTGATCAGAAACAATGTTGTTTCTCTGTGATGTCTTGAGGAGCACATGCTGGTTCCGAATAGTTGTGCTGCTCTAATAGATATCTCAACAATTTTATAAAATGCAATGGTACTCCTTAACAATCAGAGGGCTCAGAATATTTCTCCCAAGACCTTCGTGTAGAATTTTCATCCTCGCAGAAAATCTCTCAGCGTGAGTTGAAGATTGGTTACCACGTCGTTCCGGGCCGTAGTGAAGATGACTTCCCTGTCGCGAGCCACGAGTAAGGCAACACTAGTACATAGCGTAAGCTGAGGTGGTAGTATCCTGCAAGTAGACCGTGATTTACCCTACGCTAAGCGGGTGATGATCACAAGGTCAAAGAGTAGAATTTCGCCATATTGCTTGGCAGCAACTAACGTTTGAGGAGAGTTGATTCCCTAACAATAATAGTAGGAAAGGTATGCTCTTCAGATTGGCAGTGGGCAGAAGACCAAAAATCCGGTTCAGAAACGGTTGCTCTCGTGTAGAAATAAAAGAATGCGTAGTCGTTAAGCAGATTCTGAGTTTCTCATTCTGCAACGACCACGGGTGGACGGGTGGAAGATCTTCTGGCAGAAGGTGAGAAATATACCTGAAGCGAAAAGACGAAGAAGGTTAACACAGCTGTTTCTCCAATTTTGACGTCTTTTACCCTTTTTTAAAAAAATTTTCTCGTCCTATGTAGAAACAGGACTACGAAACTAAACACTATTAATGTATCACCAATTGGTTGTTTGTACGTTGAGTGTGAGTGGAACGAGATCTAGCTCTATTACGTCTTTATGAAGCAAGTACATATAATACAGTACAGAATAACAGATGCAAGAAAATGTGCGATTTGAAGTTCCTTTCTGGTTCTCTTGCCTCAAGAACGAAAGAGTTCCATTGACCTTTCCAAATTCCTACTCTTCACACGTTCCCTGCCACTGTAATGATCCGGGGGGGGGGGGGGTGCAGATCGTTTTCTTTAGACTTGAAAAATTTCGACGGGTTCCCATGAATTCCATATTCGAAAGAGACTACTGATGCGTTCATTGCTTTTTGCATCGTTAAAGGCAGTGTCCACGTTGAATTTCGCCTTCAGTTTTCCGCCGGAAATCGAAGGGCCGGGGTCTCATTGGAGCAGTAGGGGTGAAAGAAGGAACAGAAAACAGCCCGAATGCGCCTTAATCGGCTCCGAGATCCACTCGTGCTAGCCCTTTCCGGTCGCGGTTGGGTATTCCAAGGAGAGTTTGGCCCGCCTCTTCATTAGCACGAACGCGGCTGAGTTTTAGCATTGGGGCGCATCTGCACACACTGTCTATTTGAGGCCCATGACCGAGCAACTCATCCATCGTTGAAATGTGGCTTTAAAGAAGAAGAGCTAGTTTCAGATTTTCTCGCAGCGTTTTTAAAGATTCTTTCTTCGTTGATGAAACAATCAGACTCTGAACCTTCATTCTCTAGTGAGAACTCGAAAACCATTCATATCGTTGATACTGCCTTTAAAGCAGTGGTCGCGATCAAACATGCTTGTCTTCTTTTCCTCTTTGAACCCTTTTCTGGATTTAGAGAAAAAGGACATATGAGAGAAAATTGCGGAAAAAACCGCTTTTTTGGGCCAAATTTGAAGCCTGAACTTTCTTGTCTTTTGATGGTGGACGAGCGTACTCCACATGAATGGCATCGATGATCTCTAATATCAAGGACACAAGCTAGCTTGAAATTGAATTCCAATCAATGAACATTAGCCTTTGGAGTGACTTCCTCGAACATTTATGTACTCATTTAATCAAAAACATCGACTGAAGTGTTAGCTTTCATTGTTCATTTGTTTTTATTTGGTGGATTTGCAGTTATATCTCCGTCTGAATGTCGATGATTTTTGACTGCTCGGCATGAGACTGCGATCATTTGAGCGGCGCTGTGCATTTGTGCCCTAGAAACCTGTAATTCTAGCTCGTTTCTCACTGCGCTGCTTTCATCGTTTTCAGGTGTTTTCGTTCTACGCTGGTTTTTGTAGCTTTTTTCGATAACGTTTTATCATCGTGGCCACTGTCTTTAAAGGCACAGCCCAAGCTCATGGGCGAAATCTGAGATTTTCACACAATTGTGGAGTAGACCCACCCTGTATAGCACCTGACAAGTGCGAGCTCTCGATTCCTCCGAATGAGCGAGATTTAGGGAGGGGCCACTCTGGGGCGCCCACAGCAAGAACTCTGCCAATGCGTAGCTAGATGCCTCCGAGGGCGCGGCCTGAAACGCCGCCCCATTCCATGTAGCGAGAATTTAAGGGTTTTAGCTACGATAGCTAAAACCCGCATATTCTTGTGTCGTTCGAACCATTGTTCTGTCTGACGCTAAACCCGTATATTCTCGCTATAATTCTGTAGCGAGAATCTACGGATTTAGCGGCAGGCTGTGTTGAAATGCAATCTTCACCCGCGTTGGCTACGCGGAACGCAGGAATGCCGTTCGATCAGTCCTGGCCCAGTCAGTCCACCAACAACTTGACACTCTGTGGGTGGTCGTGGAGGGTGACCCGGATTCGCTCTCTGAAAGACCTTGCTAGAGAGAATTTTGGCCGCTGGGATGCTGCAGGCCGTGGGGAAGAAACGGCGAAGCGCTCGATCGCAGCAGGGATCCTCTTTCTAGTACAGATCAAGACTGGGTGGGTCGATCGACCGTGTGCTGCAACGAGAATAAGCGTAGAATATGCGGGTTCTGTAGCGAGAATTTACGTAGAATATGCGGGCGCTGTAGCTAAAATTTCACCAACTGAGGCTAAACTTTCCGTAATTTACGTAAATTCTCGTGTCAAAATTAGACTAGATGCCTCCGAAACCCTGAGCATCTCTGGTTTCCCTGTGAGGCATTTAGGTACGCGTTGGCGGAGAAGTCACTATGGCATGCCTCTTTTACGATCTTCCGAGCTCAACAGTGGGGGAGGCAAGAGACGTTTTCCGGCCTATAGCTCCGCTCTTCTTTTCATTCTCAGTCTCTCTCTTTATTCAGGTGAGTTCGCATACATCTGTTGCAAATGACGGAAGTTACAAGCCTCGGGCAACTCTACCACCATGCTTCCACAACTCAATTCTCGAGGGGCCATAACTTCGTTTCTAGGGGGTTTTGTACGATGCCAGAGACATCATTGGTATCTACGTGGGACTGTTCTCAAGATGGGCGTAAAATCAGAAAAACGATTCTGTGCGTTCAATATACGTTAAACTGACTCAGGGCTTCCGGGGATCCTTGACAAGGACGTAGTTAGTCTGAGGCTTAGCCGTGTTTGATTCGTGGCCAACCAACGGTGGAGAAATCTGGGTGTCGCGCGGTACAAGCATGATCACTACCTTCCCTTATCTCACTTACTAACTTTCCTTATAAGGGAAGGTTGCACACATCAGATGGAGTTTCGAGATGTCACTTCAATATGTTCTAGGGGAGGACAGCGCCACAATATTGCATACTCAGAACCCGCGAAATGCCCCAGAGATCCGCCGATTAAAAGGCATTATGCCGCGTGTAACCCACAGAAACCCTAAGTCTGGCAGTGAATAAAACCCAGATTCGGGTTTAGCGCAATAAGCAGCCCTCAGCTGAGAGTTTCAGCCGAATCCAATTAAAATTTTTCTGAACGCCCCAAAAATCTCCTTACCTTTTTTGGAGCAGATTGAAATGCCGTTTTTGGAATCCCCGCAGCCATTTATCCACTTCTAAGCACGGGTCATTTATATACTCTCACAAACCTACAGCACTTAGAAAGAATCTCTTGTCAGTGTTAGTAGGACGATCTCTGGACACAAATTTGCACCGAAACTTTACAGCTGACAAAGTGAAGGAGCACCTGAAGATAGCCATGAAGAACTGGAGTGAGGACACATGCGTCGATTTCGTTGAAGACGATCAGGGTCTGATGAGCGAACATTTATTATATCTCAGTAACAGAGTTGATAGAAGATTTCAGCTCCGAGCAGAGTGCACATAAAAGATATCAGAGGATGCTCTTCGTTTGTGGGAAAGTTAAACAAAGTGCAGACCTTGTCGCTCTCTCCAGGCTGCAAACCAGTGAGTTTTGGTGAAACCCCTAATCCTTAGTCACTGGTCTCTGCATGCTACCCTCAAGGCTGTCCTCTACATGATGCGGAAAGGCGATTGGTCTCGTATTTTCTGTCTTAACAAGGGAATGACCAGACCGGGTCACCAGAATTCTTCATAAATCCAGTCATGTTTTCCTGATGGACTTCTCTCCGGGTAGTCATAAAAGCCCTATCCTTACTTCCCGAGCAGTGATGAAAAAAGATGTGAACCAAAGAGTGAAGAGGAGTGTAAGCATATTACAATTAGTCTACTATTACTCGTCATAATGTCGAAAAACATTGAAAGGACCTGATACCCGTTTTCCACGCCCCAAACTACCTCACGGTGCAAAGTTTGAGTTAATCCCTTTGACCCAGAAAAATCGGATTCCAAAGGTCCGGAATTTTCTTCGCTTGGTTTTGACTAGGGGCTTGTTTGCGACGTTGAGCACGCAATGGAGTCCGCCTAGCGTTATCCGTCCTACTACGGTGGGTAATGATTTTAGTCTGATGAATGGACGGGGTTACGGCGGTAGATCGCCGCACGCAAATCGAAACTCCGTTGGCCAATGATGCCGCAAACACCGTACGGCCACTCAGAGAAATGAAAAAAAGTTACTTGTAACATAAAGTGCCGAAAACAAGTGACTTGTAACATATCTGAGCCGACATAAGTTACTTGCGACTTATCCCAGGTCATTTTAGTTACATGTAACATATTGGAGGGATACTGCGTGTTTTGCGCCTCCGATATGTTACATGCATCTTAAACGACCTGAGATAAGTCGCAAGTAACTTACATCGGCTCAGATATGTTACAAGTAACTTGTTTTCGGCCTTTTATGTTACAAGTAACTTGTTTTCATTTTTCTGATTACTTGATCCCCCACCAGCAGGGAAGGCCGTGCACCGCATTTTGTTGCGAGTGTGTGGTCTGGGACGCGCCCTCTGTGTCGCGTGTGGTCTGCGTCACGTGATGGCCACCCATAGTGAAAATTCGAATGTAAGTTACATGTAACATAAGTGTAACTTACATGTAATCTAAATTTGAGTTACATGTAATATAAATGTATGTTACATGTAACATAAATGTAATTTACTTGAGACATTCAAGTAACTTACATTTATATTACAAGTAACTTGTTTTGATTTTTCTGAGCAGCCGCCTAGTTAATGCGTCAGACTAAAGCGTCTTTCACAGTCTGCCGGACGACGCCGTCCGGCACGTTATAAGAGTGCCGCAGTGCGAGGGAAGCTGCGGTGAACAACCGTCAGTTCCGACTCTTCAGTGCAGAATGTCAGGCGAAACCAACACGTGTTGACCCGTCATAACTTGCTCCGACGTCGTGTCAATGATTTCAGCGCACTGCGACGTCGGTCGGCCGATACCGCAGTGCGGGCCTCACCGACGCCGCGGTCCCATCTTATAACGCATCGGACGGCGTCGTCCGGCAGACTGTGAAAGGCGCTTAAATCGGAAGCGAAAACCATACTGTGGACACAGGAGAATGAATGTGCAAAGCTTTTGGCCTGAATACTAATTGCGAGGTAGAGACCCACGTCGAGCACAGAAACATCGATTTTTATCCACAGTGCGGCTATTCCAGCTGCTATTGCGTGCTGATTTTTCCGCTTGGAGGACTGTAGGATCGATAAGGTCTCACACAGTGTAATTTCCAGACGGGCCGTAGTAAACCCCAGTCCGCCTGGTTTAATCATGCTGTTGACCTGGCAGCCGGCCGTCAACATGCGAGCACGCACGTTAAAGAATAGCAAGCGAGCGATAATTCAGATAGAAGCCAGATGGACTTCAAGAATCATATTCATATCAAAATAGTACTGCGATTTCAGCCGAAGTCGTGAGGTACAAATAGCAACTTACGACTTGGGGTCAAATTTGGATAGAGACGCAGAATTCCGGCAAACGAAATCCAAACCTTTCCATTACGTCAAACTTGAAAATTGGTTGGACTTTAGATGATGCCAGCAGGACGCCCTGGAATTGGCAGGGCTTCAGATGACGTCGCCAGGCCGTCGTGGAAAGTAGATAGCGCTTTAGTTGACGTCAGCAATACGTCATGGAAATCTGTAGGACTGCAGATGACGTCGTAAATACGTCGTGGAAGGTACGTATGACTTCAGATGATGTCGTCAGGACGTCGAGGAAAGTTGTTAGGGCTTCAAATGACGTCAACAGGGCGTCGTGGAAATCCTCAGGGCTCCAGATGACGTCGTCAGGACGTCGCGAAAGTGATCACGTGTACGTTGTTTGCAAGTGTCGTTGAAGAAATCGCGCTCACAGTGAAACCTATCGAAGCGTAGCGGACTGTTGGAAACTGTCGAGAAGAACGCGAGATCTTTTGTGTATCGACTCAAATTCATGGCGCAACCATAAATTTGGTTATTACTACGCTTGCGCTCGTAGGTATATGTACATGCGTGCGCGCGCATGTGTTAGAAAGTCGTCAAGAATCACAATAATACTTGGCGTCCTTATTGTGCGTTGTTGCTATTATAACATATGTGCACGGAGCTAGCGCCAAAGCACTATAAAGAACGCAAAATATCAGTGCGATCCCTGCTGACGGTACGAAATAGTGCGCGTGAGTGGGCAGGCGTGTCTGCTAAAATGAGTTTGATTAGGCGTGCGTGTCACTACGTAGGCGGTGTTTGCGCGATCACCTAAGCATGCGCGAACGTTTTCATTCGCAGAGCTGAGCGTCCCTGGATGTACAGATGAAGTTGGCAACTGTGGTCGCGTTCATATGAATGCGTACGTGTGTGTGTGCATGTAATCACTGCGCACAGGAATGCAAGTAGGTACACTTTAGGACGCAAGGATGTGCCAGTTTTGTGTACGCGTGTACCGCTGTACACGTGAGCGCATGAGCTACTTCGGCAAATAGTAGGCTGTTTTAACGGGTAGCCGGAAAGACAGTTTATTAGAAGAACGGATGTAAGGGCCGAATTTGTGATCCGGTCTCGTCTTTCCCTCTTAGGTCTTGAATCTGCCCATCTCACGATCAACAGCCTCTCTTAAACACAAAGGTCTCCAAGTCGTTATTCTCCTTCAAGTGGATCGAGGCAAGAACTGCCTGTTTTCGCGGAGTTAATTCCGTTTTTTTTTTGGACTTCAGCCTGTTAAGCAGTCTTGCCTCCTACCAAGCATTTTTTTCTGACGAGAACACTTATGTATTCTACACAAGCTATACACGAGTATGTAAGTTCTACTCACCTTATAGCTACTAGATTTAATATTATTTGAGGTCGATTATATCATGCATGAACTGGGTCATGCACTTGGATTGTATCACACAATGCAGCGGCCGGACCGCGATAAATACGTCGAAGTCTTATTTGACAGGATTGTGAGTGCATTTCAAATTTGGGTGTGGATTAGGGGTGTGCATTTAGCGTCTACAAATTTACCGGTTTCCGGATTTACCGGTATTTATCTGTAAGTTTGATTTACCGATTTACCGACCTAATCTCGAAATTTACAAAAGTTTTGACCGATCGAACTTAAAGACAGTGTTCACGATAAATTTCACTTCAAATATCTCCACGGTTTACAGAAGGTCTGGTGCCGTATATAGCGAAGCACGCTTGAAAAGGACGCGAAAGTTGCGTTTTTGAGCCAAGATAGGTCCTCCCTTGTTGACGTTGATTTTTGAGCAAGGAGAAACTGACCGCTGAAAGGATGATACCTATCAGTGCAATGAAACGATCAGCTCTTTTATCAGCACTTCCATGACTTGATTATTCCTGTGATCTGAGTCTTCATTTGTTCATATCGAGGGGGCGGATCTGGAGCACGGGGCGGTTCTGGTGCACCAGAACGCTTGTTCACAGCCGTTATTTTGTCACTCCTGGCTCATTTCTACCGCTCTTTCGACACTGGGAGCCTAGGGTCCTTCTCGCCTATCATTTCTCTGTGTAAAGTCACCGATGATGATCATAGTGAACGCTGCCATTAAGTAACTTTTTCGGCTAACTGAACCCGTTTCTCGCCTGAATTGTATGAATAAACCCCAATACGACTCCACAGTGATCACCTTTGTGACCATCTTCACACTATAGATTTCCTTGTTTTCCCTTCCGTAGACTTTTCATTTCCTTCTGATGTTCTAACGTTTGTCTTTTTCTAAAATAGATCTTGATACCTACCTACATTTGCGCTAAGTCATACCCCTCATGGCTTATCGGTACGTTTAGGAGTATGAATTGAGTCAAATTCTTCCCAGCCAAAAATCTACTTTTGTGATTTAGAGAAGCGTGGTAACTGTTCTCCTCATCCGATTCAGGCAAGGCCGCTCTAGAAAAGATCCCTGAGTATTTTCTGAAAGGAGGCCTAGATCTAATCCTAAAGTAGGAACAACTTGGAGAAGATTGCAACAAAGGCATCAAAACAATTTCAAACGCCCTATCAGTTCTGGTATTCCACCTCATTAAACTGATACTCCACGACCAAATGTCAAGTTTCCGTAAATGCATTATTCCCACCAGTTTCTAACTGGTTTCTCCCGAGACTGTTATCAAGAAGATTAATCAAAAAGGTCCACTATACGGCAGAGTTTAAAAATTTTCCCAGCAAGCCTCGTCTCGAAAACTAAAGGATTATTGAGCAGGATTGTTTGGTTCCCTGTTGTGCCTCCCTGGCATGCCCGGCACCAGCATGTAGATCGCTGTAGAATATATGCGCAAGATCAGGAATGGTTCTGAGCTAGACGTGGTAATTGCTTACAGAACTATTATTTCCCTCCCTAGCGTAAGACAGAAGAAACGCGGAGTAGATAGCAACGTCGGGCTCCTTTTGAGTCATTTTCGTGCTCAGATGAACACTACCTACACGGTCTTTGTGGCTTCCAACTTGCCAGGCTCTGGATACCTTTATTGCCAGACTAGCAACGGAGCGAGCAACAGAGAGTTGTTGCGCGCGGAATGTTGCACATCCATCCCATGCGGTGGGTCGCCAGCAGGCAGGGCTGTGCGAAAATGTTCCGTTTCCAGATTTTCAGGGCCGGATTCGTCAACGATTACACTCTGGGTATAAGGGCGCATCGGGATATAATCTTCTGCATACCGCCGGAAAATGTGATTCTTCAACAATTATACCTTGCCGCTTCGGGTGTAAGTTGGAGTTTATTATACCTCGCTCTGGAGCTGAGTTATACGCTATACCCGGCCCGTATACTCCACGAAAACGTGGCCCCTGGTTGACCCGTCTGCTCCATTTAGTCAAGTCAGATGGCGAACAGTTTTTGCAAAGTCTTAAAATCAGTTCTCATAGTTTTTTTTTCTCGTTTTCCATTCCACTACAGCATTTGTTGCCTCTATATTTGTAACCTTTACGACGTTGTCTCTGATTATTGGTACTTTTGCTATATTCACTCTTCTCTTCTTTTATACCTACCATTCCACCATTCCTCACTTCTTCATGTGTAGGGTTTGCTTTTTGATGATCTACTTATCTCGCTTGCAGCTTTCTCCTATTTTTACTCCTATTCCAACACCTATATTTTTTAATCAATGATCTTCCACTTGAATTTGAACTATATTGGATTTTGTGCACATCTAGAAGCAGGAAGAGATCTTAGAGTATCAAAAAGTAGGAAAATCAGGTATATAAAAGGAAACAACAATGATTTGAAACTTTATGGAGGATGGATTTCCAAAAAAAAAACAAATTACTAAAGCTGATAATCTCATAAGTGCTTGAAAACAGTAGGAGTGTCACATTGCCCTCTAACGTAGACGGAGGGGGTGCACTCAAGATTCATGCATTGAAATGAACAGAAACTCTGCTGAAAAATGTTTGATGCTCTTATAAGTCATTGTTGTTATGAAAACTCTATAGAATCACTTTGATCGACAGCGTTACCGATAGGTGCTTCCCTTCATTTCTGACTTGAAACCTGAGTGCTCCCCGTCTGTGATAGTGCCCCACAATGTTGGTAAGAAAGCAGTTGTTTTTTTTGAAATTGCCAGCTATCTCCGTTATTCGAAGCGTTTTCAACAATAATGAGTATTCCATTACAGCTTGGCAGGTCCGTGGCAATAGCGATGTGAGCGGCTTACAAAGAACCGCGCACCCCTGGTGCCAGATTAAGAAAGGGTTGCTTTCTTTATCTGGCACCAGGGGTGCACGGTTCTTTGTAAGCCGCTCACATCGCTATTGCCAGTGACCAGCCAAAAAACCTGTCCTCTTGTTCAGAATTTTCAAATCATGAGGCTTCAAAGTCCAAAAAGCCGAAGAGTCGAATGCGGCTTCAAAGTCAAAAAAAGCAGGCTATAATGGCTCTGATTACCCCTGCCACAATTCAGTTACTCTTCTCATGACGAACACTTGGTCGATGGTCGACCTTCCAGGTGGAAAACCGGCTTGCTCCTCTCTATTCGTTTTCTCACGATGTTTAAACAGTCGCTCAAGAATGATACGTTCCACAACCTTGTACATGATACACAGTAGGGAAATCCCCCTATAAATTTCGGAATCCGTGACTGATAACTTCTTGTAAAGAGGTACGATGATCGTACGTCTCCACGGATCGGGTATCCTTTCGCTCATTCATATGGCACAGATAATGTTGGTCCTTTCACGAATCCCAAGGGGAGAGCTCTCAGCCTTCCAGCGGTGATGTTGTCATGTCCACCTGCCTTTGCATTCTTCATTTTCCGTAAACAATTTAAGACTTCAGCCTCAGTCGGCGGTTCCTTTCTGACATCGTAATGTGCTTTCTGAGCATGCCGGAGCTAAGGTACTGATGGCGCTGGACCATCCAGTAGTGAACTGAAGTAATCCTACCATATTGGCAGCGTCGCATCATTAACTGCAACTCCATTAATCGTGTTGAGGACATGAGAGCATCTCTTTATCTTCCCGCCGCTGTACTGCTGCAGCAACGTATCGACTTTCCTCGTGTTCTTCTCCTCCCAAGCCTTCTCAAACTCCTTAGCTCTACACGTCGATTCTCGTTCGCGGTGGGTTTGGAGCTGCCGACGCAACTTCATCCTCGGACGCTTCTTCTCCACGAAAATTCTTGCAGTTCGGAGAGCACATACTCTGCTGTTAGTCGATGTTGTTTCCTCTGAGACGTAGGCAACCTTCTTCTTGGGCTGTAAAACCGGAATTGCCTTTTTCAAAGCGGTATGGATGCACTTGACGAAAGAGTCCGCCGCGCAAAGTTTCTTCTTGGTTCCTACTCCAATATAAAAGAAACGCGTTGTTGGATTCTCCTTCTGCTTTCTTCATCTCTGAGACTCGTTATGTCAATCCTCTGAATAGGGTGAGCCCCTCGCTTTCACATTTGAATCCTCGCAGTGAGGTTCAACAGAACAGGAAGGTGATCCGAATTGAATGCAACATCACACACAGATTAAGATCTTCGAATGCCCGACACTGGAATATTCCTCGTTAGATCATAATGTGGTTTCAGAGTTGTCATCTTCCGCTTTCGCTCCTCTTCTGGAGATAGCTGGGTTGGTCCCTGCCATGTAAGCTGATGGCGGAGATGATTCCTCTTGAATGTCGATGCAATAATCATACCACTGCGTTCACACAGATCGACAAGGCGACAGCCATTGTCCCATTGGGTAGAGCTACTTACCGAGTACTTCGGATTGCTGATTAAGTCCCATCTTTGCGTTTGCGTCGATCCCCACGACAACAGCATGTTGACAAGGTAGCCTGGCTGGCAAGGTATTGAGTTCATCGAAGGAGGCTTCCTTGGAATTGTCTTTGTTGCTTTCGGTGGGCGCACGAGCACTGAATATCCACAGATTGAATCAAACAAATGCATTCCTACATGCCGTTGAACCAAATTCCTCGATCATATCAATGTAGTCCTTCCTTACAGCTATCGCACAGCTTCCCACTCTCCTATCATCAGCGTTACTGCAGTAGATGGCGTACACTCCGACGCTGATCACGGATCTATCCTTGAGACGAGTTTCCAGCAGAGCAGCAAGCGGTGCGTGGAAATAGCTCAGAAGATCGGACAGCGCAGATCGTTGAATATCACTCGACAATCACCGACAATTCACTGTGACAAAATTGTGGCTTGTGGCCAAAGACTCCATGAACTCACTAGGTACGGATCCTAAGGTGTTATGGACCAGAGGACTTGGTGTGCCGGACGGCGACACCTTTATGCAATGTGCCGGATACTTTCGCAATATAGTTGTGCACGCTATATCGCTAGAACGTTCCCTATGTACACTCAAACGCCTGTCGGGTTCAGTAGAAGCAGGAACACAAATGAGCAGGTACCAGCAGACTTGTATACACACCCCCACCCTGGCGGCTACATAAGGTTTCGATTAAGAGCGGGGATTCGAAAACGTAAAAAGCCCTAAAATGATTCTGATCCAAACCAGTCTCACTTCTTAGATTGAGACCACAATTTATCAAAGGACACTTGCCCATCAAAAGCCGGAAGACTGTAAGCAATAAACAGTGACGCTCCGCATTACTGGAACATTAACAGATTTTTCTAGCTCTCTTACTCACTCACTTTCGTTTCCGTAATAGCTTTCTTTTTTTTTCTTTGCTTTTTTCTTGCAGTTCAATGCCCAACCTTGTTTACCAGGCGCTCCGTCCCCGACGTCCCTCGATGATTCATTCGGTAGCCAGCGGTGACCGTCGCGCGGTTACCTGCGGTTTATCCGCCTCTCGCCGGCCCAGCTTCCTCTGGTGCTCTTGTCTTTAGCTCAAGTCTAGTCATGCTAGAAGCAACCACGGAGCATTCTGAATTATGGTTTTGAGCGCGACTCCATGAAATTCGCCTTTCGTATAGCAGGAAAGACAGACACCTACGACAAACCCTACGACTACGGAAGCATCATGCACTACTCGTCATACGCGTACGTGAGCGTTGATGAGCTGCCCGTTTCTATGGACTTACATTCAGAATTGTTTGATTCTTTAGAGGCGCCATCAAAGGTCAAGGTCCTACAATGCTAGCGAAGGACCTGAAATATCAACGAACGATGAACTCAGCAGTGCTTTCCTTCATCGACAAAGACATGATAAATACCTTTAACGGATGCAAAGGTTCAAAATGTTTCTCGCGTGACTCAGTTAAAATTGCATACAGGTCCAGGTGAAAATTTCAGAAAAATGCAGCCCAGATACCTCTGCTGTGTGCCACAACGGCGGGTATCCTCATCCGAGGAACTGTTCCAGATGTGTGTGTCCTTCGGGATTCGGAGGAGATTTGTGCAATGAGAGAGTGAGCTTTTTTCTCTTACTCTTCACCTAATGACAGTGAACACCTTGTTATAGCCACCTGGGTGCGGGCAAACTTTGGTAGCCAGAAAGGAACAACAAACCTTTGAGTACGAAATGAATATCGGGCAGAAAACACAGTTCCGGTTCTGCAACTTCTGGATTACGGTTCGCCAACATTTACTGGACTGAGTTTTATAAGGAATTATTTCATCAGATCAATCGCATTTCTAGGCTCCTAAAGGTAGAGGAATCGAGGTGGTGGTTGAAAGTATCGGACGCGGATTCGACAAAAACGGTTGTGTCAATGGAGGCGTAGAGATAAAGACTGGAGAGGATCAAACGATAACTGGCTATCGGTAAATTATTTTCTACACCCTAAACGTAAGAGGACTTCAGTTTAGCGCATTTTGCGTAGTTTCTGCGGAAAGTCTGATATTGGAACTACTCTCGTCTCCAACTCAAACCTCGTCCCTGTGATCACTTTTGCCGACAAAAGCATCTTCCGAGTCACTCTGCTGTATCGTGTTGGTTAGTGCATTTGACGTTTCCGGAGTTATAATTGGTATTATCCACAGTCTGCTCAGTTTATTTGTGTGTCATTGGGCGCGCCTGAATTTTTGCTTCTTATACTAGCGTTCGAAAACACGCTTGAGGCTGGCTGAACTTATTTTCATAAGTGAAGAGTGGAAGAGCATAGGAATCAGTGAGGAGAAAGAGCGATGGAGAGTTGTGATTACGTTAAATACTTCAGCAAAGTATTTGAATCAGAATTTCTTGTGTGAGTAGATAATAGTTCAACAAGGTCTGAAGGGTTATTGCGAGAGTGGGGAAGGGGTCGTGATTCCAAAATGTTACGCATGACGAGATGGTGAAGTGTCTGTTAACGCCTTCCCTTATAATGTTCTTCCATTTCGGTGGAAATAATGTCGCTTACATAGGGTATTCCCTACATACAGGAACACGTAACAACGTCGTGAAAAGATTAATTTCTGGAGAGTAGCTTGAGATGTGAGAGCAGAAAAAAGATCCCTAGAAACCGCTTCAAAACTTCGGCAGCCTATCTAAAGATTTGTTCACAATATTTTCGAGAGCAGATACATTCGTAGGTCCTCCGACGAAGATCAGGAAAATGTGCAAGTCAAGAGGTAGGGTGGAACGTTGGTCCACCTAAGGAGTGAGCAGTGTGCTTTGACAGTATCGAATGCATAGAAAAATAATTGACGGAGAAAGTCGGCTATGACTTAATCGAAAAGTCGAATATTCGGAAAAGGTGAATTCCCGATTGATTAGGAAAATCGAAAATTCAAAAACGGCCAATTTTCGACTTATTCGGGAAATCGGGGAAATCGATTATTCGAAAAATGCGAATTTCTGAATTATACGAAAACCCGAATATTCTAATAGTTCAGAACTCCGAATTATCCGAAAAGTCGAATATTTGAAAAAAATCTGGAAATGTGAAAGTATAGTGTGTAGATCGTAGAAGTGGTGTATATTTTTTGAGTAAAGAGTACGGAGGTGGAGTGGCAGTAAAGGGGATTCCACTCATCCATGGCGTCACTGATTCCATATGGTTGATCCCGTGCAACCGAGAAATATGCGATGCATCACAGAAACGCGTGGTTGTACGCTCTCGGGAATGAATAGCTGCCGAAAATTGAAACGAGATTATTTTTCAGTTGATGTGCCAAACCCAAAATCGAATCCGTCATTCGAATTTAAAGATGAATCAGACATCTCATGTGAGGAGGATCCACGCGACGAGTATGTTGTTAGCGACAGTTCGGCTATCAAGATGTAGATTTTCTCGAGTATCAACGTGAATTCAACGCTTTTCAGATGCGAAACCTGGGTGGCAAAAGGGTATTGCAAAGATGCGCCCGAAGAGGTTGTGAGAATGCGGTGCCCAAGGACATGTGGTCTGTGCAAGTGACAACAGTAATAAACTTCTCTTATGCAAACAGAGACATTCACAGTCGTGCAGGAGTACCTTGAAATATGACACATGCACAATTCTACGGTGAACAATGGATGAAAATCGAGCCCTAAAAATGATGGTGTGAGGTGGCTAAACTGAGCTCACACTACCCTTGGCTCACAGACCAGCAGTCAAAGACTGGCTCATTGTGCATGGTGATTGCAGCAACGCATGGAGTCAGTTTCAATTAGTATCCATCAAATCTCTTAGCAGTGAATAAAAGTAGGTCATCATAGACACGGTTTTTCTAGGCTGCTGAACTCAAGAGCGAATAAAACGAGCGGTCATCGAAGGACTGCATCAGTTAACATGGACCACTTAATAGATGAACTCTTTCTAAGGCTAGAGTGTATTTCAAAAGTGAATGCCCACCCTCTTACACGTCGCTCTAGCTACTAAACCGTGAATCGGGCTGTTTCAAAGGTATAAGCACACCTCAAGAACACTGCACCTACCTTCAGCCACAAGACCGAGAGGGTGGAGTTCAAAAAGAAATCAACCCGTGCCAAGTTAAAACGGTTCGAGAACGCGGTCTAGCAGCGAATTTGCCCGTCCTCACTACTCAGACACTCAAGGTGACGGTCTGGGCTCAATTGAGCTAAAAATGTCCGCGCCCCATATTTTGAAGGTGCCGGCCAGCGGCAATTTACACTTACCTCGCGGCTAAGTAGTTCATGCATACGGGCTAGACTATAGAAGCGAAATTTCCTCTAGCCTCCCTTTTCCTGGAGACCATAACACTGGAATGTTTGATCAGAAGCTCATTATGCGCAAAAAGAGCATAGATTCAGTCGAAGTAGATTTGCCCTCCCCTTGTTCACGTATTTTAACGACAGGTTCGAGAAACTTGCTGGGTTGAGCACCATACTACTCCTCCACGCCCAAGAGTTACGTGCGTACCGCGCGAGTGTGCCGTGTGAGTATAAATGTCCTGGCGCTGCGCTTACTCCACCATGGCAGTTTCGCCCGTTTAGAATTTTCAACAACTTTATCACCACCCCATCATCAATTTCATTGCACTTCATCTTATTCAAGTTCTGTATTACCAGCGTCGCCTAGCGCCGCTGGCGAACCAGGCTTCGCCAAACAATAAACCGGCTTTGCCACCCCCTTTTATCCATCAACCACGGGTAGCATTCGTTCGACTTCGCCAAACGAAGGCCCGGCTTTGCCGACCTCTTTCCACCAACCATAGGTAGCTATCGTTTGGCTTCGCCAACCGAAGGACTGACTTTTGTCGGCCTTCACCCATTAACCGCGTGCAGCATTCGTTTGAGTCATCTCAACGACAGACCGATTTTGCCGACATGCCTCCATCAGCAATGTGTAGCGTTTGTTCGACTTCGCTGAACGATAAACCGGCTTTGCCGCCGGCTTTCCCAAGCAACCTCGTGTAGCATTCGTTTGGCTTCGCCGAACGATAAACAGCTCTACCGCCGGCCCCTCTCCATCAACCATGAGTAGCATTCGTTTAAGACCGGCTTTGTCAGCCTACCTCTAATAACCATTAACCATAGCATTCTACGTGGAACCTACAATGACCCGCCGCAATGAAAGTTTATGGGACGTAATACGCAACCACTAAATGGGTCCTGTAACGATAGGTTGAATGTAGGTGTGAAGGAAGTAGTACACAACCACTACGTGAGTTCCGCAATGATAGGCTGAATGAAGGTTTTAAAATGTTCGGTTCGAATGTAGGCTTGAAAGGCACAATACACAGCAGAACAATTCACGAAAAATTCCAAGCCCCGCCCACTTTCACAAAGTACTGCTTGGCTATCCCTGAGCCACACACACGTTTTACTCCTCTATTCCGAAGCTCCAAGCACATTCTGTTTCGTTTTACGCAATAAACCCCAAGCCCCATCCACTTTCACACAGTATTTTCTGAATGTCCCTGAGCACCGCACACAATTCAAGCCTGGATTCTGGGGTCCCGCGCACTTTCTGTTTTCACGCTAAGAACTCGAAGCCACGCCGACTTTTTAAAAGTACTGTGTGGTAGTTCCTGAGCCACGCAGACATTGCAAGCGTCGATACGACAGCTTCCATGGTCTCACTATTATCCTCAACAAATAAAGGAAAAAACACAATATGCAACTTCTAGGGTGGTCCCACGAAGACCTGTAACTACCAATGTTTAAAGGACCCAACAAGCGACAGCTAGGATGGTCCCGCCACGATCTTATTGATGTGCGCGCTCCTCGTACGCACCACTCGCCATCTGCATGTATTGAATCATTAACGCACTCTAACTGATGGTGTCGAAAGTTGCGGGAAATTTAGAAACCGCTCAGACAGGCGTCAGTCATACGTGCCAGACACTCGGTCAGACACACCACCACGCCGATTGTAATATGTACTTACCAGCGGCGTCGACCGGCTGACGCCGGCCTCTGCTGCTGAGGTCCGGCTACGCCGGCCCATTTGCCGGCTTCGCCGGCATCTTGAGTATAATCGACATCCGCTGATTCTATGTGAGCTGGCGTTAAGAAGTTCTCACGCTTGCCGGCTATCGCCGGCCTCTGTTGCTGGAGTCCGGTTGCGCCGGCCCATGAGCTGGTTTCGACGACAACGCTCGAGCAATCAGAAGTTACTAAGCATTTCAAACCTTGCAAACCTTGCTAACCTACTTTCTTATGCAGTTGCACACCAACCCTTCTCTAGTTTTGAGAGGTCCTAAAATGGTAGCTCATTTATATCCATTTCTGTCATGATAAAGACAACCGCTGTTTCAGATTTAGTAAAGGCCTCCATGACCAACCGACACCCTGCTACTTTTGTTGCCTAATGAAGTATAATGATGTTTGTGTTTTCTGGGGTCATATTCGCCAATAACCCGCCGAGGGAATGCGAAGGGAAGCGGAAGGGGTGATGCCGCGCGCGGCAGAGGAACAGATCAACCCATATTACGCTATGTAAGATTGAATGCAAACTGTGTTACGTATCGATAACACTGCGAAAAGATAAAGATTCTATCGCGAAGCGACCATTCTTCGGCGAAGCGATGCTAAAAATTCCGGCGGTCGCGGGGGAAGCCAAGGGAGGCGAGAGGTGGCCGTGTAGCGCGCGTTTTGTATTGAGATTTTACCTCATCTACCCTTGGACTACTCGGCGGGTTGATGGCGAGTACGGCCCCTGGATGCATATTCTGGTTAACTCACATTTCCATCGTATATGAACCCGATTTAGAAAGGTTGGTGCATATAAACAGCTAAGCAGTTGAAATGAGTGGTTAAGGGGGAGGGGACGTAAAGAAAGGGGTGGTATACACTCTCTTATAGACGCACAAAACGATTTTGAAGTTCTGCGCTCACCCACTTCGGTCCCGCACACTTTCTACGGCGTCCGGCGCACTCCTTCCTGGATCCCCCATACTCCCTATGGCGTCTGGCGCACTCCCACTTGGATCCCACACACTTTACACGGCGTCCGGCTCACTCCCACTTCGGTCCCACATACTTTCTCTGGCGTCTGGCGCACTCTACCTTGGGTCACGCACACTTTTTACGGCGTTCTGCGCACTCCTACTTGTGTCCCGCACAATTTCTATGGCGTCCTGACCACTCCCACTTGGGTACCGCCCACTTTCTTCGGCGTTTGGCGCACTCCTACTTGGGTCCCACTTATTTTCTACGGCTTCCGGCGCACTCTACCTTGGGTCCCGCTCACTTTCTATGACGTCCTGGGCACTCCCACTTGGGTCCCACACACTTTCTACGGCGTCCGGCGCACTCTACCTTGGGTACCACTCATTTTCTATGGCGTCCTGAGCACTCCCACTTGGGTCCGGCCCACTTTCTTGGGCGTTTGGCGCACTCGCATTTGGGTCCCGCTCATTTTCTACGGCGTCTGGTGCACCGCTGAGGTCCCGCACAATTTCCTCGGCGTCCAACGCACTCTCACTTGGGTCCCCCACATTTTATACGGCGTCCGGCGCACTGTCCCTCGGGCCCCGCACACTTCTTACCTCCCTTGGGTCTCGCACGCTTTCTATGTCGTCCTGCGCAGAACCACCTGGGTCCCGCACAATTTTTTACGGCTTCCCGCTCACTTCGACTTGGGTCCCACACACCTACTACGGCGTTCGACGCACTACCACTGGGTCCCGCACACTTTCTACGGCTATTTGCGAGATCCCACTTAGGACCCACACACTCTCTACGGCCTTCTGCGCGCGCTTGAGCCCGTACCCGTAAGGTCGCCCGTCTTGAAAGTCAAGCCGAATAAACGGTCAATCAAACAAACAGAGAAACGCACACATACATGCATACATACATACATACATACATACATACATACATACATACATACATACATACATACATACATACATACATACATACATACATACATACATACATACATACATACATACATACATACATACATACATACATACATACATACATACATACATACATACATACATACATACATACATACATACATACATACATACATACATACATACATACATTCATACATACATACATACACACACGCACACACAAATTTACCAAAATATATATAGTAGGATACTTATTACATGTAAAGATAACCTGTGTGAATAGCACAGTTATGGTTAGGCTCTACCCCTCTCAATCAAAACGGCTACACTGGAGTATTATAAACTTCAGCTCACGTGAAGAAAGTATTCATACTCAAACCCCGGGCCAGAGAGGATACGAGTAGCCTGCGCTATGCAGTACTAAGGCTCGTTATGTTGTTATACAATATTACTTGACTTTTAGGGTTACTGCTGTAAGGCATAACTTCTGAGGGGTATCATCAACAGTAAACCTCTGGGTAGGAGTACTCCATGCCGTAGAGACTTGGTTGTTTTCCAGGGTTATACAGTGGCATCCGGGGGTTGGCCAAACTCCCAGTCATATCCTATCCCTCTTATGAATTTGGTACTGATTCGAGGACTTAGTAGGGTTAGTGGATCTAATTTACCCTGGGCGAGGACCGAACGCTGCCGTTACGAGCGAACGGCGGCATGTTCTACCGCTACACCACCTCAGCTCGGGTAACCACCATAGCGAGATAGACGAGTCAACCATAGGGTACTGCAGAAAATGCGGGTGAGATTTTCCAAACCTATGTGTTTACTGTCTATGTGTCCGGCCCATCTGTTTCTGGAGTAAATCTGCAACAAGTCGTAGTTCACGGTTTTTTCTGTTTTCTGCCAATTTTTGCAATTTTTCACAGTAAACAGAAAAAAATGGCTAGAAATGGGCCTAGAGCAGAAAACAGAACATTCCGCACACCCCTGGTCGTAACGTGCTTATCAAGTGCACAGCCGGTATTAAAAACGCCTCATATCACCCGAACCCTCACTCGGCAGTTCGATATCGGCCCTGGAAAGTGACTTCGAGTCACTCTCCGAAAGCCAGCATATTTTTGACCGCTGGGAGGATAGATTATATCCCCACGGCTGGGAGGGTGCTCTTTCGGATTAGACGACTCACTAGAGAGTACAGAGATTTTAGCCATTTTTTTTGGAATTGCCCAACCGCCCGTTCGGTCACAACAACCAGTTTGGAATATTCGAAAAGGTCTGAATCATACGTTGGAAAATCACAATGGGGTTGCTTATTTGCCCTCGATAAGGTTCACCTAAATGAACCTAGTTGATCAAAATCGGCATAAAACATGAGAACTGCGGGCATTGCAGGAAGACGATAATATCGCAAACGCCCAATTATCGAAAGGTTTAGTGTTTGATGTGATTGAAAAACCTTCGATTTTGTCCCGTTTTAGTCGCGGTTTTACCCCGATATTCGGGGCTTTCGGTTTTTGATCCACTTGGTTCATTTGAAAATAAACATTCCTGGAAGTTAAGGTTTCTGGTAAAAGTATTTTGATGAGAGTTGTGCAAAACGAGAGATCGCATTAAATGAGCTTATTCGTAGAACATATCGAAGCAAAATCACGCGTGATAGGACAAGCAGTAAAAGCTCGTTCGGGAGCTGGAATACCGCGGTCTTCACGTATTAAGTAAAGTAAAATCAACTAATTGTTCCATATCAGGCATGATTTTGCTCTGATGTGTTCTACGGATGAGCTCATACAATGCGATCTCTCGTTGTGCACGACTCTTATCAATATAGTTCGTTCAAACTCGTTTGCCGAATCATATTTTCAACTATTTCAATACATTTCCCAAAAATCAAATTATTCCACGCCGAATCGTTCTCAGGAATATTTCAAAACTTTTTCATTTTTCTTTTCCTTCCCCTTTTGACGGAGTATATTTCTAATTTTCCAAAAAAATGGCAATGCCAAATCTTAACTTCTGCCAGTAATCAAAACTTTCAGGAATCGGCTTCTTAAATCTCCATTGGGATGATCAGCGCATTCGACGTCGTATTCGTAGAAGCTTGACTCTAAGAAGAATTGCCGCTGCGGCTCCGCGATATTGCCGCTTTGGCGCGTACAGGCACCGAAGCGGCACTACCGCGGAGTCGTAGCGGGAACCCGACAGTACCGCTTCTGCTCTGTGATAACGCCGCAGCGGCTTCAGGAGAGTGTCTGATATTAAGTTATTTAAGAATTATTAGACAACTATAGGGGGTCTAATTGTAAGAACAAAAAATCGCACCTGCGGTCGTTAGGTTCTTTGTCTGATAGCAAGAGAAATTACCGCCGCTTTTGCGCACAAGGAAGCACGCATTGTACCTCAAACTTGGGTATATTGAGCCGGGGACAATTTCGTTTCACCACACAGGACAGTGCATCGTACTCCATGCGGGTTCGCTGCTGCATCCTTGCCGAGCCGGCGCGGTCCTAACGCGGAGCTTCTGCGGCACTATCGCGACGATGTCGAGGCTCTAGGCACGGCAGCAGAGTCGTCTGATCACGGAGCCGCTGCGGCATTATCGCGGAACTACCGCAGCACAGTCAAGAATCGCGGTACTTTGCCGGCACTGACGCGGCACATTTTCTCAGAAGAATGGGTTTCGTGCCTATCAGGAGGGTTGCGGAGGCCAGCCGACTTCCCAGTGAGCGCTTTCATCTCCCTACATGACTCTGTTACCAGTTGGAGAATCACGGAGGTTGTTGGTTTGGTTCACCTTGGCGAGGATTGAACCCGACCGTGTACAGCGAACAGCACCGTTTCCGCCCACCACGCCACACGCGCCCTTATGAATAACCACTACAGCGAGATAAAAGTGTCTAGCGTGCTACAACTGCAGAGAGCCTGGGTGAAGTACATCCTCACCCTATCGGCTTAGCTTCGATATATCTGGCCACTTTTTCCTGGGACAATCCTGCTGCAAATCGCGGTACACGTTTTTTCTGTTTTCTGTCCACTTTTTCGCCTATTTTCACAGAAAACAGAAAACTTCAAAAAATGGCCAAAAATGGGCAGAAAACAGAAAACAGAAAATTCCGCCCATCCTTGATACCAATGGCGCTCACTGTGCTCATGGCGCGCCTGTATACAGCGAAGTGCGTACGTTTTGAAACTTCCCTTGTGAACAGGTGAATAGACAAACATTTCTGGCAAAGCCAAACGAATACTGGGCGAGGCGAACGGAGGGGATCGGCTAAGTAGGTCAAGAAAATTACCTGCAACTTGAAGTTGCGTGTTAATATTGGGCGACGTTCTGAGCAGGCTAAAGACTGGAAATCGATCGAATTAACAATGGCCGCGATATCAATGGCGCTCACTGCGTTCATGACGAGCCTCTATTGATACGTCAAACACACCCAACAATAGAGAGCAATATATCCTTTCTAATCCAGGAATGTTATAGAATCGCCCTACGGTGCATGACGGTGAATTCGTAAGCTGAAACACTGCCCTTATAGACAGCTGAATCCTGGCTAAGGAAAAAGAATACCGCGCAACGCCAATGGAGGGGGGTCGGCGAAGTGGGAGAAAAGTTTACCGCGCATCTCAAAAGGTCGTGTCAATATTGTGCAGCGCTCCGAGCAGGCGCGAAATTGGAAATCGATAGATATGTCGCGTCACCGCGATAACAATAGCGCTCACTGTGCTCATGGCGCGCTTGTATACATCAAGCACACCCAACAAGGGAGGGCAATACATCTAATTCAGGGATGTTATAGAATCTTCTACAGCACATGATGGTGAGTGCATAAGCTCGAGAACAGCCTTTATGCAAAAACGAATGGACAAATGTTTCTGGCGAAGGCAAACGAATACCGCGCAAGACCAATGTATTGAGGGGGATCGGCGAAGCGGGAGAAGAAATTTACCGGCATCTCGAAGTGTCGTGTCAGTATTGGGCAGCGCTCCGAGCACGTTCAAAATTGGAAATCGATTGAACTGTCGCGTCACCGCGATAACAATGGCGCTCACTGTGCTCATGGCGCGCCTGTAATCATCTATCACGCCCAACAAGGGAGGGCAATACACTCTCTCTAATTTAGACATGTTTTGAAATCGCTCTATAGAACATGACGGTGAAAAACAAAAACTGGCGATATGAATAGCCGAATAGTCAAACGTTTGTTAAAAGTATCTAGTAGTGGCTTTAAAAGGTCGTATAATCCATGGTATTCTCACTCATCTGTTCACATCCGCACTCTGTCGTCTTTCTTCCAACCCTCAACTCGATATTCTAGGAAAGTGATAATCTCTGGGTTACTTTCGTCTTGGTGCTCAACATCCTATCTTCTGTTGAGACCGTGCTCAAACATGCTGCTCTCGATTGTTCTCCTGTCAATGGCTGCATCGGTTTCCTGTAACTCGCCTCTTCTCGACGACTTCGATAATACCAGCGATGAGGAATATAGTACACAAAAAGGGGAATTATCTGGTGACAAAACTGTAGATGAGTGAGTTTTATCGTGAATTACGACTTTGCAAGATATTAAAATAGCAGACTTTGAGAGAACGATATATGCTGTTGGGCGAAGATGAGATAATGGAGCCTCCTCCTGGACGGATCCACAGAAGGCAAATAGTAAGAGGCCAGAGCCGAAGTTGGAGAGATACTCTCTACTACTCTCTTGATGACAATCTGAGTGAGTGTTAACAGTTAAGAAATCTTGAGTCAATTCGGGAAGCTTAGAACTACATTAACAGAGAATCTACATTGAGAGACAAGGAGCTCCAAGCATTCATTTAGCGGTCCATTCTAAGTCTGCGACAAGAATTTGAAGGGCTTACATTCTGGCGAGTACAACGGGAATAAGGCGCTGATCAGAAACAATGTTGTTTCTCTGTGATGTCTTGAGGAGCACATGCTGGTTCCGAATAGTTGTGCTGCTCTAATAGATATCTCAACAATTTTATAAAATGCAATGGTACTCCTTAACAATCAGAGGGCTCAGAATATTTCTCCCAAGACCTTCGTGTAGAATTTTCATCCTCGCAGAAAATCTCTCAGCGTGAGTTGAAGATTGGTTACCTCGTCGTTCCGGGCCGTAGTGAAGATGACTTCCCTGTCGCGAGCCACGAGTAAGGCAACACTAGTACATAGCGTAAGCTGAGGTGCTAGTATCCTGCAAGTAGACCGTGATTTACCCTACGCTAAGCGGGTGATGATCACAAGGTCAAAGAGTAGAATTTCGCCATATTGCTTGGCAGCAACTAACGTTTGAGGAGAGTTGATTCCCTAACAATAATAGTAGGAAAGGTATACTCTTCAGATTGGCAGTGGGCAGAAGACCAAAAATCCGGTTCAGAAACGGTTGCTCTCGTGTAGAAATAAAAGAATGCGTAGTCGTTAAGCAGATTCTGAGTTTCTCATTCTGCAACGACCACGGGTGGACGGGTGGAAGATCTTCTGGCAGAAGGTGAGAAATATACCTGAAGCGAAAAGACGAAGAAGGTTAACACAGCTGTTTCTCCAATTTTGACGTCTTTTACCCTTTTTTAAAAAAATTTTCTCGTCCTATGTAGAAACAGGACTACGAAACTAAACACTATTAATGTATCACCAATTGGTTGTTTGTACGTTGAGTGTGAGTGGAACGAGATCTAGCTCTATTACGTCTTTATGAAGCAAGTACATATAATACAGTACAGAATAACAGATGCAAGAAAATGTGCGATTTGAAGTTCCTTTCTGGTTCTCTTGCCTCAAGCACGAAAGACTTCCATTGACCTTTCCAAATTCCTACTCTTCACACGTTCCCTGCCACTGTAATGATCCGGGGTGCAGATCGTTTTCTTTAGACTTGAAAAATTTCGACGGGTTCCCATGAATTCCATATTCGAAAGAGACTACTGATGCGTTCATTGCTTTTTGCATCGTTAAAGGCAGTGTCCACGTTGAATTTCGCCTTCAGTTTTCCGCCGGAAATCGAAGGGCCGGGGTCTCATTGGAGCAGTAGGGGTGAAAGAAGGAACAGAAAACAGCCCGAATGCGCCTTAATCGGCTCCGAGATCCACTCGTGCTAGCCCTTTCCGGTCGCGGTTGGGTATTCCAAGGAGAGTTTGGCCCGCCTCTTCATTAGCACGAACGCGGCTGAGTTTTAGCATTGGGGCGCATCTGCACACACTGTCTATTTGAGGCCCATGACCGAGCAACTCATCCATCGTTGAAATGTGGCTTTAAAGAAGAAGAGCTAGTTTCAGATTTTCTCGCAGCGTTTTTAAAGATTCTTTCTTCGTTGATGAAACAATCAGACTCTGAACCTTCATTCTCTAGTGAGAACTCGAAAACCATTCATATCGTTGATACTGCCTTTAAAGCAGTGGTCGCGATCAAACATGCTTGTCTTCTTTTCCTCTTTGAACCCTTTTCTGGATTTAGAGAAAAAGGACATATGAGAGAAAATTGCGGAAAAAACCGCTTTTTGGGCCAAATTTGAAGCCTGAACTTTCTTGTCTTTTGATGGTGGACGAGCGTACTCCACATGAATGGCATCGATGATCTCTAATATCAAGGACACAAGCTAGCTTGAAATTGAATTCCAATCAATGAACATTAGCCTTTGGAGTGACTTCCTCGAATATTTATGTACTCATTTAATCAAAAACATCGACTGAAGTGTTAGCTTTCATTGTTCATTTGTTTTTATTTGGTGGATTTGCAGTTATATCTCCGTCTGAATGTCGATGATTTTTGACTGCTCGGCATGAGACTGCGATCATTTGAGCGGCGCTGTGCATTTGTGCCCTAGAATCCTGTAATTCTAGCTCGTTTCTCACTGCGCTGCTTTCATCGTTTTCAGGTGTTTTCGTTCTACGCTGGTTTTTGTAGCTTTTTTCGATAACGTTTTATCATCGTGGCCACTGTCTCTAAAGGCACAGCCCAAGCTCATGGGCGAAATCTGAGATTTTCACACAATTGTGGAGTAGACCCACCCTGTATAGCACCTGACAAGTGCGAGCTCTCGATTCCTCCGAATGAGCGAGATTTAGGGAGGGGCCACTCTGGGGCGCCCACAGCAAGAACTCTGCCAATGCGTAGCTAGATGCCTCCGAGGGCGCGGCTCGAAACGCCGCCCCATTCCATGTAGCGAGAATTTAAGGGTTTTAGCTACGATAGCTAAAACCCGCATATTCTTGTGTCGTTCGAACCATTGTTCTGTCTGACGCTAAACCCGTATATTCTCGCTATAATTCTGTAGCGAGAATCTACGGATTTAGCGGCAGGCTGTGTTGAAATGCAATCTTCACCCGCGTTGGCTACGCGGAACGCAGGAATGCCGTTCGATCAGTCCTGGCCCAGTCAGTCCACCGACAACTTGACACTCTGTGGGTGGTCGTGGAGGGTGACCCGGATTCGCTCTCTGAAAGACCTTGCTAGAGAGAATTTTGGCCGCTGGGATGCTGCAGGCCGTGGGGAAGAAACGGCGAAGCGCTCGATCGCAGCAGGGATCCTCTTTCTAGTACAGATCAAGACTGGGTGGGTCGATCGACCGTGTGCTGCAACGAGAATAAGCGTAGAATATGCGGGTGCTGTAGCGAGAATTTACGTAGAATATGCGGGCGTTGTAGCTAAAATTTCACCAACTGAGGCTAAACTTTCCGTAATTTACGTAAATTCTCGTGTCAAAAATAGACTAGATGCCTCCGAACCCCTGAGCCTCTCTGGTTTCCCTGTGAGGCATTTAGGTACGCGTTGGCGGAGAAGTCACTATGGCATGCCTCTTTTACGATCTTCCGAGCTCAACAGTGGGGAGGCAAGAGACGTTTTCCGGCCTATAGCTCCGCTCTTCTTTTCATTCTCAGTCTCTCTCTTTATTCAGGTGAGTTCGCATACATCTGTTGCAAATGACGGAAGTTACAAGCCTCGGGCAACTCTACCACCATGCTTCCACAACTCAATTCTCGAGGGGCCATAACTTCGTTTCTAGGGGGTTTTGTACGATGCCAGAGACATCATTGGTATCTACGTGGGACTGTTCTCAAGATGGGCGTAAAATCAGAAAAACGATTCTGTGCATTCAATATACGTTAAACTGACTCAGGGCTTCCGGGGATCCTTGACAAGGACGTAGTTAGTCTGAGGCTTAGCCGTGTTTGATTCGTGGCCAACCAACGGTGGAGAAATCTGGGTGTCGCGCGGTACAAACATGATCACTACCTTCCCTTATTTCACTTACTAACTTTCCTTATAAGGGAAGGTTGCACACATCAGATGGAGTTTCGAGATGTCACTTCAATATGTTCTAGGGGGAGGACAGCGCTACAATATTGCATACTCAGAACCCGCGAAATGCCCCAGAGATCCGCCGATTAAAAGGCATTATGCCGCGTGTAACCCACAGAAACCCTAAGTCTGGCAGTGAATAAAACCCAGATTCGGGTTCAGCGCAATAAGCAGCCCTCAGCTGAGAGTTTCAGCCGAATCCAATCAAAATTTTTCTGAACGCCCCAAAAATCTCCTTACCTTTTTTGGAGCAGATTGAAATGCCGTTTTTGGAATCCTCGCAGCCATTTATCCACTTTTAAGCACGGGTCATTTATATACTCTCACAAACCTACAGCACTTAGAAAGAACCTCTTGTCAGTGTTAGTAGGACGATCTCTGGACACAAATTTGCACCGAAACTTTACAGCTGACAAAGTGAAGGAGCACCTGAAGATAGCCATGAAGAACTGGAGTGAGGACACTTGCGTCGATTTCGTTGAGGACGATCAAGGTCTGATGAGCGAACATTTATTATATCTCAGTAACTGAATTGATAGAAGATTTCAGCTCCGAGCAGAGTGCACATAAAAGATATCAATGGATGCTTTTCGTTTGTGGGAAAGTTAAACAAAGTGCAGACCTTGTCGCTCTCTCCAGGCTGCAAACCAGTGAGTTTTGGTGAAACCCCTAATCCTTAGTCACTGGTCTCTGCATGCTACCCACAAGGCTGTCCTCTACATGATGCGGAAAGGCGATTGGTTTTGTATTTTCTGTCCTAACAAGGGAATGACCAGACCGGGTCACCAGAATTCTTCATAAATCCAGTCATGTTTTCCTGATGGACTTCTCTCCGGGTAGTCATAAAAGCCCTATCCTTACTTCCCGAGCAGTGATGAAAAAAGATGTGAACCAAAGAGTGAAGAGGAGTGTAAGCATATTACAATTAGGCTACCATTACTCGTCATAATGTCGAAAAACATTGAAAGGATCTGATACCCGTTTTCCACGCCCCAAACTACCTCACGGTGCAAAGTTTGAGTTAATCCCTTTGACCCAGAAAAATCGGATTCCAAAGGTCCGAAATTTTCTTTGCTTGGTTTTGACTAGGGGCTTGTTTGCGACGTTGAGCACGCAATGGAGTCCGCCTAGCGTTATCCGTCCTACTACTATGGGTAATGATTTTAGTCTGATGAATGGACGGGGTTACGGCGGTAGATCGCCGCACGCAAATCGAAAACCCGTTGGCCAATGATGCCGCGAACACCGTACGGCCACTCAGAAAAATGAAAACAAGTTACTTGTAACATAAAAGGCCGAAAACAAGTTACTTGTAACATATCTGAGCCGATGTAAGTTACTTGCGACTTATCTCATGTCATTCAAGTTACATGTAACATGTCGGCGTGATACTGCGTGGGGTGCGCCTCCGATATGTTACGTGTAACTTAAATGGCTTGAGATAAGTCGCAAGTAACTTACATCAGTTTAGATATTTTACAAGTAACTTGTTTTCAATTTCTGGGAAGACACTGCGTGAAGTGCGCCTCCGATATATTACATGTAACTTAAATGGCACAATAAAGTCGCAAGTAACCTAAATCGGCCTAGAAGATGTTTACCAGGGGGATGTACGACGCACTCGCGGGGTCAGGCTTAAGACTGGCGTTCCTGTTGGTTAAATTACCCAAGTTTGAGGTACTCAGAAAAATCAAAACAAGTTACTTGTAATATAAATGTAACTTACTTGAATGTCTCAAGTAACTTACATTTATATTACATGTAACATACATTTATATTACATGTAACTTAAACTTGTATTACAAGTAAGTTACACTTATGTTAGATGTAACTTGCATTCGAATTTTCACTATGGGTGGCCATCACGTGACGCAGACGACACGCAACGCGGAGGGCGTATCCCAGACCACACAATACGCAAAAAATGGTGTGCTGGGCCTTATCTGCTAGTGGGGCGTCAAGTACCTCAAACTTGGGTAGTTGAACAAACAGCAACGCCAGTCGTAAGCCTGACCCCGCGAGTGCGTCGTACATCAACACTGGAAATATCTTCATGGCCGATTTAAGTTACTTGCAACTTATATTGTGCCATTTAAGTTACATGTAACATTTCGGAGGCGCACTGCACGCAGGATCCTCTCAGAAACCGAAAACAAGTTACTTGTAACAAATCTAAGCTGATGTAAGTTACTTGCGACTTATCTCGAGTCATTTAAGTTACATGTAACATATCGGAGGCGCACCGCACACAGCATCCCGCCGATTTGTTACCTGTAACTTAAATGACCTGAGATAAGTCGCAAGTAACTTACATGGGCGCAGATATGTTACAAGTAACTTGTTTTCGGCCTTTTATGCTGCAAGTAACTTGTTTTCGTTTTCCTGAGAAGTGCGCCTCCGATATGTCTTATGTAACTTAAATGGCACAATATAAGTCGCAAGTAACTTAAATCGGCCTAGAAGATGTTTACCAGGGGGATGTACGACGCACTCGCGGGGTCAGGCTTAAGACTGGCGTTCCTGTTGGTTCAATTACCCGAGTTTGAGGTACTCAGAAAAATCAAAACAACTTACTTGTAATATAATTGTAACTTACTTGAATGTCTCAAGTAACTTACACTTATTTTACATGTAACATACATTTATATTACATGTAACATACATTTATATTACATGTAACTTACATCTATATTACATGTAAGTTACACTTATCTTACATGTAAGTTACACTTATATTACATGTAACTTACATTCGAATTTTCACTATGGGTGGCCATCACGTGACGCAGACGACACGCGACACAGAGGGCGCGTCCCAGACCACACACTACGCAAGAAAATGCGGTGCACGGCCTTCCCTGCTGGTGGGGTGTCAAGTACCTCAAACTTGGGTAATTGAACCAACAGGAACGCCAGTCTTAAGCCTGACCCCGCGAGTGCATCGTACATCCCCTTGGTAAACATCTTCTAGGCCGATTTAGGTTACTTGCGACTTTATTGTGCCATTTAAGTTACATGTAATATATCGGAGGCGCACTTCACGCATTGTCTTCTCAGAAATCGAAAACAAGTTACTTGTAGCATATCTAAGCTGATGTAAGTTACTTGCGACTTATCTCAAGTCATTTAACTTACATGCAACATATCGGAGGCGCACCCCACGCAGTATCCCACCGATATGTTACATGTAACTTAAACGACCTGAGATAAGTCGCAAGTAACTTACATCGGCTCAGATATGTTACAAGTAACTTGTTTTCGGCCTTTTATTCTACAAGTAACTTGTTTTCATTTTTCTGATTACTTGACCCCCCACCAGCAGGGAAGGCCGTGCACCGCATTTTGTTGCGAGTGTGTGGTCTGGGACGCGCCCTCTGTGTCGCGTGTGGTCTGCGTCACGTGATGGCCACCCATAGTGAAAATTCGAATGTAAGTTACATGTAACATAAGTGTAACTTACATGTAATATAAATTTGAGTTACATGTAATATAAATTTGAGTTACATGTAATATAAATGTATGTTACATGTAACATAAATGTAAGTTACTTGAGACATTCAAGTAACTTACATTTATATTACAAGTAACTTGTTTTGATTTTTCTGAGCAGCCGCCTAGTTAATGCGTCAGACTAAAGCGTCTTTCACAGTCTGCCGGACGACGCCGTCCGGCACGTTATAAGAGTGCCGCAGTGCGAGGGAAGCTGCGGTGAACAACCGTCAGTTCCGACTCTTCAGTGCAGAATGTCAGGCGAAACCAACACGTGTTGACCCGTCATAACTTGCTCCGACGTCGTGTCAATGATTTCAGCGCACTGCGACGTCGGTCGGCCGATACCGCAGTGCGGGCCTCACCGACGCCGCGGTCCCATCTTATAACGCATCGGACGGCGTCGTCCGGCAGACTGTGAAAGGCGCTTAAATCGGAAGCGAAAACCATACTGTGGACACAGGAGAATGAATGTGCAAAGCTTTTGGCCTGAATACTAATTGCGAGGTAGAGACCCACGTCGAGCACAGAAACATCGATTTTTATCCACAGTGCAGCTATCCCAGCTGTTATTGCGTGCTGATGCTTTCGCTTGGAGGACTGTACGATTAATAAGGTCTCACACAGTGCGATTTCCAGACGGGCCGTAGTAAACCCCCAGTCCGCCTGGTTTAATCATGCTGTTGACCTGGCAGCCGGCCGTCAACATGCGAGCACGCACGTTAAAGAATAGCAAGCGAGCGATAATTCAGATAGAAGCCAGATGGACTTCAAGAATCATATTCATATCAAAATAGTACTGCGATTTCAGCCGAAGTCGTGAGGTACAAATAGCAACTTACGACTTGGGGTCAAATTTGGATAGAGACGCAGAGTTCCGGCAAACGAAATCCAAACCTTTCCATGACGTCAAACTTGAAAATTGGTTGGACTTTAGATGATGCCAGCAGGACGCCCTGGAATTGGCAGGGCTTCAGATGACGTCGCCAGGCCGTCGTGGAAAGTAGATAGCGCTCTAGTTGACGTCAGCAATACGTCATGGAAATCTGTAGGACTGCAGATGACGTCGTAAATACGTCGTGGAAGGTACGTATGACTTCAGATGATGTCGTCAGGACGTCGAGGAAAGTTGTTAGGGCTTCAAATGACGTCAACAGGGCGTCGTGGAAATCCTCAGGGCTCCAGATGACGTCATCAGGACGTCGCGAAAGTGATCACGTGTACGTTGTTTGCAAGTGTCGTTGAAGAAATCGCGCTCACAGTGAAACCTATCGAAGCGTAGCGGACTGTTGGAAACTGTCGAGAAGAACGCGAAATCTTTTGCGTATCGACTCAAATTCATGGCGCAACCATGAATTTGGTTATTACTACGCTTGCGCTCGTAGGTATATGTACATGCGTGCGCGCGCATGCGTTAGAAAGTCGTCGAGAATCACATTAATACTTGGCGTCCTTATTGTGCGTTGTTGCTATTATAACATATGTGCACAGAGCTAGCGCCAAAGCACTATAAAGAACGCAAAATATCAGTGCGATCCTTGCTGACGGTACGAAATAGTGCGCGTGAGTGGGCAGGCGTGTCTGCTAAAATGAGTCTGATTAGGCGTGCGTGTCACTACGTAGGCGGTGTTTGCGCGATCACCTAAGCATGCGCGAACGTTTTCGTTCGCAGAGCTGAGCGTCCCTGGATGTACAGATGAAGTTGGCAACTGTGGTCGCGTTCATATGAATGCGTACGTGTGTGTGTGCATGTAATCACTGCGCACATGAATGCAAGTAGGTACACTTTAGGACGCAAGGATGGGCCAGTTTTGTGTACGCGTGTACCGCTGTACACGTGAGCGCATGAGCTACTTCGGCAAATAGTAGGCTGTTTTAACGGGTAGCCGGAAAGACAGTTTATCAGAAGAACGGATGTAAGGGCCGAATTTGTGATCCGGTCTCGTCTTTCCCTCTTAGGTCTTGAATCTGCCCATCTCACGATCAACAGCCTCTCTTAAACACAAAGGTCTCCAAGTCGTTATTCTGCTTCAAGTGGATCGAGGCAAGAACTGCCTGTTTTCGCGGAGTTAATTCCGTTTTTCTTTTTGGACTTCAGCCTGTTAAGCAGTCTTGCCTCCTACCAAGCATTTTTTTCTGACGAGAACACTTATGTATTCTACACAAGCTATACACGAGTATGTAAGTTCTACTCACCTTATAGCTACTAGATTTAATATTATTTGAGGTCGATTATATCATGCATGAACTGGGTCATGCACTTGGTTTGTATCACACAATGCAGCGGCCGGACCGCGATAAATACGTCGGAGTCTTATTTGACAGGATTGCGAGTGCATTTCAAATTTGGGTGTGGATTAGGGGTGTGCATTTAGCGTCTACAAATTTACCGGTTTCCGGATTTACCGGTATTTATCTGTAAGTTTGATTTACCGATTTACCGACCTAATCTCGAAATTTACAAAAGTTTTGACCGATCGAACTTAAAGACAGTGTTCACGATGAATTTCACTTCAAATATCTCCACGGTTTACAGAAGGTCTGGTGCCGTATATAGCGAAGCACGCTTGAAAAGGACGCGAAAGTTGCGTTTTTGAGCCAAGATAGGTCCTCCCTTGTTGACGTTGATTTTTGAGCAAGGAGAAACTGACCGCTGAAAGGATGATACCTATCAGTGCAATGAAACGATCAGCTCTTTTATCAGCACTTCCATGACTTGATCATTCCTGTGATCTGAGTCTTCATTTGTTCATATCGAGGGGGCGGATCTGGAGCACGGGGCGGTTCTGGTGCACCAGAACGCTTGTTCACAGCCGTTATTTTGTCACTCCTGGCTCATTTCTACCGCTCTTTCGACACTGGGAGCCTAGGGTCCAGAAAGTTTGTGGGACCCAAATGCGATTGCGCCGGACGCCGAAGAAAGTGTGCGGGACCCAAGTGGAAGTGCGCAGGACGCCGTAGAAAGTTTGTGGGACCCAAATGCGATTGCGCCGGACACCGAAGAAAGTGTGCGGGACCCAAATGCGATTGCGCCGGACACCGAAGGAAGTGTGCGGGACCCAAGGTAGAGTGCGCCAGATGCCGTAGAAAGTGTGCGGAACCCGAGTGGAAGTGGTCAGGACGCCGTAGAAAGTTTGTGGGACCCAAATGCGATTGCGCCGGACACCGAAGAAAGTGTGCGGGACCCAAGCGGAAGTGCGCAGGACGCCGTAGAAAGTGCGCGGGACCCAAGGTAGAGTGCGCCGGACGCCGTAGAAAGTTTGCAGGACCTGAGTGGGAGTGCGCAGGGCGCCGTAGAAAGTTTGTGGGACACAAATGCGATTGCGCCGGACGCCGAAGAAAGTGTGCGGGACCCAAGTGGAAGTGCGCGGGACGCCGTAGAAAGTGTGCGGGACCCAAATGCGATTGCGCCGGACACCGAAGAAAGTGTGCGGGACCCAAGGTAGAGTGCGCCAGATGCCGTAGAAAGTGTGCGGAACCCGAGTGGAAGTGCGCAGGACGCCGTAGAAAGTTTGTGGGACCCAAATGCGATTGCGCCGGACACCGAAGAAAGTGTGCGGGACCCAAGCGGAAGTGAGCAGGACGCCGTAGAAAGTGCGCGGGACCCAAGGTAGAGTGCGCAGGACGCCGAAGAAAGTGTGCGGGACCGAAGTGGAAGTGCGCGGGACGCCGTAGAAAGTTTGTGGGACACAAATGCGATTGCGCCGGACGCCGAAGAAAGTGTGCGGAACCCGAGTGGAAGTGCGCGGGACGCCGTAGAAAGTGTGCGGGACCCGAGTGGAAAAGCGCAGGACGACGTAGAAAGTTTGTGGGACCCAAATGCGATTGCGCCGGACGCCGAAGAAAGTGTGCGGGACCCAAGTGGAAGCGCGCAGGACGCCGTAGAAAGTTTGTGGGACCCAAATGCGATTGCGCCGGACACCGAAGAAAGTGTGCGGGACCCAAGTGGAAGTGCGCAAGACGCCGTAGAAAGTGCGCGGGACCCAAGGTAGAGTGCGCCGGACGCCGTAGAAAGTCTGCATGACCTAAGTGGGAGTCCGCAGGACGCCGTAGAAAGTGTGCGGGACCCGAGTGGAAGTGCGCAGGACGCCGTAGAAAGTTTGTGGGACCCAAATGAGATCGCGCCGGACGCCGAAGAAAGTGTGCGGGACCCAAGTGGAAGTGCGCAGGGCACCTAGAAAGTGTGCGGGACTCAAGTAGGAGTGCGCAGGACGCCGAAGAAAGTGTGCGGGACCCAAGTGAAAGTGCGTAGGACGCCGTAGAAAGTGTGCGGGACTCAAGTGGACATCCGCAGGACGCCGAAGAAAGTGTGCGGGACCGAAGTGGGTGATCACAGAACTTTAAAATCGTTTTGTGTTACTATAAGAGAGTGTATACCACCCCTTTCTTCACGTCCCCTCCCCCAACCACTCATTTAAACTGCTTAGCTGTTTATATGCACCAACCTTTCTAAATCGGGTTTATATACGATAGAAATGTGAGGTAATCAAAATATGCATCCAGAGAACACAAACATCATTACACTTCATTTGGCAATAGAGGTAGCAGGGTGTCGGTTGGTCATGGAGGCATTTACTAAATCTCAAACAGCGGTTGTCTTTATCATGACAGAAATGAATATAAATGAACCACCACTCACACACCACCTCCTAAAACTAAAGAAGGGTCGGTGTGCTACTGCATTAGAAAGGTGTTTAGCAGGGTTTGCAAGGTTTGAAATGCTTTGTAATTTCTGATTGCTCGAGTGTTGTCGTCGAAACCAGCTCATGGGCCGGCGCAACCGGATTCCAGCGACAGAGGCCGGCGATAGCCGGCAAACGTGAGATCTTTTGTACGCCATTTCACATAGAATCAGCGGATTTCGATTCATTCGCCTTATACTCAAGATGCCTGCGAAGCCGGCAAATGCTCCGACGTAGCCGGACCCCAGCGGCAGAGGCCGGCGTCAGCCGGCCGACGCCGCTGGTCATGAAATAAAAGCTGATTCAACATTCTGTAGACACACCCTCTGAATCCCCTGTAAAAGTTGTTTGGAGAAATCGCCGTAGCATGCCTTGGCCAATCCGGTCGATACGTGTGGAAAGCATGGACGATGGAGGTCGACAAAAAACACCCGGGGTGGCCAGCATTGGCTGACACGGTCCTTATGCATGAAGTATCGGGAACGATTGCATGAATATCATTCATTTCTTACCTGATATCACGTGAACATCGGTCGGGTCAGCCACATCGAGTGTTTATTTTTTCACCCCACCTGATTCATGTCTTCCGTGATTACCGACCGGGCAGGCTAAGCCGACCGGCAAATTTTGACCGAGGCTTAATACGTCGCTCTCGTTACTAAACCATGTACTAGGAGGCTGCTACAAAAGCATAGGTGCACATCCAAACGACACCAGTTTCAACAACAAAGACACAGAGCAAGTTAAAGGCAGCATACACGCCCGCGAAAGTTCTTGAGATAACTACGTTAGTAGGGTCTTACGGGCCCTAGAAGAGCTCTCTTGAAGTTGGAAGAGTTGAAAACGAGTTAAAATGACCGTATTCGAGCCGTATTGAGTCACAAAATCATCCTTTCTCCGCCCATCGATACGGGCTTCGCCCCTCAATACAAATGTTCAATGCTCCTTAACGGCCATTTGGCTCATTTTTTACGCTGTAAGTGTGTCTAAGTTCTGGCATGATATCATTTTGTGCTGACGTGTTTCAGATCAATGGTGCCGTTCAGCCGAGGCGGAGACGGCGGATAAAAGGGATGAATTCGAGGAGCGGGGGACGAGGAACGACGAGAGCACCGGGAAGCTGAAGCGAGTGGACTGATCTATCATGATGCCATTAGCTGCGATAAACTATTAGTAGTTATATGTGGAATGCAGAAGCTATTACTGGTAGCAGCGATCCATCTTCCACACCTCTGGTTCGTTTAGTTTTTCTTTCCTGTTCTCTAAATCATAATTTTCTTTTTGATAGTTGTATGCTCTATTAGGGCCGATTCCTCAGGATATAGCTTCCGTTTTTCTGCACGAGACGGCCGCTTGTGTAGATACGGACGACTTGAGTGTTCGCCATGGTTATAATTTCCTATGAATAAAATAATATATTAGGATTTCCCAGCAGCATAATTTCATTTCTACAACTCATTTTCCCTCCTTGGTTGTGGCTTACGATTCGCTCTGTCGCCGTTTCTGTAAACAAACGACGAATCTTTGGTGGAAGCGCTTCGGCGAGCTTCTCGGTATTCAAAACATGGGCAGCGAAGACGTCCGCGCACAATCTGTTTGGCTCCATCTCTCGCCCTTTGTCCCCGGCATGAGTTCGTTCCGCGGCGTGTCATGCTATATCGACGTCTCTCGGCGAAAATACTGTTTCTCGTTCCGCCGAGAGCAAGCTCTCTTTTACAACTATTTTTTTCTAGCCTCTTCTATCGTAGTGTCCTGCGATCCATAGGGTCTGCTCATCCAGTGTACAGGATTTCTTCTCTGCTGACTGTTCTTATTTTTGGACTATTCTCGAGGAGCGCAATTTTGGTTTTCAAACGTTCGCAAGTGCGAAATCAGAAATTACGATTTTCGACGTCGATGAGTATTATGTTCCGCCACGGTAAAAGAACATTTCGTCCGGCTTTTCCGCGATTCTGAGGTACTGAGAGTGTGGCGTCGTATAAGTAGTGATGCGAAGTTCTTTTGTCGACAATGGCCAAACAATGTCAGGTGTGGGTATTACGAGCATGAGTGAATTTTGTGAAAATATGAGGATAGCTGACGGTGTTCTGGCGCTAGCGCTAATTTGTGGTTAGGCCCCTGTGAGAATTGTCGTTCGCACCAATGAGTTAACGCTTTCTTGCGTTTTTTTTTTGGAGATGGCCAGAGTGAATCTGAATGAGCTCAAGTTATTATTTTTGGTTGTATGATCATAGTGTACATATGTATATATTTTCCCATGGACTTTCATTTCATCTTGCATCCCTTGGACCCTTTTTTTGGTGAACTTTGATGGCCCAATCCGGGGTTGGACTTCGATTATTGTTCCTATATAAGACAGATTCGGGGCTATCTTTTCTTTGTAGTCGTCTAACTTTACAAGTAATTTTTCTACGCTTGTTTTTTTTTCTTCTCTGGGATACTGTATCGAGTTGCAGACGATTTCGCTTTGTTTTCCAACGAAACAAAAAAAAACATTTTATTGCGCAATCACATATCGCAGCACTTTCCCACCACATTTTCTTTCTCAACGGAAACTTTTTGTTGCTAACGTTTTTTTCCCGAGCGAAAACATGTGAGCAAACGACGGCTTGGGCTGTCCGATGTTCCGATCTCTTTGATACAAGCAGCGTTCGGCACAGGCAAGACCATCATTGGGGCTATATTGGCTGGACTACCAGCGTCTCGAAGATCGGGTCCAGTGATCGTCGTCTCCACTACAAACACCGCGATCGCACATTTCACAACGACGCTTCTAGCCTTCGACGAATTCAAGAAGCTCAATGTGCTTCGCTATGTTTCGGATGCCGCATTTCTGGACGAGTCGCCCACCACGCCTGCAGAAATACACGAGGTTCTGAAATCTATCGGAGACACTCCTGACGACTCCCTGACTGTTCTGGAAGAGTCCTACTGCAGGCTCTTCCGCGACGGACGTGTCATCTATGAGAAGTACGCTCGGGATCCGGAACGGTCAATGAACATGACCGACAAAGAGCGAGAAGATCTTCTCGTTGCTGATAGGGACGTCTCCGACAACATGCAACGCATCGTCAACATCATGCTTCGCGCTTGGCGGCCGGCAGTCTTGCTGATCACCTCGGCGAGTTTGCTTAATTGCACTGGACCCCATGGTATCTTCAAATCGCACTTCAACGATTGCAAGTTCCTCATCTGTGATGAAGCATCTCAGGTACCAGAGCCTGTTTTTGCATCTTTCATCACCCAATTCCCACTGGCAAGACAGGTTAAAATCGGAGAAACCTACCAGATGCAACCGCACGTCAAATGCAACCCTGAGGCGAACCCCGCAGTTTTTGGTGGCCGAAGTATAATAGCCGTACTGGCACGCTCGGCTTTGATGCCAAGGGCGCCCCTGGAGACGACGTTTCCCGGACACCCCGCCCTCAATGGCTTACCGAAAATGCTTGCCTATGGCGGATCTTTGGTAAGTGGAGCACGTGCGGCCGACCGGAAAATGCTCCTAGATCGCCTTCGTTTCCCGAACCCCGCCCTTCCATTCCTATTCGTGAATTTGGCCGGTTCCGCGACTCAAGCAGCATCGCGCTCCTACGCGAACGATGACGAGGCACTCGTCTGCACCGACCTTGTCAGTCGGCTTCTGCAGGTGGGACTACTTCCTAGTCAAGTGTGTATTATCGCCTTTTACAGGGAGCAGTTCCGGCGCCTGGAAATGTTCGCGCAAGAACATCAAGTAGAAATAGCCACGGTTGACTCGATTCAAGGCAGGGAGATTGACGGTTCTCCTGTCAACGCGCACCGAGTTCCAGGAGTCCGATTCGGCTGGGTTTATTGATGACCGTGTGCGTTTTAACGTTACCGTCACTCGATGCAAATTCGATCAATTCGTTTTAGGAGATGCGAGCTCGTTGGGCGCTCTTCCTCACTGGGGAGCGTTGCTACGCTGAGCCGAACAGATGCGAGCCGTCATTTCTTCCGACGCCGTTGGAACAATTTTTCCGTAGAAATCATTTCCGGCCTTCACATCTCATGTAGTCTGCAGATTTTAGCTCCTTCAGTTTTTTATTATGCTTTTCATTTTTACATACTCACATAGGCCAGATCCGAACTGACCGCTCATGAGTGCTACTCGGCCATCGCGAGTGGTGGGCAGTAGTTGTTTTTGACTCTTCGCTGACACATCCGCCGTAAGGCAGGAATGGTGGCACACAGATGTCATTTCGAATCGGACCCACTTCATACATACGGCTGGTTCTATTATGTTCAGATTGGCCACTGCACCTTCAGCCTCCAGCGAGGGTCGTCAGTCGTCCGCATTTTGGTGATCACCCGTCAGAACTCTCCTTGGTTCGTTCAATACAGATCAAGATCGATTGTTCGATGGTTCGCCTTCGTGCAGCTTGTAGTCCCCATTGGCCCAGCACAGTGCGCACACCACACCATTTCATCGGGTACTCCACATCGAATATCATGTTCTTTGTACCACATAGTGGACGTAGCACAAGCACGACACACCTGCAGCCAAAGAACAACGGTAGGCCATTCTTGTCAAAGTCCGGGACGGACTTCTTGTAAGGGGGAAGGTGTGAGTGTGTCTAAGTTCTGGCATGATACCACTTTGTGCTGACGTGTTTCAGATCAATGGTGCCGATCAGCCGAGGCGGAGACGGCGGATAAAAGGGATGAAACGCGAGGAGCGGGGGACGAGGAACGATGAGAGCACCGTGGGGCTGAAGCGAGTGGACTGATCTATCATGATGCCATTAGCTGCAATAAACTATTAGTAGTTATATGTGGAATGCAGAAGCTATTACTACGCTTCTAACGTCGTAAGCGTTTCAGAAAGGGCCGTACGAGTACATTAGCGTCGTTATCCCAACAAAGTTGTCGCTAGCTCCGCTATTTCAGACAATGAGGTACAACTATTTCATATCTGGGCCAATATAGAACGAACCGTTATATCTTAACATCGGTCGATTTTTTTCCGGTTTTTTCGTTTTCTCTGAATATTAACAGCTTCAGACCTTCGATTCATTCCATAAAATTGATATCATTTTTGAACGTGTATGCTGCTTTTAAGGACAAAAACAGATTAACCCTTTGTATTAGGAATCGCTTTAAAAATTCGGTTCTGCAGCAAATCCACCTGTCTTCTCTGCGCGGTAGAGTCAGCCAGACGATCTCAGATGATGGTTGCCCTGTGACCCTAAACATTCGTGTGGGTTTAGAGAAACTTACAGGCAAGTAGGTTGCGGTCACACTTTCTTTCACTCACCATGCATGCCTCGACCGGTATACGTGTCGCCCGGGTTAATCATTAAGGAATCCGCGCTCAGCAAACGGAACCATCAAATCGTAACCATCTTCTTTGCGTTTTGCCGCACGCAAATTTTCTGAAGAATCAGAGGTTCCTACTTGAATTACATAAACCTTATGTAGACAAAATACGTTGATAAATACAGGCATCTGTCCTCCCTGATGTGCAAGGAATGGAAGGATATAACAGCTCATACTTAGCAGAGCCAATAGTTCAAAGAAATCATGCTGCAGCTATCGTGATGGTTTCACGTTAGTCAAGCGTCCGTTCTAGATCGTATTTGAGCCGGTTGTCATCCGGCCTTATCGATATGCTTTGCAAATAAACAGCTGGGAATGAGTCGTATTTCGCTTGACACAGAAAAGCGTATAGGATTTACGTGCTTTCCGCACGTGTTGAACGTGGGTAAACGCGGTAGACCTAGGACGGCCCACAACAAGACAATTCTCTGTCGCTTTTCAGAGCGCGTCCGAGAAATATCGGCATGGTGGTCTTACTGACGACAGGCCAACAACGATGAGGGCCTGAGGAAGAATTTCATTCGATTGGAGAACATCAAATATATCTCAAGAACTACCCTTAATGAACATTCGTAACGAACAGTTATGTTGATGGTAGTGCGCCTGTGAATATTCTAGCGTGCACATCAGAAACAGCCTCAGAATCGTAACCTTAGTCCGGCATTTCAGGGTTTTGTACAGTTTGGACAGACTGCTCGCATTTTCCCCTTGTTGTTACACAGAATGGTTCACACGGGTTTACTAACAAGAGGGAAGCGCATTTCCATAATGTGAGATGTGGTCTACTCGGTTTGGTTAGAAGCCCGCTGCACTGTGGTAAGTACTCAGACCACAGTTGAAAAATTAGAAGTAACCTTCAGGAGTATGTTAAAAATCTGTCGGGCGCTATTCATACTACTCAACGCCAGCGCGGTACGCGCGTGCCACGCTGGCGTGGCGTTTGTGTATAAATGGGTCGACGCCCCGCCCGCGCGTCATGCGCGTGACGCCCACTCCGCCATGGCGGCGACGACCGTAACGGCTTTTTAACCATTTTCACTACTTAATCATCATCAATTTTATACGCTTTCTTGATAATTAATTCTACTGAAATCCTCTGCTCTCGTTGTGATGAACGCATTTACCGAATTTGCTGTTCGGCAAAGTTAGACCGGCTTTTTTCCGCTCCGCCTATTCGTCGCCGCTGGAGTATTCATAGTTTCCGCACGCGCGTCACGTGCTTGGAAAGTATTCATACTCAGACGCTATGCCAGCCGCGCTAGCGTTGAGTAGTATAAAAGCGCTTCACTGATTGTGGTAGCATGCTGACGAGGTCGAGCAGAGTTGCAACGTTGCGCAACTGAGCCGTGAGAAATCTGAGAAATTTTTGAAGAAAAATGAAATTTTGGACGGAGCTCGTGCAACTCTTTGAAAAAGTGTATCTTCTCAAGACCGCTTTGTGAGCTGAAATAAGTGCCGACAGTCGCCCTTTGGCTAGATTGCAGCGCGAGAACAGCTGTGCGGGGAACGTCATGAAATTTTTTTACGCTGTGCATACGGTGGTTTCAGCGAAGTATGTACCAGATTTCAACCGAAATTTCTATTCAAGTGTTACTCGATGTGCTTATTTCAAATGAATACGCTGAATGTTTGCTCAGAGAAATCTTGATAAATTCCCCAATTCTTCTAAAGTTTTGGTCAATAGAGTGGGGTCCACAAAAATTGGCGCTGTGGCCTTCTCAACTCTAAAGCAAACTGCGGCATTATTCAACTTTCCTGACTTTAGAGATCGATTTTCTCCGCCCATACTTAGCCTAGGAAGTTACCCTCAGCAAGGATCCTAGCGATACTTTGCTTTCCTCATTGAAGATTGGCGTAGACTAGGTGCACCTATGCTAGAGTATATGGCACCGTGTTGGCGCCAACCTTGAATGAGGAAAGCATCACTAAGATCCGACTGTATCTAGGGTGCTGAACACGAGACTTGGATCGGTCCACTAATCGAGCATCTCAGACGAAGCCGAAGGCGACATCGAGAGGCAGTGGTCTCACATTGTCGACGAGGTCAAGGAGTTTCCAAAAAAAGGCATTCTTTTGAGAGAGAAATTCTTTTCAGACCAGAAAAAAACCTGCATCTCAAAGTTAATATTTGGCGGCGCTCCGAGCAGGCGCTAGATTGGAACTCGATCGAATTTTCGCATCGCCGCGATAACAATGGCGCTTATTGTGCTCATGGCGCGCCTGCATATATTAAACACACCCAGCGAGAAGGGGCAATACATTCTTTCTAATTCAGGAATGTTATAGAATTTTCCACAGTACATGACGGTGCGTAAGATCGAAAACAGACTTTATTGACAGACGAACGAGCAAAGGATCCTGGCGAGGGTAAATGAATACCACGCAAGACGATTGGAGGGTTGCCGGCACAGTATGCCAAGAAACAGGCGCAGAAATGGAATTCGATAGAATTTTCGCGTCGCCACGACAACAATGGCGCTCACTGTGGTCATGGCGCGCCTGTATACATCAAAGCGCGTACGCTCAAAAACTGCCCTTATAGACAGGTGGATAGACAAATGTTTCTGGCGAAGCCAAGCGAATACTGGGCGAGACGAAGGAAGGGGGATCGACAAAGTAGGCCAAGAAAGTTACCTGTAACTTGAAGTTGCGTGTTAATACTGGGCGGCGCTCTGAGCAGGCTCAAGCCTGGAAATCGATCGAATTAGCGAATGGCCGCGATATCTGTGGTGCTCACTGCGCTCATGACAAGCCTGCATTGATACATCAAACACACCCAACAATAGAGAGCTATATATCCTTTCTTATCCAAGGATGTCATAGAATCGCCCTACAGTGCATGACGGTGAGTGCGTAAGCTCAAAAACTGCCCTTATAGACAGCTGAATTCTGGCGATGGCAAACGAACACCGCGCAAGACGAATGGAGGGGGTCACCAAAGTGGGTGAAAAAATTCATCGGCATCTCGAAGGGTCGTGTCAATATTGGGTGACGCCCCGAGCAGGCGCAAGATTGGAAACCGATCGTATTTTCGCGTGGCCCGATAACAATGGCGCTCAGTGTGCTCATGGCGCGCCTGTATACAGCAAAGTGCATACATTCGAAAACTGCCCTTATGAGCAGGTGAATAGACAAACGTCTCTGGCGAAGCCAAACGAATACTGGGAGAGACGAAAGGAGCGGGATCGGCAAAGTAGACCAAGAAAGTTACCTGCAACTTGAAGTTGCGTGATATTCGATCGAAATAGCGAATGGCCGCGATATCAATGGTGCTCACTGTGCTCACAACGCGCCTGTATACATTAAACACACCCAACAAGGGAGGGAAATCCATTCTTCCTAATTGAGAAATGTTATAGAATCGATCTGCAGTGCTTGACGGTGAGTGCGTACGCTCAAATACTGTCCTTATAAAGAGGTGAATAGACAAAGGTTTCTGACGTAGCCCAACCGAACACTGGGCGAGACGACTGGAGGGGATCGGCAAAGCAGGCCAAGATAGTTACCTGTAACTCGAAGTTGCGTGTTGATGTTGGGCGGCGCTCTGAGCAGGCTCAAGACGGGAAATCGATCAAATTAGCTAATGGCTGCGATATCAATGACGCTCACTGTGCTCGTACACCAAACACACCCAGCATGGGAGAACAATACATTCTTCCTAATTCAGGGATGTTATAGAATCGATCTACAAAGCTAGACGGTGAACACGTAAGCCCAAAAACTGCCCTTATAGACAGCTGAATTCTTGCGAAGGCATACGAATAGCACGAAGGACGATTGAAGAGGGGGAGGGGGGTCGGCAAAGCGGGAGATGAAATTTACCCGCATCTCAAAGAGTCGTGTAAATATTAGGCTGCGCTTCGAGCAGGCGCGAAATCGTTTGCTAATTCGATCGATTATCACGCAACTCCAAGTTACAGGTAACTTTCTTGGTCTACTTTGCCGATCCCGCTCCTTTCGTCTCTCCCAGTATTCGTTTGGCTTTGCCAGAAATGTTTGTCTATTCACCTGTTCACAAGGGAAGTTTCAAAACGTACGCACTTCGCTGTATACAGGCGCGCCATGAGCACAGTGAGCGCCATTGTTATCGGGCCACGCGAGAGCTCGATTGATTGTCGGACTTTGTAGGGTTAGTGGATCTAATTTACCCTGGGCGAGGACCGAACGCTGCCGTTACGAGCGAACGGCGGCATGATCTACCGCTACACCACCTCAGCTCGGGTAACCATCATAGCGAGATAGACGAGTCAACCATAGGGTACTGCAGAAAATGCGGGTGAGATTTTCCAAACCTAATCTGCAACAAGTCGTTGTTCACGGTTTTTTCTGTTTTCTGCCAATTTTCGCAATTTCTCACAGTAAACAGAAAAAATGGCTAGAAATGGGCCTAGAGCAGAAAACAGAACATTCCGCACACCCCTGGTCGTAACGTGCTTATCACGTGCACAGCCGGTATTAAAAACGCCTCATATCACCCGAACCCTCACTCGGCAGTTCGATATCGGCCCTGGAAAGTGACTTCGAGTCACTCTCCGAAAGCCAGCATATTTTTGACCGCTGGGAGGATAGATTATATCCCCACGGCTGGGAGGGTGCTCTTTCGGATTAGACGACTCACTAGAGAGTACAGAGATTTTAGCCATTTTTTTTTGGAATTGCCCAACCGCCCGTTCGGTCACAACAACCAGTTTGGAATATTCGAAAAGGTCTGAATCATACGTTGGAAAATCACAACGGGGTTGCTTATTTGCCCTCGATAAGGTTCACCTAAATGAACCTAATTGATCAAAATCGGCATAAAACATGAGAACTGCGGGCATTGCAGGAAGACGATAATATCGCAAACGCCCAATTATCGAAAGGTTTAGTGTTTGATGTGATTGAAAAACCTTCGATTTTGTCCCGTTTTAGTCGCGGTTTTACCCCGATATTCGGGGCTTTCGGTTTTTGATCAACTTGGTTCATTTGAAAATAAACATTCCTGGAAGTTAAGGTTTCTGGTAAAAGTATTTTGATGAGAGTTGTGCAAAACGAGAGATCGCATTAAATGAGCTTATTCGTAGAACATATCGAAGCAAAATCACGCGTGATAGGAGAAGCAGTAAAAGCTCGTTCGGGAGCTGGAATACCGCGGTCTTCACGTATTAAGTAAAGTAGAATCAACTAATTGTTCCATATCAGGCATCATTTTGTTCTGATGCGTTCTACGGATAAGCTCATACAATGCGATCTCTCGTTGTGCACGACTCTTATCAATATAGTTCGTTCAAACTCGTTTGCCGAATCATATTTTCAACTATTTCACTACATTTCCCAAAAATCAAATTATTCTACGCCAAATCGTTCTCAGGAATATTTCAAATGTTTTTTTCATTTTTCTTTGCCTTCTCTTTTTGACGGAGTATATTTCTAATTTTTCGAAAAAATGGCAATGCCAAATCTTTACTTCTGCCAGGAACCAAAACTTTCAGGAATCGGCTTCTTAAATCTCTATTGGGATGATCAGCGCATTCGACGTCGTATTCGTAAAAGCTTGACTCTAAGAAGAATTGCCGCTGCGGCTCCGCGATATTGCCGCTTTGGCGCGTAGAGGCACCGAAGCGGCACTACCGCGGAGTCGTAGCGGGAACCCGACAGTACCGCTTCTGCTCTGTGATAACGCCGCAGCGGCTTCAGGAGAGTGTCTGATATTAAGTTATTTAAGAATTATTAGACAACTATAGAGGGTCTAATTGTAAGAACAAAAAATCGCACCTGCGGTCGTTAGGTTCTTTGTCTGATAGCAAGAGAAATTACCGCCGCTTTTGCGCACAAGGAAGCACGCATTGTACCTCAAACTGGGGTATATTGAGCCGGGGACAATTTCGTTTCACCACACAGGACAGTGCATCGTACTCCATGCGGGTTCGCTGCTGCATCCTTGCCGAGCCGGCGCGGTCCTAACGCGGAGCTTCTGCGGCACTATCGCGGCGATGTCGAGGCTCTAGGCACGGCAGCAGAGTCGTCTGATCACGGAGCCGCTGCGGCATTATCGCGGAACTACCGCAGCACAGTCAAGAATCGCGGTACTTTGCCGGCACTGACGCGGCACATTTTCTCAGAGGAATGGGTTTCGTGCCTATTAAGAGGGTTGCGGAGGCCAGCCGACTTCCCAGTAAGCGCTTTCATCTCCCTACATGACTCTGTTACCAGTTGGAGAATCACGGAGGGTTGTTGGTTTGGTTCACCTTGGCGAGGATTGAACCCGACCGTGTACAGCGAACAGCACCGTTTCCGCCCACCACGCCACACGCGCCCTTATGAATAACCACTACAGCGAGATAAAAGTGTCTAGCGTGCTACAACTGCAGAGAGCCTGGGTGAAGTACATTCTCACCCTATCGGCTTAGCTTCGATATATCTGGCCACTTTTTTTCTCGGACAATCCTGCTGCAAATCGCGGTACACGTTTTTCTGTTTTCTGTCCACTTTTTCGCCTATTTTCACAGAAAACAGAAAACTTCAAAAAATGGCCAAAAATGGGCAGAAAACAGAAAACAGAAAAATTCCGCCCATCCTTGATACCAATGGCGCTCACTGTGCTCATGGCGCGCCTGTATACAGCGAAGTGCGTACGTTTTGAAACTTCCCTTGTGAACAGGTGAATAGACAAACATTTCTGGCAAAGCCAAACGAATACTGGGCGAGACGAACGGAGGGGATCGGCTAAGCAGGTCAAGAAAATTACCTGCAACTTGAAGTTGCGTGTTAATATTGGGCGACGTTCTGAGCAGGCTAAAGACTGGAAATCGATCGAATTAACAATGGCCGCGATATCAATGGCGCTCACTGCGTTCATGACGAGCCTCTATTGATACGTCAAACACACCCAACAATAGAGAGCAATATATCCTTTCTAATCCAGGAATGTTATAGAATCGCCCTACGGTGCATGACGGTGAATTCGTAAGCTGAAACACTGCCCTTATAGACAGCTGAATCCTGGCTAAGGAAAAAGAATACCGCGCAACGCCAATGGAGGGGGGTCGGCGAAATGGGAGAAAAGTTTACCGCGCATCTCAAAAGGTCGTGTCAATATTGTGCAGCGCTCCGAGCAGGCGCGAAATTGGAAATCGATAGATATGTCGCGTCACCGCGATAACAATAGCGCTCACTGTGCTCATGGCGCGCTTGTATACATCAAGCACACCCAACAAGGGAGGGCAATACATCTAATTCAGGGATGTTATAGAATCTTCTACAGCACATGATGGTGAGTGCATAAGCTCGAGAACAGCCTTTATGCAAAAACGAATGGACAAATGTTTCTGGCGAAGGCAAACGAATACCGCGCAAGACCAATGTATTGAGGGGGATCGGCGAAGCGGGAGAAGAAATTTACCGGCATCTCGAAGTGTCGTGTCAGTATTGGGCAGCGCTCCGAGCACGCTCAAAATTGGACATCGATTGAACTGTCGCGTCACCGCGATAACAATGGCGCTCACTGTGCTCATGGCGCGCCTGTATTCATCTATCACGCCCAACAAGGGAGGGCAATACACTCTCTCTAATTCAGACATGTTTTGAAATCGCTCTATAGAACATGACGGTGAAAAACAAAAACTGGCGATATGAATAGCCGAATAGTCAAACGTTTGTTAAAAGTATCTAGTAGTGGCTTTAAAAGGTCGTATAATCCATGGTATTCTCACTCATCTGTTCACATCCGCACTCTGTCGTCTTTCTTCCAACCCTCAACTCGATATTCTAGGAAAGTGATAATCTCTGGGTTACTTTCGTCTTGGTGCTCAATATCCTATCTTCTGTTGAGACCGTGCTCAAACATGCTGCTCTCGATTGTTCTCCTGTCAATGGCTGCATCGGTTTCCTGTAACTCGCCTCTTCTCGACGACTTCGATAATACCAGCGATGAGGAATATAGTACACAAAAAGGGGAATTATCTGGTGACAAAACTCTAGATGAGTGAGTTTTATCGTGAATTACGACTTTGCAAGATATTAAAATAGCAGACTTTGAGAGAACGATATATGCTGTTGGGCGAAGATGAGATAATGGAGCCTCCTCCTGGACGGATCCACAGAAGGCAAATAGTAAGAGGCCAGAGCCGAAGTTGGAGAGATACTCTCTACTACTCTCTTGATGACAATCTGAGTGAGTGTTAACAGTTAAGAAATCTTGGAGTCAATTCGCGAAGCTTAGAACTACATTAACAGAGAATCTACATTGAGAGACAAGGAGCTCCAAGCATTCATTTAGCGGTCCATTCTTAGTCTGCGACAAGAATTTGAAGGGCTTACATTCTGGCGAGTACAACGGGAATAAGGCGCTGATCAGAAACAATGTTGTTTCTCTGTGATGTCTTGAGGAGCACATGCTGGTTCCGAATAGTTGTGCTGCTCTAATAGATATCTCAACAATTTTATAAAATGCAATGGTACTCCTTAACAATCAGAGGGCTCAGAATATTTCTCCCAAGACCTTCGTGTAGAATTTTCATCCTCGCAGAAAATCTCTCAGCGTGAGTTGAAGATTGGTTACCTCGTCGTTCCGGGCCGTAGTGAAGATGACTTCCCTGTCGCGAGTAAGGCAACACTAGTACATAGCGTAAGCTGAGGTGGTAGTATCCTGCAAGTAGACCGTGATTTACCCTACGCTAAGCGGGTGATGATCACAAGGTCAAAGAGTAGAATTTCGCCATATTGCTTGGCAGCAACTAACGTTTGAGGAGAGTTGATTCCCTAACAATAATAGTAGGAAAGGTATACTCTTCAGATTGGCAGTGGGCAGAAGACCAAAAATCCGGTTCAGAAACGGTTGCTCTCGTGTAGAAATAAAAGAATGCGTAGTCGTTAAGCAGATTCTGAGTTTCTAATTCTGCAACGACCACGGGTGGACGGGTGGAAGATCTTCTGGCAGAAGGTGAGAAATATACATGAAGCGAAAAGACGAAGAAGATTAACACAGCTGTTTCTCCAATTTTGACGTCTTTTACCCTTTTTTAAAAAAATTTTCTCGTCCTATGTAGAAACAGGACTACGAAACTAAACACTATTAATGTATCACCAATTGGTTGTTTGTACGTTGAGTGTGAGTGGAACGAAATCTAGCTCTATTACGTCTTTATGAAGCAAGTACATATACAAGTACATTACAGAATAACAGATGCAAGAAAATGTGCGATTTGAAATTCCTTTCTGGTTCTCTTGCCTCAAGAACGAAAGAGTTCCATTGACCTTTCCAAATTCCTACTCTTCACACGTTCCCTGCCACTGTAATGATCCGGGGGGGGGGGGTGCAGATCGTTTTCTTTAGACTTGAAAAATTTCGACGGGTTCTCATGAATTCCATATTCGAAAGAGACTACTGATGCGTTCATTGCTTTTTGCATCGTTAAAGGCAGTGTCCACGTTGAATTTTGCCTTCAGTTTTCCGCCGGAAATCGAAGGGCCGGGGTCTCATTGGAGCAGTAGGGGTGAAAGAAGGAACAGAAAACAGCCCGAATGCGCCTTAATCGGCTCCGAGATCCACTCGTGCTAGCCCTTTCCGGTCGCGGTTGGGTATTCCAAGGAGAGTTTGGCCCGCCTCTTCATTAGCACGAACGCGGCTGAGTTTTAGCATTGGGGCGCATCTGCACACACTGTCTATTTGAGGCCCATGACCGAGCAACTCATCCATCATTGAAATGTGGCTTTAAAGAAGAAGAGCTAGTTTCAGATTTTCTCGCAGCGTTTTTAAAGATTCTTTCTTCGTTGATGAAACAATCAGACTCTGAACCTTCATTCTCTAGTGAGAACTCGAAAACCATTCATATCGTTGATACTGCCTTTAAAGCAGTGGTCGCGATCAAACATGCTTGTCTTCATTTCCTCTTTAAACCCTTTTCTGGATTTAGAGAAAAAGGACATATGAGAGAAAATTGCGGAAAAAACCGCTTTTTTTGGGCCAAATTTGAAGCCTGAACTTTCTTGTCTTTTGATGGTGGACGAGCGTACTCCACATGAATGGCATCGATGATCTCTAATATCAAGGACACAAGCTAGCTTGAAATTGAATTCCAATCAATGAACATTAGCCTTTGGAGTGACTTCCTCGAATATTTATGTACTCATTTAATCAAAAACATCGACTGAAGTGTTAGCTTTCATTGTTCATTTGTTTTTATTTGGTGGATTTGCAGTTATATCTCCGTCTGAATGTCGATGATTTTTGACTGCTCGGCATGAGACTGCGATCATTTGAGCGGCGCTGTGCATTTGTGCCCTAGAAACCTGTAATTCTAGCTCGTTTCTCACTGCGCTGCTTTCATCGTTTTCAGGTGTTTTCGTTCTACGCTGGTTTTTGTAGCTTTTTTCGATAACGTTTTATCATCGTGGCCACTGTCTTTAAAGGCACAGCCCAAGCTCATGGGCGAAATCTGAGATTTTCACACAATTGTGGAGTAGACCCACCCTGTATAGCACCTGACAAGTGCGAGCTCTCGATTCCTCCGAATAAGCGAGATTTAGGGAGGGGCCACTCTGGGGCGCCCACAGCAAGAACTCTGCCAATGCGTAGCTAGATGCCTCCGAGGGCGCGGCCTGAAACGCCGCCCCATTCCATGTAGCGAGAATTTAAGGGTTTTAGCTACGATAGCTAAAACCCGCATATTCTTGTGTCGTTCGAACCATTGTTCTGTCTGACGCTAAACCCGTATATTCTCGCTATAATTCTGTAGCGAGAATCTACGGATTTAGCGGCAGGCTGTGTTGAAATGCAATCTTCACCCGCGTTGGCTACGCGGAACGCAGGAATGCCGTTCGATCAGTCCTGGCCCAGTCAGTCCACCAACAACTTGACACTCTGTGGGCGGTCGTGGAGGGTGACCCGGATTCGCTCTCTGAAAGACCTTGCTAGAGAGAATTTTGGCCGCTGGGATGCTGCAGGCCGTGGGGAAGAAACGGCGATGCGCTCGATCGCAGCAGGGATCCTCTTTCTAGTACAGATCAAGACTGGGTGGGTCGATCGACCGGGTGCTGCAACGAGAATAAGCGTAGAATATGCGGGTGCTGTAGCGAGAATTTACGTAGAATATGCGGGCGCTGTAGCTAAAATTTCACCAACTGAGGCTAAACTTTCCGTAATTTACGTAAATTCTCGTGTCAAAATTAGACTAGATGCCTCCGAAACCCTGAGCATCTCTGGTTTCCCTGTGAGGCATTTAGGTACGCGTTGGCGGAGAAGTCACTATGGCATGCCTCTTTTACGATCTTCCGAGCTCAACAGTGGGGAGGCAAGAGACGTTTTCCGGCCTATAGCTCCGCTCTTCTTTTCATTCTCAGTCTCTCTCTTTATTCAGGTGAGTTCGCATACATCTGTTGCAAATGACGGAAGTTACAAGCCTCGGGCAACTCTACCACCATGCTTCCACAACTCAATTCTCGAGGGGCCATAACTTCGTTTCTAGGGGGTTTTGTACGATGCCAGAGACATCATTGGTATCTACGTGGGACTGTTCTCAAGATGGGCGGAAAATCAGAAAAACGATTCTGTGCGTTCAATATACGTTAAACTGACTCAGGGCTTCCGGGGATCCTTGACAAGGACGTAGTTAGTCTGAGGCTTAGCCGTGTTTGATTCGTGGCCAACCAACGGTGGAGAAATCTGGGTGTCGCGCGGTACAAACATGATCACTACCTTCCCTTATCTCACTTACTAACTTTCCTTATAAGGGAAGGTTGCACACATCAGATGGAGTTTCGAGATGTCATTTCAATATGTTCTAGGGGGAGGACAGCGCTACAATATTGCATACTCAGAACCCGCGAAATGCCCCAGAGATCCGCCGATTAAAAGGCATTATGCCGCGTGTAACCCACAGAAACCCTAAGTCTGGCAGTGAATAAAACCCAGATTCGGGTTTAGCGCAATAAGCAGCCCTCAGCTGAGAGTTTCAGCCGAATCCAATTAAAATTTTTCTGAACGCCCCAAAAATCTCCTTACCTTTTTGGAGCAGATTGAAATGCCGTTTTTGGAATCCCCGCAGCCATTTATCCACTTCTAAGCACGGGTCATTTATATACTCTCACAAACCTACAGCACTTAGAAAGAATCTCTTGTCAGTGTTAGTAGGACGATCTCTGGACACAAATTTGCACCGAAACTTTACAGCTGACAAAGTGAAGGAGCACCTGAAGATAGCCATGAAGAACTGGAGTGAGGACACTTGCGTCGATTTCGTTGAAGACGATCAGGGTCTGATGAGCGAACATTTATTATATCTCAGTAACAGAGTTGATAGAAGATTTCAGCTCCGAGCAGAGTGCACATAAAAGATATCAGAGGATGCTCTTCGTTTGTGGGAAAGTTAAACAAAGTGCAGACCTTGTCGCTCTCTCCAGGCTGCAAACCAGTGAGTTTTGGTGAAACCCCTAATCCTTAGTCACTGGTCTCTGCATGCTACCCTCAAGGCTGTCCTCTACATGATGCGGAAAGGCGATTGGTCTCGTATTTTCTGTCTTAACAAGGGAATGACCAGACCGGGTCACCAGAATTCTTCATAAATCCAGTCATGTTTTCCTGATGGACTTCTCTCCGGGTAGTCATAAAAGCCCTATCCTTACTTCCCGAGCAGTGATGAAAAAAGATGTGAACCAAAGAGTGAAGAGGAGTGTAAGCATATTACAATTAGTCTACTATTACTCGTCATAATGTCGAAAAACATTGAAAGGACCTGATACCCGTTTTCCACGCCTCAAACTACCTCACGGTGCAAAGTTTGAGTTAATCCCTTTGACCCAGAAAAATCGGATTCCAAAGGTCCGGAATTTTCTTTGCTTGGTTTTGACTAGGGGCTTGTTTGCGACGTTGAGCACGCAATGGAGTCCGCCTAGCGTTATCCGTCCTACTACGATGGGTAATGATTTTAGTCTGATGAATGGACGGGGTTACGGCGGTAGATCGCCGCACGCAAATCGAAACTCCGTTGGCCAATGATGCCGCAAACACCGTACGGCCACTCAGAAAAATGAAAACAAGTTACTTGTAACATAAAAGGCCGAAAACAAGTTACTTGTAACATATCTGAGCCGATGTAAGTTACTTGCGACTTATCTCATGTCATTCAAGTTACATGTAACATGTCGGCGTGATACTGCGTGGGGTGCGCCTCCGATATGTTACGTGTAACTTAAACGACCTGAGATAAGTCGCAAGTAACTTACATCGGCTCAGATATGTTACAAGTAACTTGTTTTCGGCCTTTTATGTTAAAAGTAACTTGTTTTCATTTTTCTGATTACTTGACCCCCCACCAGCAGGGAAGGCCGTGCACCGCATTTTGTTGCGAGTGTGTGGTCTGGGACGCGCCCTCTGTGTCGCGTGTGGTCTGCGTCACGTGATGGCCACCCATAGTGAAAATTCGAATGTAAGTTACATGTAACATAAGTGTAACTTACATGTAATATAAATTTGAGTTACATGTAATATAAATGTATGTTACATGTAACATAAATGTAAGTTACTTGAGACATTCAAGTAACTTACATTTATATTACAAGTAACTTGTTTTGATTTTTCTGAGCAGCCGCCTAGTTAATGCGTCAGACTAAAGCGTCTTTCACAGTCTGCCGGACGACGCCGTCCGGCACGTTATAAGAGTGCCGCAGTGCGAGGGAAGCTGCGGTGAACAACCGTCAGTTCCGACTCTTCAGTGCAGAATGTCAGGCGAAACCAACACGCGTTGACCCGTCATAACTTGCTCCGACGTCGTGTCAATGATTTCAGCGCACTGCGACGTCGGTCGGCCGATACCGCAGTCCGGGCCTCACCGACGTCCCATCTTATAACGCATCGGACGGCGTCGTCCGGCAGACTGTGAAAGGCGCTTAAATCGGAAGCGAAAACCATACTGTGGACACAGGAGAATGAATGTGCAAAGCTTTTGACCTGAATACTAATTGCGAGGTAGAGACCCACGTCGAGCACAGAAACATCGATTTTTATCCACAGTGCGGCTATCCCAGCTGTTATTGCGTGCTGATGCTTTCGCTTGGAGGACTGTACGATTAATAAGGTCTCACACAGTGCGATTTCCAGACGGGCCGTAGTAAACCCCCAGTCCGCCTGGTTTAATCATGCTGTTGACCTGGCAGCCGGCCGTCAACATGCGAGCACGCACGTTAAAGAATAGCAAGCGAGCGATAATTCAGATAGAAGCCAGATGGACTTCAAGAATCATATTCATATCAAAATAGTACTGCGATTTCAGCCGAAGTCGTGAGGTACAAATAGCAACTTACGACTTGGGGTCAAATTTGGATAGAGACGCAGAGTTCCGGCAAACGAAATCCAAACCTTTCCATGACGTCAAACTTGAAAATTGGTTGGACTTTAGATGATGCCAGCAGGACGCCCTGGAATTGGCAGGGCTTCAGATGACGTCGCCAGGCCGTCGTGGAAAGTAGATAGCGCTTTAGTTGACGTCAGCAATACGTCATGGAAATCTGTAGGACTGCAGATGACGTCGTAAATACGTCGTGGAAGGTACGTATGACTTCAGATGATGTCGTCAGGACGTCGAGGAAAGTTGTTAGGGCTTCAAATGACGTCAACAGGGCGTCGTGGAAATCCTCAGGGCTCCAGATGACGTCGTCAGGACGTCGCGAAAGTGATCACGTGTACGTTGTTTGCAAGTGTCGTTGAAGAAATCGCGCTCACAGTGAAACCTATCGAAGCGTAGCGGACTGTTGGAAACTGTCGAGAAGAACGCGAGATCTTTTGTGTATCGACTCAAATTCATGGCGCAACCATAAATTTGGTTATTACTACGCTTGCGCTCGTAGGTATATGTACATGCGTGCGCGCGCATGTGTTAGAAAGTCGTCAAGAATCACAATAATACTTGGCGTCCTTATTGTGCGTTGTTGCTATTATAACATATGTGCACGGAGCTAGCGCCAAAGCACTATAAAGAACGCAAAATATCAGTGCGATCCCTGCTGACGGTACGAAATAGTGCGCGTGAGTGGGCAGGCGTGTCTGCTAAAATGAGTTTGATTAGGCGTGCGTGTCACTACGTAGGCGGTGTTTGCGCGATCACCTAAGCATGCGCGAACGTTTTCGTTCGCAGAGCTGAGCGTCCCTGGATGTACAGATGAAGTTGGCAACTGTGGTCGCGTTCATATGAATGCGTACGTGTGTGTGTGCATGTAATCACTGCGCACATGAATGCAAGTAGGTACACTTTAGGACGCAAGGATGTGCCAGTTTTGTGTACGCGTGTACCGCTGTACACGTGAGCGCATGAGCTACTTCGGCAAATAGTAGGCTGTTTTAACGGGTAGCCGGAAAGACAGTTTATTAGAAGAACGGATGTAAGGGCCGAATTTGTGATCCGGTCTCGTCTTTCCCTCTTAGGTCTTGAATCTGCCCATCTCACGATCAACAGCCTCTCTTAAACACAAAGGTCTCCAAGTCGTTATTCTCCTTCAAGTGGATCGAGGCAAGAACTGCCTGTTTTCGCGGAGTTAATTCCGTTTTTTTTTCGGACTTCAGCCTGTTAAGCAGTCTTGCCTCCTACCAAGCATTTTTTCTGACGAGAACACTTATGTATTCTACACAAGCTATACACGAGTATGTAAGTTCTACTCACCTTATAGCTACTAGATTTAATATTATTTGAGGTCGATTATATCATGCATGAACTGGGTCATGCACTTGGATTGTATCACACAATGCAGCGGCCGGACCGCGATAAATACGTCGAAGTCTTATTTGACAGGATTGTGAGTGCATTTCAAATTTGGGTGTGGATTAGGGGTGTGCATTTAGCGTCTACAAATTTACCGGTTTCCGGATTTACCGGTATTTATCTGTAAGTTTGATTTACCGATTTACCGACCTAATCTCGAAATTTACAAAAGTTTTGACCGATCGAACTTAAAGACAGTGTTCACGATAAATTTCACTTCAAATATCTCCACGGTTACAGAAGGTCTGGTGCCGTATATAGCGAAGCACGCTTGAAAAGGACGCGAAAGTTGCGTTTTTGAGCCAAGATAGGCCCTCCCTTGTTGACGTTGATTTTTGAGCAAGGAGAAACTGACCGCTGAAAGGATGATACCTATCAGTGCAATGAAACGATCAGCTCTTTTATCAGGGCCCGTAGTAAACCCCCCTTCAGCCGAGGTAAACCAGGCTGATGGCTGTGCTGATAGCAGACCCGCGACGTGCGGGCGCACATGTTGAAGAATAGCGCATGAGGTTATCAGCCCGTGGCCTGGTCTGATCGATTCATCAGGCTGATAAGGTTCCCATCAGCCTGATTCTTCGAATCAGCCTGATGGCGAGAGTGGTGCGAAATAGCACACCGAAGCCGGAGTCTCATCAGCGCAGCCCCGTAAGTTACAAATAGTAGCTTACGGTTTGGGCTGACAGCTGAGATGTCCGCTCTGCAGTCCGCGTCGTCTCTACTGCGCTATTCCGCACTCTGTAGGGCGCTCTACAACTCATTGATTAAGTGTGGACATGTTAGGTCTCATGCAAAAACTACGGATTTCATGGGGCTCGAACCCTCGTGGGTTCGCGTGCACCACTCCAGTTTTACCACTGAGCCAAAGCCCGCACACAATGGTCTCTCCCATTCCCAAGTCACCGAACAGCTCTCTAGACAGCCGTTTTGCCATTGATTTCTCGACTGCTGATCGGCTGATAGAGGCAGTCAGCACAGCAATCAGCCGGGTGCCGCCAGCCACTCGCACTCGGCTGACGGGGGTTTACTACGGGCCCAGCACTTCCATGACTTGATTATTCCTGTGATCTGAGTCTTCATTTGTTCATATCGAGGGGGCGGATCTGGAGCACCAGAACGCTTGTTCACAGCCGTTATTTTGTCACTCCTGGCTCATTTCTACCGCTCTTTCGACACTGGGAGCCTAGGGTCCTTCTCGCCTATCATTTCTCTGTGTAAAGTCACCGATGATGATCATAGTGAACGCTGCCATTAAGTAACTTTTTTCGGCTAACTGAACCCGTTTCTCGCCTGAATTGTATGAATAAACCCCAATACGACTCACAGTGATCACCTTTGTGACCATCTTCACACTATAGATTTCCTTGTTTTCCTTCCGTAGACTTTTCATTTCCTTCTGATGTTCTAACGTTTGTCTTTTCTAAAATAGATCTTGATACCTACCTACATTTGCGCTAAGTCATACCCCTCATGGCTTATCGGTACGTTTAGGAGTATGAATTGAGTCAAATTCTTCCCAGCCAAAAAAATCTACTTTTGTGATTTAGAGAAGCGTGGTAACTGTTCTCCTCATCCGATTCAAGGCAAGGCCGCTCTAGAAAAGATCCCTGAGTATTTTCTGAAAGGAGGCCTAGATCTAATCCTAAAGTAGGAACAACTTGGAGAAGATTGCAACAAAGGCATCAAAACAATTTCAAACGCCCTGTCAGTTCTGGTATTCCACCTCATTAAACTGATACTCCACGACCAAATGTCAAGTTTCCGTAAATGCTACATAGTTGTGTTTCAGGTTCTGGGTGGAAAAGAGAGATCCCAATCTGAAAGAGCTGTGAGCTCTATCACTCTCAAAATTGAGGCGTTTCACATTATTCCCACCAGTTTCTAACTGGTTTCTCCCGAGACTGTTATCAAGAAGATTAATCAAAAAGGTCCACTATACGGCAGAGTTTAAAAATTTTCCCAGCAAGCCTCGTCTCGAAAACTAAAGGATTATTGAGCAGGATTGTTTGGTTCCCTGTTGTGCCTCCCTGGCATGCCCGGCACCAGCATGTAGATCGCGGTAGAATATATGCGCAAGATCAGGAATGGTTCTGAGCTAGACGTGGTAATTGCTTACAGAACTATTATTTCCCTCCCTAGCGTAAGACAGAAGAAACGCGGAGTAGATAGCAACGTCGGGCTCCTTTTGAGTCATTTTCGTGCTCAGATGAACACTACCTACACGGTCTTTGTGGCTTCCAACTTGCCAGGCTCTGGATACCTTTATTGCCAGACTAGCAACGGAGCGAGCAACGGAGAGTTGTTGCGCGCGGAATGTTGCACATCCATCCCATGCGGTGGGTCGCCAGCAGGCAGGGCTGTGCGAAAATGTTCCGTTTCCAGATTTTCAGGGCCGGATTCGTCAACGATTACACTCTGGGTATAAGGGCGCATCGGGATATAATCTTCTGCATACCGCCGGAAAATGTGATTCTTCAACAATTATACCTTGCCGCTTCGGGGTGTAAGTTGGAGTTTATTATACCTCGCTCTGGAGCTGAGTTATACGCTATACCCGGCCCGTATACTCCACGAAAACGTGGCCCCTGGTTGACCCGTCTGCTCCATTTAGTCAAGTCAGATGGCGAACAGTTTTTGCAAAGTCTTAAAATCAGTTCTCATAGTTTTTTTCTCGTTTTCCATTCCACTACAGCATTTGTTGCCTCTATATTTGTAACCTTTACGACGTTGTCTCTGATTATTGGTCCTTTTGCTATATTCACTCTTCTCTTCTTTTATACCTACCATTCCACCATTCCTCACGTCTTCATGTGTAGGGTTTGCTTTTTGATGATCTAGTTATCTCGCTTGCAGCTTTCTCCTATTTTTACTCCTATTCCAACACCTATATTTTTTATTCAATGATCTTCCACTTGAATTTGAACTATATTGGATTTTGTGCACATCTAGAAGCAGGAACAGATCTTAGAGTATCAAAAAGTAGGAAAATCAGGTATATAAAAGGAAACAACAATGATTTGAAACTTTATGGAGGATGGATTTCCAAAAAAAAAACAAATTACTAAAGCTGATAATCTCATAAGTGCTTGAAAACAGTAGGAGTGTCACATTGCCCTCTAACGTAGACGAAGGGGGTGCACTCAAGATTCATGCATTGAAATGAACAGAAACTCTGCTGAAAAATATTTGATGCTCTTATAAGTCATTGTTGTTATGAAAACTCTAGAATCACTTTGATCGACAGCGTTACCGATAGGTGCTTCCCTTCATTTCTGACTTGAAACCTGAGTGCTCCCCGTCTGTGATAGTGCCCCACAATGTTGGTAAGAAAGCAGTTGTTTTTTTTTGAAATTGCCAGCTATCTCCGTTATTTGAAGCGTTTTCAACAATAATGAGTATTCCATTACAGCTTGGCAGGTCCGTGGCAATAGCGATGTGAGCGGCTTACAAAGAACCGCGCACCCCTGTTGCCAGATTAAGAAGGGGTTGTTTTCTTTACCTGGCACCAGGGTTGCACGGTTCTTTGTAACCCCCTCACATCGCTATTGCCAGTGACCAGCCAAAAAACCTGTCCTCTTGTTCAGAATTTTCAAATCATGAGGCTTCAAAGTCCAAAAAGCCGAAGAGTCGAATGCGGCTTCAAAGTCAAAAAAAGCAGGCTGTAATGGCTCTGATTACCCCTGCCACAATTCAGTTACTCTTCTCATGACGAACACTTGGTCGATGGTCGACCTTCCAGGTGGAAAACCGGCTTGCTCCTCTCTATTCGTTTTCTCACGATGTTTAAACAGTCGCTCAAGAATGATACGTTCCACAACCTTGTACATGATACGCAGTAGGGAAATCCCCCTATAAATTTCGGAATCCGTGACTGATAACTTCTTGTAAAGAGGTACGATGATCGTACGTCTCCACGGATCGGGTATCCTTTCGCTCATTCATATGGCACAGATAATGTTGGTCCTTTCACGAATCCCAAGGGGAGAGCTCTCAGCCTTCCAGCGGTGATGTTGTCATGTCCACCTGCCTTTGCATTCTTCATTTTCCGTAAACAATTTAAGACTTCAGCCTCAGTCGGCGGTTCCTTTCTGACATCGTAATGTGCTTTCTGAGCATGCCGGAGCTAAGGTACTGATGGCGCTGGACCATCCAGTAGTGAACTGAAGTAATCCTACCATATTGGCAGCGTCGCATCATTAACTGCAACTCCATTAATCGTGTTGAGGACATGAGAGCATCTCTTTATCTTCCCGCCGCTGTACTGCTGCAGCAACGTATCGACTTTCCTCGTGTTCTTCTCCTCCCAAGCCTTCTCAAACTCCTTAGCTCTACACGTCGATTCTCGTTCGCGGTGGGTTTGGAGCTGCCGACGCAACTTCATCCTCGGACGCTTCTTCTCCACGAAAATTCTTGCAGTTCGGAGAGCACATACTCTGCTGTTAGTCGATGTTGTTTCCTCTGAGACGTAGGCGAACTTCTTCTTGGGCTGTAAAACCGGAATTGCCTCTTTCAAAGCGGTATGGATGCACTTGACGAAAGAGTCCGCCGCGCAAAGTTTCTTCTTGGTTCCTACTCCAATATAAAAAGAAACGCGTTGTTGGATTCTCCTTCTGCTTTCTTCATCTCTGAGACTCGTTATGTCAATCCTCTGAATAGGGTGAGCCCCTCGCTTTCACATTTGAATCCTCGCAGTGAGGTTCAACAGAACAGGAAGGTGATCCGAATTGAATGCAACATCACACACAGATTAAGATCTTCGAATGCCCGACACTGGAATATTCCTCGTTAGATCATAATGTGGTTTCAGAGTTGTCATCTTCCGCTTTCGCTCCTCTTCTGGAGATAGCTGGGTTGGTCCCTGCCATGTAAGCTGATGGCGGAGATGATTCCTCTTGAATGTCGATGCAATAATCATACCACTGCGTTCACACAGATCGACAAGGCGACAGCCATTGTCCCATGTTTGCTCCACTGGGTAGAGCTACTTACCGAGTACTTCGGATTGCTGATTAAGTCCCATCTTTGCGTTTGCGTCGATCTCCACGACAACAGCATGTTGACAAGGTAGCCTGGCTGGCAAGGTATTGAGTTCATCGAAGGAGGCTTCCTTGGAATTGTCTTTGTTGCTTTCGGTGGGCGCACGAGCACTGAATATCCACAGATTGATTCAAACAAATGCATTCCTACATGCCGTCGAACCAAATTCCTCGATCATATCAATGTAGTCCTTCCTTACAGCTATTGCACAGCTTCCCACTCTCCTATCATCAGCGTTACTGCAGTAGATGGCGTACACTCCGACGCTGATCACGGATCTATCCTTGAGACGAGTTTCCAGCAGAGCAGCAAGCGGTGCGTGGAAATAGCTCAGAAGATCGGACAGCGCAGATCGTTGAATATCACTCGACAATCACCGACAATTCACTGTGACAAAATTGTGGCTTGTGGCCAAAGACTCCATGAACTCACTAGGTACGGATCCTAAGGTGTTATGGACCAGAGGACTTGGTGTGCCGGACGGCGACACCTTTATGCAATGTGCCGGATACTTTCGCAATATAGTTGTGCACGCTATATCGCTAGAACGTTCCCTATGTACACTCAAACGCCTGTCGGGTTCAGTAGAAGCAGGAACACAAATGAGCAGGTACCAGCAGACTTGTATACACACCCCCACCCTGGCGGCTACATAAGGTTTCGATTAAGAGCGGGGATTCGAAAACGTAAAAAGCCCCAAAATGATTCTGATCCAAACCAGTCTCACTTCTTAGATTGAGACCACAATTTATCAAAGGACACTTGCCCATCAAAAGCCGGAAGACTGTAAGCAATAAAGAGTGACGCTCCGCATTACTGGAACATTAACAGATTTTTCTAGCTCTCTTACTCACTCACTTTCGTTTCCGTAATAGCTTTCTTTTTTTTTTCTTTGCTTTTTTCTTGCAGTTCAATGCCCAACCTTGTTTACCAGGCGCTCCGTCCCCGACGTCCCTCGATGATTCATTCGGTAGCCAGCAGTGACCGTCGCGCGTTTACCTGCGGTTTATCCGCCTCTCGCCGGCCCAGCTTCCTCTGGTGCTCTTGTCTTTAGCTCAAGTCTAGTCATGCTAGAAGCAACCACGGAGCATTCTGAATTATGGTTTTGAGCGCGACTCCATGAAATTCGCCTTTCGTATAGCAGGAAAGACAGACACCTACGACAAACCCTACGACTACGGAAGCATCATGCACTACTCGTCATACGCGTACGTGAGCGTTGATGAGCTGCCCGTTTCTATGGACTTACATTCAGAATTGTTTGATTCTTTAGAGGCGCCATCAAAGGTCAAGGTCCTACAATGCTAGCGAAGGACCTGAAATATCAACGAACGATGAACTCAGCAGTGCTTTCCTTCATCGACAAAGACATGATAAATACCTTTAACGGATGCAAAGGTTCAAAATGTTTCTCGCGTGACTCAGTTAAAATTGCATACAGGTCCAGGTGAAAATTTCAGAAAAATGCAGCCCAGATACCTCTGCTGTGTGCCACAACGGCGGGTATCCTCATCCGAGGAACTGTTCCAGATGTGTGTGTCCTTCGGGATTCGGAGGAGATTTGTGCAATGAGAGAGTGAGCTTTTTTCTCTTACTCTTCACCTAATGACAGTGAACACCTTGTTATAGCCACCTGGGTGCGGGCAAACTTTGGTAGCCAGAAAGGAACAACAAACCTTTGAGGACGAAAATGAATATCGGGCAGAAAACACAGTTCCGGTTCTGCAACTTCTGGATTACGGTTCGCCAACATTTACTGGACTGAGTTTTATAAGGAATTATTTCATCAGATCAATCGCATTTCTAGGCTCCTAAAGGTAGAGGAATCGAGGTGGTGGTTGGAAAGTATCGGACGCGGATTCGACAAAAACGGTTGTGTCAATGGAGGCGTAGAGATAAAGACTGGAGAGGATCAAACGATAACTGGCTATCGGTAAATTATTTTCTACACCCTAAACGTAAGAGGACTTCAGTTTAGCGCATTTTGCGTAGTTTCTGCGGAAAGTCTGATATTGGAACTACTCTCGTCTCCAACTCAAACCTCGTCCCTGTGATCACTTTTGCCGACAAAAGCATCTTCCGAGTCACTCTGCTGTATCGTGTTGGTTAGTTCATTTGACGTTTCCGAGTTATAATTGGTATTATCCACAGTCTGCTCAGTTTATTTGTGTGTCATTGGGCGCGCCTGAATTTTTGCTTCTTATACTAGCGTTCGAAAACACGCTTGGAGGCTGGCTGAACTTATTTTCATAAGTGGAGAGTGGAAGAGCATAGGAATCAGTGAGGAGAAAGAGCGATGGAGAGTTGTGATTACGTTAAATACTTCAGCAAAGTATTTGAATCAGAATTTCTTGTGTGAGTAGATAATAGTTCAACAAGGTCTGAAGGGTTATTGCGAGAGTGGGGAAGGGGTCGTGATTCCAAAATGTTACGCATGACGAGATGGTGAAGTGTCTGTTAACGCCTTCCCTTATAATGTTCTTCCATTTCGGTGGAAATAATGTCGCTTACATAGGGTATTCCCTACATACAGGAACACGTAACAACGTCGTGAAAAGATTAATTTCTGGAGAGTAGCTTGAGATGTGGGAGCAGAAAAAAGATCCCTAGAAACCGCTTCAAAACTTCGGCAGCCTATCTAAAGATTTGTTCACAATATTTTCGAAAGCAGATACATTCGTAGGTCCTCCGACGAAGATCAGGAAAATGTGCAAGTCAAGAGGTAGGGTGGAACGTTGGTCCACCTAAGGAGTGAGCAGTGTGCTTTGACAGTATCGAATGCATAGAAAAATAATTGACGGAGAAAGTCGGCTATGACTTAATCGAAAAGTCGAATATTCGGAAAAGGTGAATTCCCGATTGATTAGGAAAATCAAATATTCAAGAACGGCCAATTTTCGAATTATTCGGGAAATCAGGGAAATCGATTATTCGAAAAATGCGAATTTCTGAATTATTCGGAAACCCGAATATTCTAATAGTTCAGAACTCCGAATTATCCGAAAAGTCGAATATTTGAAAAAAATCTGGAAATGTGAAAGTATAGTGTGTAGATCGTAGAAGTGGTTTATATTTTTTGAGTAAAGAGTACGGAGGTGGAGTGGCAGTAAAGGGGATTCCACTCATCCATGGCGTCACTGATTCCATATGGTCTATCCCGTGCAACCGAGAAATATGCGATGCATCACAGAAACGCGTGGTTGTACGCTCTCGGGAATGAATAGCTGCCGAAAATTGAAACGAGATTATTTTTCAGTTGATGTGCCAAACCCAAAACCGAATCCGTCATTCGAATTTAAAGATGAATCAGACATCTCATGTGAGGAGGATCCACGCGACGAGTATGTTGTTAGCGACAGTTCGGCTATCAAGATGTAGATTTTCTCGAGTATCAACGTGAATTCAACGCTTTTCAGATGCGAAACCTGGGTGGCAAAAGGGTATTGCAAAGATGCGCCCGAAGAGGTTGTGAGAATGCGGTGCCCAAGGACATGTGGTCTGTGCAAGTGACAACAGTAATAAACTTCTCTTATGCAAACAGAGACATTCACAGTCGTGCACGAGTACCTTGAAATATGACACATGCACAATTCTACGGTGAACAGTGGATGAAGTTCGAGCCCTAAAAATGATGGTGTGAGGTGGCTAAACTGAGCTCACACTACCCTTGGCTCACAGACCAGCAGTCAAAGACTGACTCATTGTGCATGGTGATTGCAGCAACGCATGGAGTCAGTTTCAATTAGTATCCATCAAATCTCTTAGCAGTGAATAAAAGTAGGTCATCATAGACACGGTTTTTCTAGGCTGCTGAACTCAAGAGCGAATAAAACGAGCGGTCATCGAAGGACTGCATCAGTTAACATGGACCACTTAATAGATGAACTCTTTCTAAGGCTAGAGTGTATTTCAAAAGTGAATTCCCACCCTCTTACACGTCGCTCTAGCTACTAAACCGTGAATCGGGCTGTTTCAAAGGTATAAGCACACCTCAAGAACACTGCACCTACCTTCAGCCACAAGACCGAGAGGGTGGAGTTCAAAAAGAAATCAACCCGTGCCAAGTTAAAACGGTTCGAGAACGCGGTCTAGCAGCGAATTTGCCCGTCCTCACTACTCAGACACTCAAGGTGACGGTCTGGGCTCAATTGAGCTAAAAATGTCCGCGCCCCATATTTTGAAGGTGCCGGCCAGCGGCAATTTACACTTACCTCGCGGCTAAGTAGTTCATGCATACGGGCTAGACTATAGAAGCGAAATTTCCCTCTAGCCTCCCTTTTCCTGAGACCATAACACTGGAATGTTTGATCAGAAGCTCATTATGCGCAAAAAGAGCATAGATTCAGTCGAAGTAGATTTGCCCTCCCCTTGTTCACGTATTTTAACGACAGGTTCGAGAAACTTGCTGGGTTGAGCACCATACTACTCCTCCACGCCCAAGAGTTACGTGCGTACCGCGCGAGTGTGCCGTGTGAGTATAAATGTCCTGGCGCTGCGCTTACTCCACCATGGCAGTTTCGCCCGTTTAGAATTTTCAACAACTTTATCACCACCCCATCATCAATTTCATTGCACTTCATCTTATTCAAGTTCTGTATTACCAGCGTCGCCTAGCGCCGCTGGCGAACCAGGCTTCGCCAAACAATAAACGAGCCGGTCGCAGAAGTAACGATAACCTTCCCGCCCCACCCACGCGTGCGTTTCTGAATTCTTATTCTCTCTTCTTTGCTGAAAATGATTTGATGTGATGTTATATATTACAGTCGCCTGATGAAGGGTCTATGACCCGAAACGTTGCGGATAAAGGGATTTGGTGATTTATCTCTACGCAAGCAGCTTCAGACTACATTACCAGTTATCAATATTCTACCATGAAGCTGAGGAATCCAACCATTCCGAAACAATAAACCGGCTTTGCCACCCCCTTTTATCCATCAACCACGGGTAGCATTCGTTCGACTTCGCCAAACGAAGGCCCGGCTTTGCCGACCTCTTTCCACCAACCATAGGTAGCTATCGTTTGGCTTCGCCAACCGAAGGACTGACTTTTGTCGGCCTTCACCATTTAACCGCGTGCAGCATTCGTTTGAGTCATCTCAACGACAGACCGATTTTGCCGACATGCCTCCATCAGCAATGTGTAGCGTTTGTTCGACTTCGCTGAACGATAAACCGGCTTTGCCGCCGGCTTTCCCAAGCAACCTCGTGTAGCATTCGTTTGGCTTCGCCAAACGATAAACAGCTCTACCGCCGGCCCCTCTCCATCAACCATGAGAAGCATTCGTTTAAGACCGGCTTTGTCAGCCTACCTCTAATAACCATTAACCATAGCATTCTACGTGGAACCTACAATGACCTGCCGCAATGAAAGTTTATGGGACGTAATACGCAACCACTAAATGGGTCCTGTAACGATAGGTTGAATGTAGGTGTGAAGGAAGTAGTACACAACCACTACGTGAGTTCCGCAATGATAGGCTGAATGAAGGTTTTAAAATGTTCGGTTCGAATGTAGGCTTGAAAGGCACAATACACAGCAGAACAATTCACGAAAAATTCCAAGCCCCGCCCACTTTCACAAAGTACTGCTTGGCTATCCCTGAGCCACACACACGTTTTACTCCTCGATTCCGAAGCTCCAAGCACATTCTGTTTCGTTTTACGCAATAAACCCCAAGCCCCATCCACTTTCACACAGTATTTTCTGAATGTCCCTGAGCACCGCACACAATTCAAGCCTGGATTCTGGGGTCCCGCGCACTTTCTGTTTTCACGCTAAGAACTCGAAGCCACGCCGACTTTTTAAAAGTACTGTGTGGTAGTTCCTGAGCCACGCAGACATTGCAAGCGTCGATACGACAGCTTCCATGGTCTCACTATTATCCTCAACAAATAAAGGAAAAAACACAATATGAATGTTTAAAGGACCCAACAAGCGACAGCTAGGATGGTCCCGCCACGATCTTATTGATGTGCGCGCTCCTCGTACGCACCACTCGCCATCTGCATGTATTGAATCATTAACGCACTCTAACTGATGGTGTCGAAAGTTGCGGGAAATTTAGAAACCGCTCAGACAGGCGTCAGTCATACGTGCCAGACACTCGGTCAGACACACCACCACGCCGATTGTAATATGTACTTACCAGCGGCGTCGACCGGCTGACGCCGGCCTCTGCTGCTGAGGTCCGGCTACGCCGGCCCATTTGCCGGCTTCGCCAGCATCTTGAGTATAATCGACATCCGCTGATTCTATGTGAGCTGGCGTTAAGAAGTTCTCACGCTTGCCGGCTATCGCCGGCCTCTGTTGCTGGAGTCCGGTTGCGCCGGCCCATGAGCTGGTTTCGACGACAACGCTCGAGCAATCAGAAGTTACTAAGCATTTCAAACCTTGCAAACCTTGCTAACCTACTTTCTTATGCAGTTGCACACCAACCCTTCTCTAGTTTTGAGAGGTCCTAAAATGGTAGCTCATTTATATCCATTTCTGTCATGATAAAGACAACCGCTGTTTCAGATTTAGTAAAGGCCTCCATGACCAACCGACACCCTGCTACTTTTGTTGCCTAATGAGGTATAATGATGTTTGTGTTTTCTGGGGTCATATTCGCCAATAACCCGCCGAGGGAATGCGAAGGGAAGCGGAAGGGGTGATGCCGCGCGCGGCAGAGGAACAGATCAACCCATATTACGCTATGTAAGATTGAATGCAAACTGTGTTACGTATCGATAACACTGCGAAAAGATAAAGATTCTATCGCGAAGCGACCATTCTTCGGCGAAGCGATGCTAAAAATTCCGGCGGTCGCGGGGGAAGCCAAGGGAGGCGAGAGGTGGCCGTGTAGCGCGCGTTTTGTATTGAGATTTTACCTCATCTACCCTTGGACTACTCGGCGGGTATATGGCGAGTACGGCCCCTGGATGCATATTCTGGTTAACTCACATTTCCATCGTATATGAACCCGATTTAGAAAGGTTGGTGCATATAAACAGCTAAGCAGTTGAAATGAGTGGTTAAGGGGGAGGGAACGTAAAGAAAGGGGTGGTATACACTCTCTTATAGACGCACAAAACGATTTTGAAGTTCTGCGCTCACCCACTTCGGTCCCGCACACTTTCTACGGTGTCCGGCGCACTCCTTCCTGGATCCCCCATACTCCCTATGGCGTCTGGCGCACTCTCACTTGGATCCCACACACTTTACACGGCGTCCGGCTCACTCCCACTTCGGTCCCACATACTTTCTCTGGCGTCTGGCGCACTCTACCTTGGGTCACGCACACTTTTTACGGCGTTCTGCGCACTCCTACTTGTGTCCCGCACAATTTCTATGGCGTCCTGAGCACTCCCACTTGGGTACCGCCCACTTTCTTCGGCGTTTGGCGCACTCCTACTTGGGTCCCACTTATTTTCTACGGCGTCCGGCGCACTCTACCTTGGGTCCCGCTCACTTTCTATGACGTCCTGGGCACTCCCACTTGGGTCCCACACACTTTCTACGGCGTCCGGCGCACTCTACCTTGGGTACCACTCATTTTCTATGGCGTCCTGAGCACTCCCACTTGGGTCCGGCCCACTTTCTTGGGCGTTTGGCGCACTCGCATTTGGGTCCCGCTCATTTTCTACGGCGTCTGGTGCACCGCTGAGGTCCCGCACAATTTCCTCGGCGTCCAACGCACTCTCACTTGGGTCCCCCACATTTTATACGGCGTCCGGCGCACTGTCCCTCGGGCCCCACACACTTCTTACCTCCCTTGGGTCTCGCACGCTTTCTACGTCGTCCTGCGCAGCACCACCTGGGTCCCGCACATTTTTTACGGCGTCCCGCTCACTTCCACCTGGGTCCCACACACCTACTACTGCGTCAGGCGCACTACCACTGGGTCCCGCACACTTTCTACGGCTCTTGGCGAAATCCCAATTAGGACCCACACACTCTCTACGGCGTTCTGCGCGCTCTTGAGCCCGTACCCGTAAGGTCGCCCGTCTTGAAAGTCAAGCCGAATAAACGGTCAAGCAAACAAACAGAGAAACGCACACATACATGCATACATACATACATACATACACACATACATACATACAATCATACATACATACATACATACATACATACATACATACATACATACATACATACATACATACATACATACATACATACATACATACATACATACATACATACATACATACATACATACATACATACATGCATATATACACACACGCACACGCAAATTTACCAAAATATATATAGTACGATACTTATTACAAGTAAAGATAACCTGTGTGAATAGCACAGTTATGGTTAGGCTCTACCCCTCTCAATCAAAGCGGCTACACTGGAGTATTATAAACTTCAGCTCACGTGTAGAAAGTATTCATACTCAAACCCCGGGCCAGTGAGGATACGAGTAGCGTGCGCTATGCAGTACTAAGGCTCGTTATGTTGTTATACAATATTACTTGACTTTTAGGGTTACTGCTGTAAGGCATAACTTCTGAGGGGTATCATCAACAGTAAACCTCTGGGTAGGAGTACTCCATGCCGTAGAGACTTGGTTGTTTTCCAGGGTTATACAGTGGCATCCGGGGGTTGGCCAAACTCCCAGTCATATCCTATCCCTCCTATGAATTTGGTACTGATTCGAGGACTTAGTAGGGTTAGTGGATCTAATTTACCCTGGGCGAGGACCGAACGCTGCCGTTACGAGCGAACGGCGGCATGTTCTACCGCTACACCACCTCAGCTCGGGTAACCACCATAGCGAGATAGACGAGTCAACCATAGGGTACTGCAGAAAATGCGGGTGAGATTTTCCAAACCTTTGTGTTTACTGTCTATGTGTCCGGCCCATCTGTTTCTGGAGTAAATCTGCAACAAGTCGTAGTTCACGGTTTTTTCTATTTTCTGCCAATTTTTGCAATTTTTCACAGTAAACAGAAAAAAATGGCTAGAAACGGGCCTAGAGCAGAAAACAGAACATTCCGCACACCCCTGGTCGTAACGTGCTTATCAAGTGCACAGCCGGTATTAAAAACGCCTCATATCACCCGAACCCTCACTCGGCAGTTCGATATCGGCCCTGGAAAGCGACTTCGAGTCACTCTCCGAAAGCCAGCATATTTTTGACCGCTGGGAGGATAGATTATATCCCCACGGCTGGGAGGGTGCTCTTTCGGATTAGACGACTCACTAGAGAGTACAGAGATTTTAGCCATTTTTTTTGGAATTGCCCAACCGCCCGTTCGGTCACAACAACCAGTTTGGAATATTCGAAAAGGTCTGAATCATACGTTGGAAAATCACAATGGGGTTGCTTATTTGCCCTCGATAAGGTTCACCTAAATGAACCTAGTTGATCAAAATCGGCATAAAACATGAGAACTGCGGGCATTGCAGGAAGACGATAATATCGCAAACGCCCAATTATCGAAAGGTTTAGTGTTTGATGTGATTGAAAAACCTTCGATTTTGTCCCGTTTTAGTCGCGGTTTTACCCTGATATTCGGGGCTTTCGGTTTTTGATAAACTTGGTTCATATGAAAATAAACAATCCTGGAAGTAAGGTCCCTGGTAAAAGTATTTTGATGAGAGTTAGTGCAAAACGAGAGATCGCATTAAATGAGCTTTATTCGAAGAACATATAGAAGCAAAATCACGCGTGATAGGACAAGCAGTAAAAAAGCTCGTTCGGGAGCTGGAATACCGCGGTCTTCACGTATTAAGTAAAGTAAAATCAACTAATTGTTCCATATCAGGCATGATTTTGCTCTGATGTGTTCTACGGATGAGCTCATACAATGCGATCTCTCGTTGTGCATGACTCTTATCAATATAGTTCGTTCAAACTCGTTTGCCGAATCATATTTTCAACTATTTCAATACATTTCCCAAAAATCAACTTATTCCACGCCGAATCGTTCTCAGGAATATTTCAAAACTTTTTTCATTTTTCTTTTCCTTCCCCTTTTGACGGAGTATATTTCTAATTTTCCAAAAAAATGGCAATGCCAAATCTTTACTTCTGCCAGTAACCAAAACTTTCAGGAATCGGCTTCTTAAATCTCCATTGGGATGATCAGCGCATTCGACGTCGTATTCGTAGAAGCTTGACTCTAAGAAGAATTGCCGCTGCGGCTCCGCGATATTGCCGCTTTGGCGCGTAGAGGCACCGAAGCGGCACTACCGCGGAGTCGTAGCGGGAACCCGACAGTACCGCTTCTGCTCTGTGATAACGCCGCAGCGGCTTCAGGAGAGTGTCTGATATTAAGTTATTTAAGAATTATTAGACAACTATAGAGGGTCTAATTGTAAGAACAAAAAATCGCACCTGCGGTCGTTAGGTTCTTTGTCTGATAGCAAGAGAAATTACCGCCGCTTTTGCGCACAAGGAAGCACGCATTGTACCTCAAACTGGGGTATATTGAGCCGGGGACAATTTCGTTTCACCACACAGGACAGTGCATCGGACTCCATGCGGGTTCGCTGCTGCATCCTTGCCGAGCCGGCGCGGTCCTAACGCGGAGCTTCTGCGGCACTATCGCGGCGATGTCGAGGCTCTAGGCACGGCAGCAGAGTCGTCTGATCACGGAGCCGCTGCGGCATTATCGCGGAACTACCGCAGCACAGTCAAGAATCGCGGTACTTTGCCGGCACTGACGCGGCACATTTTCTCAGAAGAATGGGTTTCGTGCCTATTAAGAGGGTTGCGGAGGCCAGCCGACTTCCCAGTAAGCGCTTTCATCTCCCTACATGACTCTGTTACCAGTTGGAGAATCACGGAGGGTTGTTGGTTTGGTTCACCTTGGCGAGGATTGAACCCGACCGTGTACAGCGAACAGCACCGTTTCCGCCCACCACGCCACACGCGCCCTTATGAATAACCACTACAGCGAGATAAAAGTGTCTAGCGTGCTACAACTGCAGAGAGCCTGGGTGAAGTACATCCTCACCCTATCGGCTTAGCTTCGATATATCTGGCCACTTTTTCCTCGGACAATCCTGCTGCAAATCGCGGTACACGTTTTTTTCTGTTTTCTGTCCACTTTTTCGCCTATTTTCACAGAAAACAGAAAACTTCAAAAAATGGCCAAAAATGGGCAGAAAACAGAAAACAGAAAATTCCGCCCATCCTTGATACCAATGGCGCTCACTGTGCTCATGGCGCGCCTGTATACAGCGAAGTGCGTACGTTTTGAAACTTCCCTTGTGAACAGGTGAATAGACAAACATTTCTGGCAAAGCCAAACGAATACTGGGCGAGACGAACGGAGGGGGATCGGCTAAGTAGGTCAAGAAAATTACCTGCAACTTGAAGTTGCGTGTTAATATTGGGCGACGTTCTGAGCAGGCTAAAGACTGGAAATCGATCGAATTAACAATGGCCGCGATATCAATGGCGCTCACTGCGTTCATGACGAGCCTCTATTGATACGTCAAACACACCCAACAATAGAGAGCAATATATCCTTTCTAATCCAGGAATGTTATAGAATCGCCCTACGGTGCATGACGGTGAATTCGTAAGCTGAAACACTGCCCTTATAGACAGCTGAATCCTGGCTAAGGAAAAAGAATACCGCGCAACGCCAATGGAGGGGGGTCGGCGAAGTGGGAGAAAAGTTTACCGCGCATCTCAAAAGGTCGTGTCAATATTGTGCAGCGCTCCGAGCAGGCGCGAAATTGGAAATCGATAGATATGTCGCGTCACCGCGATAACAATAGCGCTCACTGTGCTCATGGCGCGCTTGTATACATCAAGCACACCCAACAAGGGAGGGCAATACATCTAATTCAGGGATGTTATAGAATCTTCTACAGCACATGATGGTGAGTGCATAAGCTCGTGAACAGCCTTTATGCAAAAACGAATGGACAAATGTTTCTGGCGAAGGCAAACGAATACCGCGCAAGACCAATGTATTGAGGGGATCGGCGAAGCGGGAGAAGAAATTTACCGGCATCTCGAAGTGTCGTGTCAGTATTGGGCAGCGCCCGAGCACGCTCAAAATTGGAAATCGATTGAACTGTCGCGTCACCGCGATAACAATGGCGCTCACTGTGCTCATGGCGCGCCTGTATTCATCTATCACGCCCAACAAGGGAGGGCAATACACTCTCTCTAATTCAGACATGTTTTGAAATCGCTCTATAGAACATGACGGTGAAAAACAAAAACTGGCGATATGAATAGCCGAATAGTCAAACGTTTGTTAAAAGTATCTAGTAGTGGCTTTAAAAGGTCGTATAATCCATGGTATTCTCACTCATCTGTTCACATCCGCACTCTGTCGTCTTTCTTCCAACCCTCAACTCGATATTCTAGGAAAGTGATAATCTCTGGGTTACTTTCGTCTTGGTGCTCAATATCCTATCTTCTGTTGAGACCGTGCTCAAACATGCTGCTCTCGATTGTTCTCCTGTCAATGGCTGCATCGGTTTCCTGTAACTCGCCTCTTCACGACGAGTTCGATAATACCAGCGATGAGGAATATAGTACACAAAAAGGGGAATTATCTGGTGACAAAACTCTAGATGAGTGAGTTTTATCGTGAATTACGACTTTGCAAGATATTAAATTAGCAGACTTTGAGAGAACGATATATGCTGTTGGGCGAAGATGAGATAATGGAGCCTCCTCCTGGACGGATCCACAGAAGGCAAATAGTAAGAGGCCAGAGCCGAAGTTGGAGAGATACTCTCTACTACTCTCTTGATGACAATCTGAGTGAGTGTTAACAGTTAAGAAATCTTGGAGTCAACTCGCGAAGCTTAGAACTACATTAACAGAGAATCTACATTGAGAGACAAGGAGCTCCAAGCATTCATTTAGCGGTCCATTCTAAGTCTGCGACAAGAATTTGAAGGGCTTACATTCTGGCGAGTACAACGGGAATAAGGCGCTGATCAGAAACGATGTTGTTTCTCTGTGATGTCTTGAGGAGCACATGCTGGTTCCGAATAGTTGTGCTGCTCTAATAGATATCTCAACAATTTTATAAAATGCAATGGTACTCCTTAACAATCAGAGGGCTCAGAATATTTCTCCCAAGACCTTCGTGTAGAATTCTCATCCTCGCAGAAAATCTCTCAGCGTGAGTTGAAGATTGGTTACCTCGTCGTTCCGGGCCGTAGTGAAGATGACTTCCCTGTCGCAAGCCACGAGTAAGGCAACACTAGTACATAGCGTAAGCTGAGGTGGTAGTATCCTGCAAGTAGACCGTGATTTACCCTACGCTAAGCGGGTGATGATCACAAGGTCAAAGAGTAGAATTTCGCCATATTGCTTGGCAGCAACTAACGTTTGAGGAGAGTTGATTCCCTAACAATAATAGTAGGAAAGGTATACTCTTCCAGATTGGCAGTGGGCAGAAGACCAAAAATCCGGTTCAGAAACGGTTGCTCTCGTGTAGAAATAAAAAGAATGCGTAGTCGTTAAGCAGATTCTGAGTTTCTATTCTGCAACGACCACGGGTGGACGGGTGGAAGATCTTCTGGCAGAAGGTGAGAAATATACCTGGAAGCGAAAAAGACGAAAGAAGGTTAACACAGCTGTTTCTCCAATTTTGACGTCTTTTACCCTTTTTTAAAAAAATTTTCTCGTCCTATGTAGAAACAGGACTACGAAACTAAACACTATTAATGTATCACCAATTGGTTGTTTGTACGTTGAGTGTGAGTGGAACGAAATCTAGCTCTATTACGTCTTTATGAAGCAAGTACATATAATACAGTACAGAATAACAGATGCAAGAAAATGTGCGATTTGAAGTTCCTTTCTAGTTCTCTTGCCTCAAGAACGAAAGAGTTCCATTGACCTTTCCAAATTCCTACTCTTCACACGTTCCCTGCCACTGTAATGATCCGGGGGGGGGGGGTGCAGATCGTTTTCTTTAGACTTGAAAAATTTCGACGGGTTCTCATGAATTCCATATTCGAAAGAGACTACTGATGCGTTCATTGCTTTTTGCATCGTTAAAGGCAGTGTCCACGTTGAATTTCGCCTTCAGTTTTCCGCCGGAAATCGAAGGGCCGGGGTCTCATTGGAGCAGTAGGGGTGAGAGAAGGAACAGAAAACAGCCCGAACGCGCCTTAATCGGCTCCGAGATCCACTCGTGCTAGCCCTTTCCGGTCGCGGTTGGGTATTCCAAGGAGAGTTTGGCCCGCCTCTTCATTAGCACGAACGCGGCTGAGTTTTAGCATTGGGGCGCATCTGCACACACTGTCTATTTGAGGCCCATGACCGAGCAACTCATCCATCGTTGAAATGTGGCTTTAAAGAAGAAGAGCTAGTTTCAGATTTTCTCGCAGCGTTTTTAAAGATTCTTTCTTCGTTGATGAAACAATCAGACTCTGAACCTTCATTCTCTAGTGAGAACTCGAAAACCATTCATATCGTTGATACTGCCTTTAAAGCAGTGGTCGCGATCAAACATGCTTGTCTTCTTTTCCTCTTTAAACCCTTTTCTGGATTTAGAGAAAAAGGACATATGAGAGAAAATTGCGGAAAAAACCGCTTTTTTGGGCCAAATTTGAAGCCTGAACTTTCTTGTCTTTTGATGGTGGACGAGCGTACTCCACATGAATGGCATTGATGATCTCTAATATCAAGGACACAAGCTAGCTTGAAATTGAATTCCAATCAATGAACATTAGCCTTTGGAGTGACTTCCTCGAATATTTATGTACTCATTTAATCAAAAACATCGACTGAAGTGTTAGCTTTCATTGTTCATTTGTTTTTATTTGGTGGATTTGCAGTTATATCTCCGTCTGAATGTCGATGATTTTTGACTGCTCGGCATGAGACTGCGATCATTTGAGCGGCGCTGTGCATTTGTGCCCTAGAAACCTGTAATTCTAGCTCGTTTCTCACTGCGCTGCTTTCATCGTTAACAGGTGTTTTCGTTCTACGCTGGTTTTTGTAGCTTTTTTCGATAACGTTTTATCATCGTGGCCACTGTCTTCAAAGGCACAGCCCAAGCTCATGGGCGAAATCTGAGATTTTCACACAATTGTGGAGTAGACCCACCCTGTATAGCACCTGACAAGTGCGAGCTCTCGATTCCTCCGAATAAGCGAGATTTAGGGAGGGGCCACTCTGGGGCGCCCACAGCAAGAACTCTGCCAATGCGTAGCTAGATGCCTCCGAGGGCGCGGCCTGAAACGCCGCCCCATTCCATGTAGCGAGAATTTAAGGGTTTTAGCTACGATAGCTAAAACCCGCATATTCTTGTGTCGTTCGAACCATTGTTCTGTCTGACGCTAAACCCGTATATTCTCGCTATAATTCTGTAGCGAGAATCTACGGATTTAGCGGCAGGCTGTGTTGAAATGCAATCTTCACCCGCGTTGGCTACGCGGAACGCAGGAATGCCGTTCGATCAGTCCTGGCCCAGTCAACCCACCAACAACTTGACACTCTGTAGGTGGTCGTGGAGTGTGACCCGGATTCGCTCTCTGAAAGACCTTGCTAGAGAGAATTTTGGCCGCTGGGATGCTGCAGGCCGTGGGGGAGAAACGGCGATGCGCTCGATCGCAGCAGGGATCCTCTTTCTAGTACAGATCAAGACTGGGTGGGTCGATCGACCGTGTGCTGCAACGAGAATAAGCGTAGAATATGCGGGTGCTGTAGCGAGAATTTACGTAGAATATGCGGGCGCTGTAGCTAAAATTTCACCAACTGAGGCTAAACTTTCCGTAATTTACGTAAATTCTCGTGTCAAAATTAGACTAGATGCCTCCGAAACCCTGAGCATCTCTGGTTTCCCTGTGAGGCATTTAGGTACGCGTTGGCGGAGAAGTCACTATGGCATGCCTCTTTTACGATCTTCCGAGCTCAACAGTGGGGAGGCAAGAGACGTTTTCCGGCCTATAGCTCCGCTCTTCTTTTCATTCTCAGTCTCTCTCTTTATTCAGGTGAGTTCGCATACATCTGTTGCAAATGACGGAAGTTACAAGCCTCGGGCAACTCTACCACCATGCTTCCACAACTCAATTCTCGAGGGGCCATAACTTCGTTTCTAGGGGGTTTTGTACGATGCCAGAGACATCATTGGTATCTACGTGGGACTGTTCTCAAGATGGGCGGAAAATCAGAAAAACGATTCTGTGCGTTCAATATACGTTAAACTGACTCAGGGCTTCCGGGGATCCTTGACAAGGACGTAGTTAGTCTGAGGCTTAGCCGTGTTTGATTCGTGGCCAACCAACGGTGGAGAAATCTGGGTGTCGCGCGGTACAAACATGATCACTACCTTCCCTTGTTTCACTTACTAACTTTCCTTATAAGGGAAGGTTGCACACATCAGATGGAGTTTCGAGATGTCACTTCAATATGTTCTAGGGGGAGGACAGCGCTACAATATTGCATACTCAGAACCCGCGAAATGCCCCAGAGATCCGCCGATTAAAAGGCATTATGCCGCGTGTAACCCACAGAAACCCTAAGTCTGGCAGTGAATAAAACGCAGATTCGGGTTCAGCGCAATAAGCAGCCCTCAGCTGAGAGTTTCAGCCGAATCCAATCAAAATTTTTCTGAACGCCCCAAAAATCTCCTTACCTTTTTTGGAGCAGATTGAAATGCCGTTTTTGGAATCCCCGCAGCCATTTATCCACTTCTAAGCACGGGTCATTTATATACTCACAAACCTACAGCACTTAGAAAGAATCTCTTGTCAGTGTTAGTAGGACGATCTCTGGACACAAATTTGCACCGAAACTTTACAGCTGACAAGATGAAGGAGCACCTGAAGATAGCCATGAAGAACTGGAGTGAGGACACTTGCGTCGATTTCGTTGAAGACGATCAGGGTCTGATGAGCGAACATTTATTATATCTCAGTAACTGAATTGATAGAAGATTTCAGCTCCGAGCAGAGTGCACATAAAAGATATCAATGGATGCTTTTCGTTTATGGGGAAGTTAAACAAAGTGCAGACCTTGTCGCTCTCTCCAGGCTGCGAACCAGTGAGTTTTGGTGAAACCCCTAATCCTTAGTCACTGGTCTCTGCATGCTACCCTCAAGGCTGTCCTCTACATGATGCGGAAAGGCGATTGGTCTCGTATTTTCTGTCTTAACAAGGGAATGACCAGACCGGGTCACCAGAATTCTTCATAAATCCAGTCATGTTTTCCTGATGGACTTCTCTCCGGGTAGTTATAAAAGCCCTATCCTTACTTCCCGAGCAGTGATGAACAAAGATGTGAACCAAAGAGTGAAGAGGAGTGTAAGCATATTACAATTAGTCTACTATTACTCGTCATAATGTCGAAAAACATTGAAAGGACCTGATACCCGTTTTCCACGCCCCAAACTACCTCACGGTGCAAAGTTTGAGTTAATCCCTTTGACCCAGAAAAATCGGATTCCAAAGGTCCGGAATTTTCTTTGCTTGGTTTTGACTAGGGGCTTGTTTGCGACGTTGAGCACGCAATGGAGTCCGCCTAGCGTTATCCGTCCTACTACGATGGGTAATGATTTTAGTCTGATGAATGGACGGGGTTACGGCGGTAGATCGCCGCACGCAAATCGAAACCCCGTTGGCCAATGATGCCGCAAACACCGTACGGCCACTCAGAAAAATGAAAACAAGTTACTTGTAACATAAAAGGCCGAAAACAACTTACTTGTAACATATCTGAGCCGATGTAAGTTACTTGCGACTTATCTCATGTCATTCAAGTTACATGTAACATGTCGGCGTGATACTGCGTGGGGTGCGCCTCCGATATGTTACGTGTAACTTAAATGGCTTGAGATAAGTCGCAAGTAACTTACATCAGCTTAGATTTGTTACAAGTAACTTGTTTTCAATTTCTGGGAAGACACTGCGTGAAGTGCGCCTCCGATATGTCACATGTAACTTAAATGGCACATTATAAGTCGCAAACTTGAATGTCTCAAGTAACTTACACTTATATTACATGTAACATACATCTATATTACATGTAACATACATTTATATTACATGTAACTTACATCTATATTACATGTAAGTTACACTTATGTTACATGTAACTTACATTCGAATTTTCACTATGGGTGGCCATCACGTGACGCAGACGACACGCGACACAGAGGGCGCGTCCCAGACCACACACTACGCAAGAAAATGCGGTGCACGGCCTTCCCTGCTGGTGGGGTGTCAAGTACCTCAAACTTGGGTAATTGAACCAACAGGAACGCCAGTCTTAAGCCTGACCCCGCGAGTGCGTCGTACATCCCCTTGGTAAATATCTTCTAGGCCGATTTAAGTTACTTGCGACTTTATTGTGCCATTTAAGTTACATGTAACATATCGGAGGCGCACTTCACGCATTGTCTTCTCAGAAATCGAAAACAAGTTACTTGTAACATATCTAAGCTGATGCAAGTTACTTGCGACTTATCTCAAGCCATTTAACTTACATGTAACATATCGGAGGCGCACCCCACGCAGTATCCCACCGATATGTTACATGTAACTTAAACGACCTGAGATAAGTCGCAAGTAACTTACATCGGCTCAGATATGTTACAAGTAACTTGTTTTCGGCCTTTTATGTTACAAGTAACTTGTTTTCATTTTTCTGATTACTTGACCCCCCACCAGCAGGGAAGGCCGTGCACCGCATTTTGTTGCGAGTGTGTGGTCTGGGACGCGCCCTCTGTGTCGCGTGTGGTCTGCGTCACGTGATGGCCACCCATAGTGAAAATTCGAATGTAAGTTACATGTAACATAAGTGTAACTTACATGTAATATAAATTTGAGTTACATGTAATATAAATGTATGTTACATGTAACATAAATGTAAGTTACTTGAGACATTCAAGTAACTTACATTTATATTACAAGTAACTTGTTTTGATTTTCTGAGCACCCGCCTAGTTAATGCGTCAGACTAAAGCGTCTTTCACAGTCTGCCGGACGACGCCGTCCGGCACGTTATAAGAGTGCCGCAGTGCGAGGGAAGCTGCGGTGAACAACCGTCAGTTCCGACTCTTCAGTGCAGAATGTCAGGCGAAACCAACACGTGTTGACCCGTCATAACTTGCTCCGACGTCGTGTCAATAATTTCAGCGCACTGCGACGTCGGTCGGCCGATACCGCAGTCCGGGCCTCACCGACGTCCCATCTTATAACGCATCGGACGGCGTCGTCCGGCAGACTGTGAAAGGCGCTTAAATCGGAAGCGAAAACCATACTGTGGACACAGGAGAATGAATGTGCAAAGCTTTTGACCTGAATACTAATTGCGAGGTAGAGACCCACGTCGAGCACAGAAACATCGATTTTTATCCACAGTGCGGCTATCCCAGCTGTTATTGCGTGCTGATGCTTTCGCTTGGAGGACTGTACGATTAATAAGGTCTCACAGAGTGCGATTTCCAGACGGGCCGTAGTAAACCCCCAGTCCGCCTGGTTTAATCATGCTGTTGACCTGGCAGCCGGCCGTCAACATGCGAGCACGCACGTTAAAGAATAGCAAGCGAGCGATAATTCAGATAGAAGCCAGATGGACTTCAAGAGTCATATTCATATCAAAATAGTACTGCGATTTAAGCCGAAGTCGTGAGGTACAAATAGCAACTTACGACTTGGGGTCAAATTTGGATAGAGACGCAGAGTTCCGGCAAACGAAATCCAAACCTTTCCATGACGTCAAACTTGAAAATTGGTTGGACTTCAGATGATGCCAGCAGGACGCCCTGTAATTGGCAGGGCTTCAGATGACGTCGCCAGGCCGTCGTGGAAAGTAGATAGCGCTCTAGTTGACGTCAGCAATACGTCATGGAAATCTGTAGGACTGCAGATGACGTCGTAAATACGTCGTGGAAGGTACGTATGACTTCAGATGATGTCGTCAGGACGTCGAGGAAAGTTGTTAGGGCTTCAAATGACGTCAACAGGGCGTCGTGGAAATCCTCAGGGCTCCAGATGACGTCGTCAGGACGTCGCGAAAGTGATCACGTGTACGTTGTTTGCAAGTGTCGTTGAAGAAATCGCGCTCACAGTGAAACCTATCGAAGCGTAGCGGACTGTTGGAAACTGTCAAGAAGAACGCGAGATCTTTTGTGTATCGACTCAAATTCATGGCGCAACCATAAATTTGATTATTACTACGCTTGCGCTCGTAGGTATATGTACATGCGTGCGCGCGCATGTGTTAGAAAGTCGTCAAGAATCACAATTATACTTGGCGTCCTTATTGTGCGTTGTTGCTATTATAACATATGTGCACGGAGCTAGCGCCAAAGCACTATAAAGAACGCAAAATATCAGTGCGATCCCTGCTGACGGTACGAAATAGTGCGCGTGAGTGGGCAGGCGTGTTTGCTAAAATGAGTTTGATTAGGCGTGCGTGTCACTACGTAGGCGGTGTTTGCGCGATCACCTAAGCATGCGCGAACGTTTTCGTTCGCAGAGCTGAGCGTCCCTGGATGTACAGATGAAGTTGGCAACTGTGGTCGCGTTCATATGAATGCGTACGTGTGTGTGTGTGCATGTAATCACTGCGCACATGAATGCAAGTAGGTACACTTTAGGACGCAAGGATGTGCCAGTTTTGTGTACGCGTGTACCGCTGTACACGTGAGCGCATGAGCTACTTCGGCAAATAGTAGGCTGTTTTAACGGGTAGCCGGAAAGACAGTTTATTAGAAGAACGGATGTAAGGGCCGAATTTGTGATCCGGTCTCGTCTTTCCCTCTTAGGTCTTGAATCTGCCCATCTCACGATCAACAGCCTCTCTTAAACACAAAGGTCTCCAAGTCGTTATTCTGCTTCAAGTGGATCGAGGCAAGAACTGCCTGTTTTCGCGGAGTTAATTCCGTTTTTCTTTTTGGACTTCAGCCTGTTAAGCAGTCTTGCCTCCTACCAAGCATTTTTTTCTGACGAGAACACTTATGTATTCTACACAAGCTATACACGAGTATGTAAGTTCTACTCACCTTATAGCTACTAGATTTAATATTATTTGAGGTCGATTATATCATGCATGAACTGGGTCATGCACTTGGTTTGTATCACACAATGCAGCGGCCGGACCGCGATAAATACGTCGAAGTCTTATTTGACAGGATTGTGAGTGCATTTCAAATTTGGGTGTGGATTAGGGGTGTGCTTTTAGCGTCTACAAATTTACCGGTTTCCGGATTTACCGGTATTTATCTGTAAGTTTGATTTACCGATTTACCGACCTAATCTCGAAATTTACAAAAGTTTTGACCGATCGAACTTCAAGACAAAGTTCACGATAAATTTCACTTCAAATATCTCCACGGTTTACAGAAGGTCTGGTGCCGTATATAGCGAAGCACGCTTGAAAAGGACGCGAAAGTTGCGTTTTTGAGCCAAGATAGGTCCTCCCTCGTTGACGTTGATTTTTGAGCAAGGAGAAACTGACCGCTGGAAGGATGATACCTATCAGTGCAATGAAACGATCAGCTCTTTTATCAGCACTTCCATGACTTGATTATTCCTGTGATCTGAGTCTTCATTTGTTCATATCGAGGGGGCGGATCTGGAGCACGGGGCGGTTCTGGTGCACCAGAACGCTTGTTCACAGCCGTTATTTTGTCACTCCTGGCTCATTTCTACCGCTCTTTCGACACTGGGAGCCTAGGGTCCTTCTCGCCTATCATTTCTCTGTGTAAAGTCACCGATGATGATCATAGTGAACGCTGCCATTAAGTAACTTTTTTCGGCTAACTGAACCCGTTTCTCGCCTGAATTGTATGAATAAACCCCAATACGACTCACAGTGATCACCTTTGTGACCATCTTCACACTATAGATTTCCTTGTTTTCCTTCCGTAGACTTTTCATTTCCTTCTGATGTTCTAACGTTTGTCTTTTCTAAAATAGATCTTGATACCTACCTACATTTGCGCTAAGTCATACCCCTCATGGCTTATCGGTACGTTTAGGAGTATGAATTGAGTCAAATTCTTCCCAGCCAAAAAAATCTACTTTTGTGATTTAGAGAAGCGTGGTAACTGTTCTCCTCATCCGATTCAAGGCAAGGCCGCTCTAGAAAAGATCCCTGAGTATTTTCTGAAAGGAGGCCTAGATCTAATCCTAAAGTAGGAACAACTTAGAGAAGATTGCAACAAAGGCATCAAAACAATTTCAAACGCCCTGTCAGTTCTGGTATTCCACCTCATTAAACTGATACTCCACGACCAAATGTCAAGTTTTCGTAAATGCTACATAGTTGTGTTTCAGGTTCTGGGTGGAAAAGAGAGATCCCAATCTGAAAGAGCTGTGAGCTCTATCACTCTCAAAATTGAGGCGTTTCACATTATTCCCACCAGTTTCTAACTGGTTTCTCCCGAGACTGTTATCAAGAAGATTAATCAAAAAGGTCCACTATACGGCAGAGTTTAAAAATTTTCCCAGCAAGCCTCGTCTCGAAAACTAAAGGATTATTGAGCAGGATTGTTTGGTTCCCTGTTGTGCCTCCCTGGCATGCCCGGCACCAGCATGTAGATAGCTGTAGAATATATGCGCAAGATCAGGAATGGTTCTGAGCTAGACGTGGTAATTGCTTACAGAACTATTATTTCCCTCCCTAGCGTAAGACAGAAGAAACGCGGAGTAGATAGCAACGTCGGGCTCCTTTTGAGTCCTTTTCGTGCTCAGATGAACACTACCTACACGGTCTTTGTGGCTTCCAACTTGCCAGGCTCTGGATACCTTTATTGCCAGACTAGTAACGGAGCGAGCAACAGAGAGTTGTTGCGCGCGGAATGTTGCACATCCATCCCATGCGGTGGGTCGCCAGCAGGCAGGGCTGTGCGAAAATGTTCCGTTTCCAGATTTCCAGGGCCGGATTCGTCAACGATTACACTCTGGGTATAAGGGCGCATCGGGATATAATCTTCTGCATACCGCCGGAAAATGTGATTCTTCAACAATTATACCTTGCCGCTTCGGGTGTAAGTTGGAGTTTATTATACCTCGCTCTGGAGCTGAGTTATACGCTATACCCGGCCCGTATACTCCACGAAAACGTGGCCCCTGGTTGACCCGTCTGCTCCATTTAGTCAAGTCAGATGGCGAACAGTTTTTGCAAAGTCTTAAAATCAGTTCTCATAGTTTTTTTCTCGTTTTCCATTCCACTACAGCATTTGTTGCCTCTATATTTGTAACCTTTACGACGTTGCCTCTGATTATTGGTCCTTTTGCTATATTCACTCTTCTCTTCTTTTATACCTACCATTCCACCATTCCTCACTTCTTCATGTGTAGGGTTTGCTTTTTGATGATCTAGTTATCTCGCTTGCAGCTTTCTCCTATTTTTACTCCTATTCCAACACCTATATTTTTTATTCAATGATCTTCCACTTGAATTTGAACTATATTGGATTTTGTGCACATCTAGAAGTAGGAACAGATCTTAGAGTATGAAAAAGTAGGAAAATCAGGTATATAAAAGGAAACAACAATGATTTGAAACTTTATGGAGGATGGATTTCCAAAAAAAAACAAATTACTAAAGCTGATAATCTCATAAACGCTTGAAAACAGTAGGAGTGTCACATTGCCCTCTAACGTAGACGAAGGGGGTGCACTCAAGATTCATGCATTGAAATGAACAGAAACTCTGCTGAAAAATATTTGATGCTCTTATAAGTCATTGTTGTTATGAGAACTCTATAGAATCACTTTGATCGATAGCGTTACCGATAGGTGCTTCCCTTCATTTCTGACTTGAAACCTGAGTGCTCCCCGTCTGTGATAGTGCCCCACAATGTTGGTAAGAAAGCAGTTGTTTTTTTTTGAAATTGCCAGCTATCTCCGTTATTTGAAGCGTTTTCAACAATAATGAGTATTCCATTACAGCTTGGCAGGTCCGTGGCAATAGCGATGTGAGCGGCTTACAAAGAACCGCGCACCCCTGGTGCCAGATTAAGAAAGGGTTGCTTTCTTTATCTGGCACCAGGGGTGCACGGTTCTTTGTAAGCCGCTCACATCGCTATTGCCAGTGACCAGCCAAAAAACCTGTCCTCTTGTTCAGAATTTTCAAATCATGAGGCTTTAAAGTCCAAAAAGCCGAAGAGTCGAATGCGGCTTCAAAGTCAAAAAAAGCAGGCTGTAATGGCTCTGATTACCGCTGCCACAATTCAGTTACTCTTCTCATGACGAACACTTGGTCGATGGTCGACCTTCCAGGTGGAAAACCGGCTTGCTCCTCTCTATTCGTTTTCTCACGATAGTTAAACAGTCGCTCAAGAATGATACGTTCCACAACCTTGTACATGATACGCAGTAGGGGAATCCCCCTATAAATCTCGGGATACGTGACTGATAACTTCTTGTAAAGAGGTAGGATGATCGTATGTCTCCACGGATCGGGTATCCTTTCGCTCATTCATATGGCACGGATAATGTTGGTCCTTTCACGAATCCCAAGGGGAGAGCTTTCAGCCTTCCAGCGGTGATGTTTTCATGTCCACCTGCCTTTGCATTCTTCATTTCCCGTAAACAATTTAAGACTTCAGCCTCAGTCGGCGGTTCCTTTCTGACATCGTAATGTGCTTTCTGAGCATGCCGGAGCTAAGGTACTGATGGCGCTGGACCATCCAGTAGTGAACTGAAGTAATCCTACCATATTGGCAGCGTCGCATCATTAACTGCAACTCCATTAATCGTGTTGAGGACATGAGAGCATCTCTTTATCTTCCCGCCGCTGTACTGCTGCAGCAACGTATCGGCTTTCCTCGTGTTCTTCTTCCTCCCAAGCCTTCTCAAACTCCTTAGCTCTACACGTCGATTCTCGTTCGCGGTGGGTTTGGAGCTGCCGACGCAACTTCCTCCTCGGACGCTTCTTCTCCACGAAAATTCTTGCAGTTCGAGAGCACATACTCTGCTGTTAGTCGATGTTGTTTCCTCTGAGACGTAGGCGAACTTCTTCTTGGGCTGTAAAACCGAATCGCCTCTTTCAAAGCGGTATGGATGCACTTGACGAAAGAGTCCGCCGCGCAAAGTTTCTTCTTGGTTCCTACTCCAATATAAAAAGAAACGCGTTGTTGGATTCTCCTTCTGCATTCTTCATCTCTGAGACTCGTTATGTCAATCCTCTGAATAGGGTGAGCCCTCGCTTTCACATTTGAATCCTCGCAGTGAGGTTCAACAGAACAGGAAAGGTGATCCGAATTGAATGCAACATCACACACAGATTAAGATCTTCGAATGCCCGACACTGGAATATTCCTCGTTAGATCATAATGTGGTTTCAGAGTTGTCATCTTCCGCTTTCGCTCCTCTTCTGGAGATAGCTGGGTTGGTCCCTGCCATGTAAGCTGATGGCGGAGATGATTCCTCTTGAATGTCGATGCAATAATCATACCACTGCGTTCACACAGCTCGACAAGGCGACAGCCATTGTCCCATGTTTGCTCCACTGGGTAGAGCTACTTACTAAGTACTTCGGATTGCTGATTAAGTCCCATCTTTGCGTTTGCGTCGATCCCCACGACAACAGCATGTTGACAAGGTAGCCTGGCTGGCAAGGTATTGAGTTCATCGAAGGAGGCTTCCTTGGAATTGTCTTTGGTGCTTTCGGTGGGCGCACGAGCACTGAATATCCACAGATTGAATCAAACAAATGCATTCCTACACGCCGTTGAACCAAATTCCTCGATCATATCAATGTAGTCCTTCCTTACAGCTATTGCACAGCTTTCCACTCTCCTATCATCAGCGTTACTGGAGTAGAAGGCGTACACTAGGAGGCTGATCACGGATCTATTCTTGAGACGAGTTTCCAGCAGAGCAGCAAGCGGTGCGTGGAATGAGCTCAGAAGATCGGACAGCGCAGATCGTTGAATATCACTCGACAATCACCGACAATTCACTGTGACAAAATTGTGGCTTGTGGCCAAAGACTCCATGATCTCACTAGGTACGGATCCTAAGGTGTTATGGACCAGAGGACTTGGTGTGCCGGACGGCGACACCTTTATGCAATGTGCCGGATACTTTCGCAATATAGTTGTGCACGCTATATCGCTAGAACGTTCCCTATGTTCACTCAAACGTCTGTCGGGTTCAGTAGAAGCAGGAACACAAATGAGCAGGTACCAGCAGACTTGTATACACACCCCCACCCTGGCGGCTACATAAGGTTTCGATTAAGAGCGGGGATTCGAAAACGTAAAAAGCCCTAAAATGATTCTGATCCAAACCAGTCTCACTTCTTAGATTGAGACCACAATTTATCAAAGGACACTTGCCCATCAAAAGCAGGAAGACTGTAAGCAATAAACAGTGACGCTCCGCATTACTGGAACATTAACAGATTTTTCTAGCTCTCTCACTCACTCACTTTCGTTTCCGTAATAGCTTTCTTTTTTTTTCTTTGCTTTTTTCTTGCAGTTCAATGCCCAACCTTGTTTACCAGGCGCTCCGTCCCCGACGTCCCTCGATGATTCATTCGGTAGCCAGCGGTGACCGTCGCGCGTTTACCTGCGGTTTATCCGCCTCGCCGGCCCAGCTTCCTCTGGTGCTCTTGTCTTTAGCTCAAGTCTAATCATGCTAGAAGCAACCACGGAGCATTCTGAATTATGGTTTTGAG